>OY757309.1:182072931-182550813 GCA_963583905.1 Stenurella melanura
GTGACCGAGGCGGCCAAGGCTGATCCATTGCGTCTACTCCATCTATTCAGAAATCTTATGTTTAATAACTCTTGAATATGAAAGGTGTTCCATTTTGTCGGAAAGAATACTTTAGCGAAGTGCCAACGGAACTTATTTAAAAAACGAGGAGTACCGCCGTCGACAATCGTTGTACAAATTTTAGGCAATTTCTCGGCAGTTAAGTCGACAGCCACGGCAATCTAGTCGGCAGTCACAGCAATTCACTCGGCAATCGCGGCGGCAGTGCAGTGTCTGCAGCAAATGCAGTTCAGTAGAATCTAGAAAAAAATATATCAACGAAAACTTTGCATTTTTATTAATTCATGTTAATAATGGGAAAAATATGTTTTTAAAGTTAACTTATACAGAAGGGGGAGTTGTTCTATAACGATAGAAAAATGATTGAAAATTTGTTTTTATATTATTTTTTAGGAAATGTGAAAATAATTTAAACTTATATAATACATGTCTAAATGTTATTTGTGGCGTTATCTTATTTTTTTTCCTTCTTCAATTCTTTGGGACTTCCTGCCACATGTATGTTTTCTTTCTAAGCGGTGCTAGGGGAATCTACAAAATATATCACAATTAACCAGTATGTTACTGGAAAAAAAACTTCTACGCCTGTGACGTTTACGTCAAAGGATCAGTTAAAGGTTGGTTTTTATAAATAAACAACACAAATAAGTATAAAAACTTGAAATTAAATATTTTGCCGACGTTTCGGAAATCTAATCTGTTTCCTTTTTCAAGGTTTTTTTTGAAAAATCTTTTTTGCTGTGTATGACAAATACACAGCTCTAAGAATGTTTGTTATATTCAATATCCATAGATACTTACATAGAACTGTTGATATAGTTAACAGTTTTTTTAGTTTCTATACAATGTAAAGTTTGTGAAGTTCAATGTTAAAAGAAGAAACGTCGGCAAAATATTTAATTTCAAATTTTTATACTTATTTGTGTTGTTTATTTATAAAAACCAACCTTTAACTGATCCTTTGACGTAAACGTCACATGCGTAGAAGTTTTTTTACCAGTAACATACTGGTTAATTGTGATATATTTTGTAGATTCCCCTAGCACCGCTTAGAAAGAAAACATACATGTGGCAGGAAGTCCCAAAGAATTGAAGAAGGAAAAAAAAATTATATAATACATATTTTAGGTGTTAAAATATAGGAAACAACTTATTTATTTAATAAAAAAGGCAAAAGTATAAAATTTTGTGCATTTGGGATACTTAAGGGGGACTTAAAACGTATGCAAAAAATCAGAGAGGTAGGTTATCTTGTCACAATAATATAGGGAAAATCTCCATGCCGCCTGGGCTAATGTTTGACAGAATACTGTTAAGAAACAAGATTCATTGTTGCCAGACACTTTCCGTGGGCCCTAATTTTCACCAGATGCTTTAAATCTCGAGAAAGACCCAACCTAACCTTACATTATAAATTTTTTGTTTTGTTTCGTTTTTTTGCATGATTGGTAGTAGATATGATTCCCCAGTTATGTTGGGTTAAGTTGGGTTTTTTTCAGTTTTAAAGCGTCTGGCGGAAGTTAGGGCCCACGGAAACTGTTTGGCAATAATGAATGTTTGTTTTTAACAGTATTCTGTCAAACATATACGAAAACCAGCTATCATAATTTAACGTAGGTTAGTGAGGTTTTTTGTACCTTTTGTACCAGTTATCTGTAAACTTTCAAGCTAGCAAATATGCATACATTCTTAACTACACATCACACTATTTATTGTCAAAATATTAGCTTTGCTAAAATGACGTAGATCTGGTATAAATTATAGTAACTTGAAGCACGCTCTGCAACAAGAAATCAGTTAAAGTTTCGAATGGTGTGGTGAGAAACGACGTCTTTTTCTTAACGGGATATAATGCAAATTTTAAATTATAGTCTCCAAAAGAAATATATTCATTCTGGTTCAAGTTTATTAAGTTTACGATTTTGTCTTTGGTGATTAGGTGCCCAGCTCTATGATTTGGTGCTACTAGATCTCCACGTTCTTTATCATGAAACAAGTTATGCAAATATTCTCTTCACCGTTCTACTGTATCGTCAATCTCCGATAGTGCCACTCCTTCACTGTTGGTAAATTCTTTATAACAAGAAATTAACCACAAGTTTAAAATATAATGATTTGACCAATGAACTAACGTTGCACGCATAGCACTTATTGGATAAAACCACTTGCGGGGTGTGTATTTTTGGTATTACCAGCGATTTTGACTCAAAATCGAACGTGAGGAGGGAATTATCGGACACCCTGTATAGTTTATATTAAAAAAAATAGTTTTCCATACACACAACTTTTACAATTAGTTCATTTAACTCTCGAAAACAATCCTTCCATATTTTAAATCGCCAAATATTTATTGATGCATTTCTTTTATGCATTTGCGTACTTCCTTATAGCTTTCCGTAAATGCTGACAGAATTGTGCCCATCTTTGCCGTCAGCTATTTCACAGGGATTGCGTAAAATAAATTGTGTTGTTGATGCCGTGAGCTGTCCCTTTATCCTGAAATTTTATAACTTACTTTATCTTTCCTGTCATGAATAACAATGAGTCTCACTTCGATACTATATTTTCTCTGAATTTTATCTTCGTCAGGCTTTTAAATCCAGGGTATTGGCTAAATTCAATAAACCTTTTTTTCGTGAAGTCATCCAATAACAAAGTTTTCACATTATGACTACTAGATATGGTTTCTTATTTATAGTCTATTATTGGGAATTGGAGAATTTCAATAAATTTTTTGTTTTGTTTTTACGGTAAGTTTTCCATATATAACTATCGGTCATCTCATTACCACACTTTTCAATCTGCTTCACGCTCCTTAAAGTTTTTTATTCTGTTTACGCTCCGTTCCAGCTAACTGTTTACAGAATTTAATTTACCGGCATATTATACTTCTGTAGTCTGATTCTTCTATTTAAATCCCTCTTTGTTTTCTTTCATATATTCTTCTAATAATCTATTTGCAGTAAGATGATAAGCTAAATTCGATACAAATTGGAGTTATCGAGTATAAGAACAAAATAGGATGGAACGTTTTTAATAGACTCATTAGTATCTTCGTAGAAAACTGCATAGGAGCTCCAAGAAAATATGTTTAATACTTCCTAGAGGAAGTAAAAGAACTTAAAAATCGCCATACAAGTTCAAAATTTAAGTTAAATTGAATAGCACGAAAGTGACGCAATTCTTGACAGAATGGGCCTAAAATATGGGAGAAGGGATCTAACCCGATTGTACATAATCACTCCATTTACAACGTGCTGCTAACTAGAGATGGGTCGTTATTTTTGTACCACTATTTTGTCGAGGTATTTTTATGTAACGTACCCTCGAGTTACTCAGTGCTAAAATAACGAGTTACTCTTAACGAACGATGGACAGGAGGTTGGCCGCATCTACAAGTTTTTCGAGAACATTACATGACAATCATTCCAAAGTAATGTTCTTTTGTGGGGGTACTTTTTGGAAGCAGCCACGCTTGTAATGCTAAATGAGTGGAACCGCCTTGCTCATCTCTACCGCTGACTAAACGTTATCCTAATTTGTAGCATACGTACAAGTCGGTGTTGTGAAGTGGATACTGTGGACAGTGGCAAACGTGACCTTCACTTGCATGTTGCAATTCAGCGAAGGAAATACGTGTTCAAAATTTTATTTTGTTAAACAAATCACTTAACAAAACAAGTTATCCTAAGCGCACTTAAAGTGAACTAGAGTCAATATAACCAATATTTAACTTACCATACCATACAGCAAAATGAGACCAATTAGGATAGTACATAGTTCACAAGTCGATTTTGACTCAAGATTCAATATGAGAAGGGAATTTTAGGACACCCTATATAGTTTATATAAAAAAAAAGTTTTTAGTACACACAGCAGTGCAATTAGTTCATTCAGCTTTCAAGAACGATACTGTCATATTTTAGTCTTGTTTCAAACCGTCAAATATTTATTGATGCGTTTCTTTTATGCACTTGCGTACTTCCTTATAGCTTTCCGTAAATGCTGACAGAATTGTGCCCATCTTTGCCGTCAGCTATTTCACAGGGATTGCGTAAAATAAATTGTATTGTTGATGCCGTGAGCTGTCCCTTTATCCTGAAATTTTATAACTTGCTTTATCTTTCCTGTCATGAATAACAATGAGTCTCACTTCGATACTATATTTTCTCTGAATTTTATCTTCGTCAGGCTTTTAAATCCAGGGTATTAGCTAAATTCAATAAACCTTTTTTTCGTGAAGTCATCCAATAACAAAGTTTTCACATTATGACTACTAGATATGGTTTCTTATTTATAGCCTATTATTGGGAATTGGAGATTCTACCTTATTTCGAATACAGTCGAGCTAATTTCAATAAATTTTGTTTTTACGGTAAGTTTTCCATATATAACTCTCGGTCATCTCGTTACCACACTTTTCAATCTGCTTCACGCACCTTAAAGTTTTTTATTCTGTTTACGCTCCGTTCCAGCTAACTGTTTACAGAATTTAATTTACCGACATATTATACTTCTGTAGTCTAATTCTTCTATTTAAATCCCCCTTTGTTTTCTTTCATATATTTTTCTCATAATCTATTTGCAGTAAGATGATAAGCTAAATTCGATAGAAATTGGAGTTATCGAGTATAAGAACAAAATAGGATGGAACGTTTTTAATAGACTCATTAGTAACCTCGTAGAAAACTGCATGGGAGCTCCAAGAAAATATTTTTAAATGCTTCCTAAAGGAAGTAAACGAACTTAACAATCGCCATACAAGTTCAAAATTTAAGTTAAATTGAATAGCACGAAAGTGACGCAATTCTTGACAGAATGGGCCTAAAATATGGGAGATAGGGATCTAATCCGATTGTAAATAATCACTCCATTTACAATGTGCTGCTAACTAGAGATTAGTCGTTATTTTCGTACCACTATTTTGTCGAGGTATTTTTAGGTAACGTACCCTCGAATTACTCAGTGCTAAAATAACGGGTTACTCCTAACGAACGATGGACAGGAGGTTGGCCGCATCTGCACATTTTTCGAGAACATTACATGGCAATCATGCCAAAGTAATGTTATTTTGTCGGGGTACTTTTTGGAAGCAGCCGCGCTTGTAATGCTAAATGAGTGGAACCGCCTTGCTCATCTCTACCGCTGACTAAACGCTATCCTAATTTGTAGCATACGTACAAGTAACCGTCGGTGTTGTAAAGTGGATACTGTGGACAGTGGCAAACGTGACCCTCACTTGCATGTTGCAATTCAGCGAAGGAAATACGTGCTCAAAATTTTATTTTGTTAAACAAATCACTTAACAAAACAAGTTATCCTAAGCGTACTTAAAGTGAACTAGAGTCAATATAACCAATATTTGACTTACCATACCATACAGCAAAGCAATTAGGATAATACAAAGTTCACAAGTCGATTTTGACTCAAAATTCAATATGGGAAGGGAATTTTAGGACACCCTATATAGTTTATATAAAAAAAGTTTTTAGTACACACAGCCGTACAGTTAGTTCATTCAACTTTCTTGTTTCAAACCGCCAAATATTTATTGATGCAGTTCTTTTATGCACTTGCGTACTTCCTTATAGCTTTCCGTAAATGCTGACAGAATTGTGCCCATCTTTGCCGTCAGCTATTTCACAGGGCTTGCGTAAAATAAATTGTGTTGTTGATGCCGTGAGCTGTCCTTTTATCCTGAAATTTTATAACTTACTTTATCTTTCCTGTCGTGGATAGCAATGAGTCTCACTTCCAAACTACGTTTTCTCTGAATTTTATCTTCGTCAGGCTTGTAAATCCAGGGTATTGGCTAAATTCAATAAACCTCTTTTTCGTGAAGTCATTCAATAACAAAGTTTTCACATTACGGCTACTAGATATGGTTTCTTATTTATAGTCTATTATTGGTAATTGGAGGTTCTACCTTATTTCGAATACAGTCGAGATAATTTCAATAAATTTTGTTTTTACAGTAAGTTTTCCATATATAACTCTCGGTCATCCCATTACCACACTTTTCAATCTGCTTCACGCACCTTAAAGTTTTTTATTCTGTTTACGGTCCGTTTCAGCTAACTGTTTACAGAATTTATTTTACCAATATATTATACTTCTGTAGTCTCATTTTTCTATTTAAATCTTCCTTTATTTTATTTCACTTGCTTTTCTTATAATCTATTTGCAGCCAAATGATGAGCCAGATTCAATAGAAATAAGAGTTATTGAGTATAAGAACAGAAAAGGATGGAACCTTTTTAATAGGCTCATTAGTATCCTCGTGGAAAACTGCATAGGAGCTCCAAGAAAATATTTTGAAACACTTCCTAAAGGAAGTAAGAGAACTTAAAAATCGCCATACAAATTAAAAATTTAAGTTAAATTGAATAGAAAGAAAGTGATACTGAATACTCAAATTAGCAATGAGTTAATTGGTGACATGAAGTGACAGACACAATGCTTCACGGAATGGGCCAAAAATATGGGAGACGGAGATCTAACCCGATTGTAAATAATCACTCCATTTACAACGTGCTGCTAACTAGAGATGGGTCATTTAATTATTTCCGTATTACTATTTTGTCGAGGTATTTTTAGGTAACGTACCCTCGAGTTACTCAATGCTAAAATAACTGGTTGCTCCTAACGAACGATGAACAACAGGAGGTTGCCGCATCTGCAAGTTTTTCGAGAACATACGAGTATGTGCAGGTATCTCTACAGTCGCACTTGCTCCTTATTCGAGTGTTGTGCCCAAGAATTTTGTTATTTGTGGAAACAACGTCTCCAGAAGTTCTTTGTTTGATATGTCATAAGAGAAATAGAAAGTTTCCTGTTTATCCATATCCTTCAATTCTTTCCATCTATGTATTTGGGTATTTGGAACAAACATAACTTTAAAGAGGCCATTACTTCGAAAATACGGGTTCGATGGAAAATGTGTTTTTAATGGTAGTAGCAAAAACAGACCATAAATAATATAAAAAGGATCTAATTGTCTAGACGAGTTCTCTCGATTCTCAGACTTATGATAATAAAAAATGAAATCGTCATTCATAGTATTCCCTCTTACAAGAAATCCAAATAGCGGACGAGAGCGCATTGTCCTTCCTTATGTTAAGAAACTTCGACAAATTGAATGATATGATCTCATCTTAGATGAACCATGACTAACCAGATAACTATAATAAAGAGGAATTGTTTAGGTTTACGCCAGTAACAGTGTTGTATTCTATCAACGTTCAAACAAATTTGTAATAGCATATTATTTGGCTTATAAAGTCATAAACCCAAACACAATGAGATAACCTCGCCACTGACCTGCCAGGTTCAGTTGATTCGCTTCAGATGTAATTACTTCCACCAGAGCCCGACACTACGTCTGGTTTGTTTCTGGTGGCTTTACAAAATATTTTTGGTGCTTGTAAATGCGTTTACCAATTATACATCGTTGATGTTTTATCTTCCATATAACGGGTGAATTGACTGTGCAAATTATTTAGGGGTTTATAAAAATGGTATTAATTTGTTTTCTGTATATAGCGTTTTTTTTAAATATATCTATATATTTTAATTTATGAGTCCTTATGTAAATTGAAGACGTTCCGATAATATGGATATGATACCAGTATCGATACTTTTTGTTTGATACCAAGTACTTTTGTACTCGGACTTTTCTTTACCGATATCGATACCTTTTATTCAATACCAGCAGCGATACTTATTGGCATCGATACTTTTCTTCCGATGCGATACCGGGATCGATATTTTTTAGTTGGTATCGGAAGCACTAAAATAAAAAGAAGGTGATTACAAAGTGAGTAAATCTTGTTTTTTAATTCCTTTTACTGCGCATGGGCCGGAATGTTCATCTGCCAACGTAATTTTGGGGTGAAGTACATATGTTATGCTCCTATGCGTACAGATATCGGTAATAACCATTCGTTTACAAAAAATGCTTCCTCCCACACTCTTAAAATTTTGTAGAGAGAATAATAAAATTCGCAGAATGCCCCCCCGCTCTGAAAAATTTAAAAAGTATCGATACTTATAGGTATCGATACTTTTCTTCCGATATAAAACCGGTGTTGATACTTTTAATTCGATACCAGCAGCGATACTTATTGGCATCGATAATTTTCTCCCGATATGATATCGTTATCGATACTTTTCATTCGATACCAGTATCGATACAAATATCGATGCTTTTGAGGTATCGGAACGTCCCTAGTAAAGACCAGGCTCATCTCCAGTCACGTGCAAGTTATTTTGATTTTTATTACTGCGTTGCACAAAATCATCGAATAATAAATAAAACTGAAAATGAACACACCAAGTTGGCATTTTATTTTGTTAATGTAAATGATAGCTCTCGGTTGAAAATATCCAGTCTCTTAAATGCTCTACAATCGACACAAAGGTTCGTTCATTGGGACCAAGCATATTAGGAAACCGTTGTTGGTAAAGTATACGAGTCCGACGCTCATTTTCTCCAGCCGCACTATAATAACGCATAATATTTGTTAAATTCGCCACTGTTAAAAACTTTAAATTACAATAGGGTGCGATTACCACGTGGGTACGCGTAGCGACCAGTACGTATTCTGACAGCAGTGAATACTCCACTGACAGTTGTCTTGTTATTACTCTTTCTCTGTTGCATTCCTTTTGAGCATGAGGTATGAGTGCAGTTAATGGCTCGAAGCAAGATTAGGATCAAATGCAAAAAGACCACAAGATAAAAACAGTAGGCGCACTCGATAATTGTTTGCAATATTCACAATTTTTTTCGCAGTTATTTTTTAGAATTTCAACAAATAATTACACAGATTTACAAAAAAAAGATTGTGATCTGGCGATGTAGACCATGATTCCTTAAGTATTTTTCTGTACTGAAACCGAATTTTCAATTGAAAGTGTCGAAAGAGAAAAATTTCAAATATGGTGCAATTCAAGAAGAACTTCAAAGAAAATGTACAGATTATATAAAATCTGATAAAGTTTAGTAAATTAGTAAGTTATTATCTATAAAAACTATCTATAGTCACTTTTTGACGTCTATTGTTAAATATTCACTTTAATGCTGAAAATTAGCGTTCTACATCGGCAGAAGTAAGCAGGGCATACCTCATGGCCAAACATTTTGAATGTTCGGTGTTACCCAGATTACCCTCCAATAGTTTACTAATTATTGCAATTCCTTCAAATCCGGGGTTTTTCGAGAACGTTTGATTCAATTTGTGGTAGGTATATTTTGAGACCTTTTACTCTCTCTGCTTCCTCGAGTTTGTCGAATACCGAACTATTTTTTTTTGCATATTCCATGACATTTAGTATAACATTAAAATTAGTGTTTATATATTCAAGTTCTGTCTTTAGCTCTACTTTTTCAGAAATCTATTGTGCTTAACATATTACAATACATTCGCGGGAATCGAACGTGTTGATTAAACTTCTAAATTTCCTAAATTTTTAACATAATAAAATGGCGGCTGTCGCCAAGTGCCCCATCTGGAAGATGTTCATAGAACTATGCAATTCTGCTCGGTGCCTTCAAGAATTTTTTTTTCACTTCTGAAATTAACTCATTTACATCGGGAAACAAATCTTTGATATTTTTTGCTACTCGATGCAATTCATGCGCTGCACATGTAAAATGAACTAAATCAGGATATTTTCTTGCAAGACCTTCCCTGCCTTAAGCATGTCTCACGCCGTCCGCGTCGTCAGTGACTAAAAAAATAGAGTCTGTATCAGCTTTTATGGCGTGTGCGTCACGAGAAGCGTATGGTCTAAGATGATTTGAAGCGAAAGACGAACGGTGTCGGATCGACCAGTCAAAACGCGTCGCACGGCTATGCTAATTGAGTGAACACAAACGTTGGCCCATTATCGAATTTAACCGCATGAAATAATGGAAGAGATGAACGTATAATTGTAGAAGTTTTATAAGTGGAAAGTCATAGGTTTAGAATAGCGTCCCGCTTGATATGTGTATGAGTGAGAACAGATCTTAATGCAAGGCGTAGCTCGAGCCGTACACACGCCATAAAGGCTGAGACAGACTCTAAACATGTTTTTATTACATTGCTCCCATTCCCACCACAACCACTTAAGCCTGTCTATTGCTGTGGTAACAATCGACACGTGATCAGTTTTTTTTTCACAAATTTACACGACACTAAACGGGGTTTCACAGCTTCTTCTTTATCTAAACCCCATAAAAGGGTATTAATTATTTGGCGGCCTGTTGCATCTCTCGCCTCGTCAAAACTCAGACATATGTATTTATTTTGAAGATCTCGATTTTCTCCAGCCAATTGTTACATTCATCTTTAAGCTAGCATTTCCGAAGATATGATCCAAGTTGTATATTTAACAAGTAAATTTACATATTGATAAATAACATTTCACGTAGGAATATATTATTTTTCAATGCATTTTTAATATAATTCATTGTACTTTATTTAATGCTCCTGAGTGTGACCCTGTTATCTCTGAAGGATTCCGACCCTTGCTTATTTTACTTACTTCACATCGAGAGTTATAACAGCACTGTGATGTTTTTGTTCTATGAAAACGAATTGCTATGTGAGAAATACAACTTATGAAGCCTATCAGCAATAGCGGTAAACAATAAAATACGCACAATCATACGAAAATGTAATTTTTTCAATAAATTTTTAATTTTTCATCATCTATCATCAATTCTATTTGTATGCTGCTAGTTATTCTCTTTGAATATTTGCTTGGGGATTCTCATTTAAAAGAGACAGTAAACAATGAACTCGTTACAAACGACCGCCACTTCTCTGAACCCACTATATAGTAAGGGGTCCAAAGCTTTAAAAATTGAAATGACCCATTCCAACAAGGTAAATGATTTTTGGAAACGAATTAAGGAAGAGGGTCCTTAGGGGCATCAGAAATGGCTTGTTGGACTTTTGTTGGCGCTTGCGCAACTTCTCCACAAGAAAAAAACATGGCCGAATGTTATTTCAAGAATTTGTGTTTTTAAACGTTTACCTCTTCCTAAAAAATTAACTACTTGCGATATCAATCTGATTTTTTATATCTATATACTACAAACACGAGCGCATCTATCTGTACTAATAGACCTTCAAAATCACTTACGGTTTTTTTCTAAATAAATCCAAAATCACATGAACAAATTTTGTGTGTTTGAAATTTCGACGTGCGGGCAACTATATTAAATATTCGAATTTTGTATCTATTACATACGAATGAAATGTGGTCTAAAGATCAAAAAAGTTTTTGCAAAAAAAATTAGCTCGATATCTTATACAGTTTTCGAGATACGGATTTTTAAATTCGACCGTAATAATGATGGATCATAATATTAGTCTAATACCTAATTTGATTTAGGTGTTATATTATTCTTGATCATTAGATCACTCATTGTCTGAAAATTATTAAACAATTATTTCGGTGCAATAAACACGTGATTTTAAATTATGATGTAATTTGTTACATGTAATATACTGCCGTTCTAAGCCAAAATGACGTACTTCATTATACGCTCTTATTGCGATATTTGACATTTTATGCCGCTAATCTCAGCACATCTTATTTTTTTAAATAGTTTCATTCTATTTTTGAATTTAATTCTATGAGGCAGATGCAAAAATAATGGTTTATTGATTATTGAAAAAAGCCGGTCATTTAACAAGAAAACTTTGAAGTACGTCCAATTTGCTTAGGAAATTTTAAGTTACGTCATTTTGGTTTAAGACAGTATATCTAGACTTGCAAATAGAGTACGAAATTGTTAATAAGTTTTAATAAATTGAGTTTAAAAATAAAAATTGACCTAAACTTCGGATTTAAAAAAAGTACGATATGACTTAAGAAAACAAGCCCTGAATATTGGTGTAAATAAGGACAAATGTTGCCCAACAATGTGAACTTGGATTCTTCACGCCTAGCATAAAATTTGAAGTTCAGCCATGAACAAACGAACACAATAATATTTACGAAAGGTATGTTTAATTTTTCCAAAATAGAAAAACTACAAAATTTTGTGGGTATACGACAACAAAGGGTATTTTATAGTATTCACGAAACCAATAAATAATTAGGTGAAAAACATGAAGAAGAAAATATTGTAAATATTGTTTATTGGCAGTCTATGTATTGTGTGACCTGTCAGTTATTCTTTCCGAAGGGGAAAAAGTGAGCAGTTACAGTTGCCTTAAATCAAACAGGCCATCTAAACAGTTTGACTAATCTTGGAGATAACTGTGACGCAATTGGTGATCGTGTCATTGAAGATGGTCGTAAGACCTATGTGAATCTGTATGGCCATAGTGAGTTTAATTAGATTCACCAAGGTAGCATTTATTTTTCATAAAGTTATTAGACATACTTTCGCTAAGTCCTACAAGAGAGCTTACTTACTGCATTTGAAACGGTCATTAAGTCCAGTAGTTTGGTATGCTTAGCTTGCAACTGAAGTACTTAGCGAAGCAGGGTCAAACCCTGCTTACTGCAAAATAATTTAAATTGTAAAAATTATTCACAAGAAGTGGTTTAGATTCTCCTATACTTTCCTTACCTAACACAAAATTCTGGATTTTAAACAAATTACCTCGGTGACTTGAAAAACGGTTAAGAAAACACATCACACTCTTCCAGAAAATTTGGATATCTGATAGAGAATAACCAAATAAACCCACAAATGATGACAAAAAACCACAAGTGGTTAAAAAAAAACAAAAAGTGGAATTGTAAAGTAGAGTGTGACTAAAAATGTTGATGTTCTGTTGTATGTGCATGTGGCCTTTCCTACAATTGTTTTAAGGGCAGAAATAATACAGAGCAGTGTTTAACAGACAGTAATTCTTACTAGTCTAGTAGTGCTTTGTCGATGCTTACTGAGCTGTATATAATTATGCATTATTATTATTATTATTATTATTATTATTATTACTTATAAATTACGCGTTTTGTGTACGTGTTTATATTTTATTTCTATATTGTATAATGATGGTATATATAATAAATATCTCCATATACAACACCTTCATAACCTATAGATCTAATAAATACTATGCCAAATGAGTTTCATTTTACATATTAATATTTTTGTAAAATTATAAATAATAATAACGCAATATCAAAAATGTATTGGCTTACTATCTTGATGCATTACAATTAACCACATAGCAGTACGTGAGATAATAGCCGCATGGTAATAGGAGTATCACGGACCTAAATTATGGTTTAATTTTAAAAGTCTGTAACTCGAAAATTGTAAAAGATATGGAGTTAATTTTTTTTGCAAAAACTTTTTTGATCTTTAGACCATATTTCATTCGCATATAATATATAAAAAAATTAAACATTTAATATAGTTGATCGCACGTCGAAAATTCAAACACACAAATTTGCTTCCTGTGATTTAGAATTTATTTAGAAAAAAATCGTAAGTGATTTTGAAATTCTAACAGTACAGATATATGCGCTCATGTCAGTAGTATACAAATATAAAAAATCACATCAATATCGTACGTAGTTAATTTTCTAGCGAGAGGTATATGTTTAAAAACACACATTCTTGAAATAACGTTCCGCCATCTTTTTTTCTTGTGGAGAAGTTGTGCAAGCGCAAAAAAAAGTCCAACAAGCCATTTCGGATGCCCATTAGGACCCTCTTTCGATATGCGAGCTCAAAATTTATTTACCTTGCTGGAATGGGTTACTTGGCGATTTAGACGGCTTTCGAAGGTGTGGACCCTCTACTAATAATTGTCATGAAAAATTAAGTGATGCTTTACAAGACAGCTATGAAGGATAACCCATTACAAAAGTACTCCGAATACAGAAAAGTTCTAATACATCATCAACGTATCATATCAGTCGTTTTTAACTTTTTTTTATCTATCTCTATTTATATTGCCCAAGTTGCTATTACTTCATTCATATTCAGTAGATATAAAGTAAAAGTTTAGGTATAATAAATTATAACTTCTAACCTTGTTTATTGCGTGGAAGATCGAATGTATTTCCATTTTTCCGAGAAGAAATGATGAATTTATGTGCCGAATCAAATTTAAGAAGTCAGTTGAGGCCGTGCATTTAAATAGAAAAAATGTTACCTAACTCGGAGGAAAAAAATATGAAACAGGATATAAAATGAAATATTTAAGAAAATTAAAGAACGTCTTGAAATATCGAAATTTTTTTATTAAAACCAATATGTATTAAGAATGCGCAAGTACTTATAGTCCAAACTCCCATAACCCAAATTTGTACTTCATGAGATACGAAAAATTAATCATATGAGAATGATAGGAAAACTTATTAGAAAATGTTTAAGCCCGTCAGACTACGTTTCATTTGTTATTTTCTGTATTTTTTAAGTCTGAAATCGACGAAAATAAAGTAAGTACATTATTTATAAATAAAAACACAAAATTGGAATTTTTACAATTTATCGAGAAAAAGATATACTTACCTAATTTTTGAAGAACCGTGTCTGACTGACTGATTTTGTTAACTAACACCTTTCAGATTTTTTTTATACATTAAATATTTGTGTTTTGAAAAAGTACAGGGTGGGATCAGAAAAATTATGTTTTTTGAAAGTCCATCTTATATAAAAAATATTTCTTACACGAAAACTACAATGTCAATAACAAAAAATGTGCAATAAAATTTTTTAGTCCCGTCATGTTGGTCTTTTGTTGATCTTTTTAATTTTGGGCATATTTAAAAACAAACATTGTTTTTAGATATAACTCACAATATACTCGTTTTTATATGGAGATGTGATGATTTATCTTCATGAATAAAGCACGATTCTTTTCGCTTTCTGTTAATTTATGCTTTGTTTTCGTAGGGTCTAGAATGAAGGCTAGCAAATGGTATGAGTTTATACACTGGTCGTATCGGTATCTATATATTTGCATTTGCATTAAGGTAATTTCAGTTTCGTCAAAATGCGATTCAATTATTTTAAATTGTTCTACGACTTCTAATAAAATTCCATCGTTTCTTTGAAGCCTATCAAGTGCAACAGATAAAGGTTTTAGTAGTGATAAGTAATTTTCAGCAGTTCTTTTTAAATAAATGTTTGAAATTTTCTCTCTTACTATGCTGTCAATTTCATTTTTATGTTCCTCGCTAATTTTAAAAAGTGTGGGCCATGATTTAACGAAGCCCTCTAAGCAGTCGGCAAGTGAATTCCACCTTACGTCAGAGGGTAAAGTAAGTTTTTTTCCTCCTTCTTTTGCGCATATCGCAGAGGCAAAATGATTGTTTCGGAAGTATTTCACAACGAACGTAACATGTTCCTTAATTTCACTAATTTCCAAATCCTTACATAACAAGTTTAAAATGTGTGGAGCTCAACCGTAAGTAATAACATTTAGTTCTGTTGACTCTTTAATTTGGTTTCTCATCGCATTCATATTGGCAGCATTATCCGTCACAAAACTGCTTACTGTACAGGTATAGTCAGTCTTTAGAGTTTTAATCAAGTTTGTAGCAAGTTATATTAAATATACAGATGTATATGGATTTCCAGATGTGTTTATTGTCTCTACTAAAAAGGAAGACCCTTTTTCCTTAGTTACAGTTGCACATATTATTGGTTCATTGTGCATGTTGGACCATCCATCCAATGACAGACAAACTGACCTTCCTAATAAATCTTTAAAACATTTACTTTTTTCCTCGTTATACACTTCATCGAGCTGTCTGTTGGACACATCATGTTGAGATAGTGGTACATATCCAGGTCGTAAAAGCGTTATTGCCTTTTTTACTTCAGGTTGTTCAATACACATGAAACTACTGCTTGTCGCATAAAGAGCTCTAGCAATTTGTCTATCTAATTCTTCTTTATTAGACTTGGTCGTACGTACAACAAAAGATGATAAAGATCCAGAACTGGAGTTAGGCACTACTTTTCTTTTTTTTACCTAATGGCGTAGAAGATAAGAGCGGCTGTGGGGCACTATCTTCCTCTGCATCTTGTAACGTGTTCAATTGTACCTGATATAAAAAAACAAGATTGTTATGTTGTACATTTTTAAATCCAGCAACACACAGACAGGCATAGATACTATACTTTATTATTAAAACTAGAAGCGAATGAAAAAGTCACATTTGTCCATCCAAAGTTACTAGAAATCTGGAAAATGCACTAGATCATTTTAAAAATTTGAATCTAGAGCTCGTCTCCTGGCATAATTGGCTTTAGTCGCAGAAATAAACCTACGTTAAATACGTACATTTAAAAAAATAGGTTCTCTTAATATTTTGGCCGACTAAGAAGTAATAAATATAAATAAAATAACACTATACTTACATTGGACACTGTTCCTGAAGTAGAGGGACCTTCATTATTTGTTTCTACGCTTTCTACATTACGCGAAGCACATTTTTTCCAGTGGACTTTCAGTCGGTCCACAAGCCCTTGTATTTCTACTCTACACTTTTTACATGTAGCTCTACTACCATTTTTTCCATCAAGCTTACTTGATTTTTCAATAAACTATTGCCAAATAGGACCTTTTTTCCTTCCACTTCTATTAGAGAACATGTTAAAAAATTATTTAATAATTATGTGCTATAAATATAATCACTCAGACTCGCTTTCTCACTTGTTACGCGGCAGATTAGCAAATAATGGAAATTCGCATCATTCTCGCATTATAAAGACAGGCAAGTTTTCAAATTCTGTCAGAAATTTTCATGTATATACGCTCTAGCTTATTTTGCAATTATAGATACAAGGTACACAATTTATTCCATTTGTAAGTTTAAACAAAAACTATCTTTGTTAATATAAGTACTCAATATATTGTTAAAGTCAGTTATTAGGACGTTTATGTAAAAAAAATAATGAAAATAAAAAAATCATGATTTTTTTGTTTATTTTTACGAAATCCTGATTTTGTTTATTTTTCTTTTTAATCATGATTTTTATCAACCCTGACACACTTTATTGAATAACTTGCTGAAAACTTCACAATACTTTTATTAACTAAAATACACTTTTACTGACTAAAATAACTTTTAACAATGTGTATTACTTGATATTTATACTCTGCTGTTCACTCTGTAACACTTCGGTTTTTCTTACCTTAATTCATTTAAATACTTTTTGCCGCGTGTTTACATTAGCTTATACACTCTACAAAAGGCATCTACAAATCCTCCCTCGCCTTCCATACATTTCCAGTAAAGTTTTGAACCATCTTCTACAAGTTTCTAGTTAATCTCGTCTACATGTCATCCTACACTAGTACCTCAAAGAGGCGTGCATAGGTAGCACAAACACCATTTTGTATTTTATATATTTTATTAATTATACCGTGCTTTATTCTTCAATTCACTCTTTAAACAAATCACTAATTTAAAATGTAATTTGTCACAATCTAAGTGCCAACATTAAAGTTAATGTACAAATAGGTGATTTATTAAACATACATTTTTGGTCTTTTGTTAATCTGAAATAATACATTACCGTCATAAATTAATACAGTACTTGATAGTGATCTCAAACTTAGCAACAAGAACTAAGAACTTTCAAAATAAATCTATTTTTATATGAAATAACCATATGTAGTTTAATTTATCTAAATACCTCTACAATAATGATAATAATAATAACGATTAATAATTTTCTTGAACTACGAAAATACCCCTAAACCCGATTATGATGCTTGAATTTGCTGATGATAACTGGTTACGAGAGAGTTCGACCGACAGACCGCAGCAGTAGAGACAGGGACAGATCGCCAAAGAAACAGGTAGAAATGTCGTAGTATGGGTATTTCTAACAAACTCTTTCTAAACGTACAGCTCACCAATATAATATAATATACCTGGTGGGGCATTTAAGTTGACAAACGCGAATAACTTGAAAATAAAGAATTTTGGGAAAAATGTTTCAGATAATGGTTTCATCATTTGAAAAGTGGGACCTAGTGGCTGCATTTTTTTAAAACTTGGTGGAGGATTTCAAGGTCATTCGAAGGTCGACTTTGTTTTTTTACCCTATTACCCCTATTTTCTTTACAGATTCATATTTTGCTTTAAAAAATAAACAACTTTTGTTTTAACCATCTTTTTATTTGGTCTCACTGTTTGTGAGTAATTAAGCATTGAACGTGGAAGTGGCATTTAGGAATTATTGTACATATCCAATGTGGAATGGCAGTAACAATTGAGAATTCTAATAATGCTAGAAATAAGACTTATGTTTATCCAGGTAATTGAGTTTTCGTAATTTTTTTGTTTTAGATATCCCCACAAAAAGAAATGTGGTGAAGTTAAGTCAGGTGATCGTGTGGGCCAGTGTATTGAACCACCTCGTCCAGTCCGCCGCTCAGATTTATTTCTGTCGATAAAACTCAATTAACTTGATGAGCATAATTCTTATTTCTTGCATTATTAGAATTTTCAATTGTTACTGCCATTACACACAGGATATTTGCAATAATTCCTAAATCACTTTTCCATAAAATGTTTTGTTTCCCAGTTCCAGAGATGTGCTACTTCCACGTGCAATGCTTAATAACTCGCAAATAGTGAGACCAAATAAATAAGTTGTAGAAACAAAAGTTGTATATTTTTTAGAGCAGAATGTAAATCTGTAAAAAATAGGGGTTTGCATGTAAAAAACTGAAATTGACCTTCGGATGGCCTCGAAGCATGTAAAAACGGAAATTGACCTTCGGATGACCTTGAAGTCCTCTACCAAACTTTAAAAATATATAACCATTAGATCTCACTTTTCAAATGATCAAAATTTTGTCTGAATGATTTTTGTAGAAAATTGTTAATTTTCAAGTTATTCGCATATGTCAACTTAAATGCCACACCCGGTACCTAAAATGGAGGAAATAGTATTTTTTTGTTATTGGTACCCTATTTTGCTTATTTAAAGTACGCCTTAGAGTGTTTAAATCCAACTTTAAAAAACGCGTGTGTTTTAAAGTTACCATGGCAACAACTACAACCCGAGTCAAAATGTCAACTTTTTAATTATTGATCAGACAGGAATTTTTGCGGTATTAACCGCGAATTTGCTTTTTTATTTAAGTAATCAATATTAGAACTCATTTTAAAGCAATATACAATCAGTAACAACTGTAGTGACAATAATTAATCCTATGTGGCAGATTGCAAATTAATTTTTACATTCTTAATTCTTATTTCATTTTTTGTAGTAATAATACCAGTATTTATGATTTCATAGTGTACAATAAAAAAAATAGCGTAAAGTATTCGTGGATAACTGGTCTTTAAAACACTTGCTCTATTTCGAGCACTCCGGCTGCGCCGTCGTGCTCGAAAAATCGCGCGTGTTTTAAAGACCTTAATATCCACTTATACTTTAATGCACTATTTCTAATGAAAAATTGACTTGTCATTCTTCAAATACATTTAGTAGTCTATGACATTTGCTGGTACTTGACGTTTATTAACTGTATCTGACAGTTGTTGATATTCTGACATTTGTTGATGTTATAGGAAAAAGAAAAATTAATATGAAAATACCACAAAATATCCAAAACAATGCATGAGAAGCCACAGAAAATGTAATGCCGGTCAAATCCAAACCATTATACGATAAGGAATATGAAATATTTACCCTTTCTTTGCTTCTCAAATAACAGGGCGTTATGGCTATAACGCCCGCTCATTATGAGCGTCTTTATGGTAACCGTATCCAAGGTATAATAAACAAATAATATGCAGGTGAAAAATAAATTACCAATAAGCACCCTGACTATGTTTTTATAGGATTTGCATAAATGAGCTATTTATTATTACTCACTTTAAATTTCAAATAGACATTAATAACGTGACTGAGTGCTAACTCATTCTTATACTGTTTCTCCTTTTGTTCCAGTGGTGGTTCCTTAAGTTGCCTGGTGGTAGAGTCCGATGGGGGCTACTACACGGCAATGCCTCCCACTGCCATGAGGCTCGAGAGTCCTCCGTTGAACAATAATAACGCATCAGGCCCAGAGCTGGAGCTACTCGCCAAACTGGAGGAAGCAAATCGCCTCTATGAGTCCGATGCCAAGTCGCTCAACTCACTCAGTGGGGCGTCGGCATCGGGACACTCTAGAAAAAGCTCCGACACTTCACAGATATCCCTTACCTCAGGTAATTATTTGTTTATTCGAATAACTGAAAATTATTATAATTTTTTCCTTCTTCAATTCTTTGGGACTTCCTGCCACATGTGTGTTTTCTTTTTAAGCGGTGCTCGGGGAATCTACAAAATATCACAATTAACCAGTATGTTACTGGTAAATAACCTCTACGCCTGTGACTTTTACGTCAAAGGATCAGTTAAAGGTTGCTTTTTTAAAATAAACAACACAAATAAGTATAAAGACTTGAAATTAAATATTTCACCGACGTTTCGAAAATCTTTTCCTTTCCTTTTTCAAAGCTTTTTTTTAATCTTTTTTGTTGTATATCATACACAGCTATAAGAATGTTTCTTATATTCAATATCCATAGATACTTACTATTTACATAGAACTGTTGATATAGTTAACAGTTTTTTGAATTTTTACACAATGTTAAGTTTGTGAAGTTCTTCTTTTAACATTGGCAACCAAGTTGTACAGACATCTACGGAACAATTCGACACGCATCTATCCTCATTCAATAATATTATCGCGGATTCTTTAATTTTTATTTCTTTGCTATCTGCCTCTTTTGTTATTTTTGCCGAGTCCCAGTTTATTCTGTGTCCATTCTCCCAAGCGTATTCGTAAATCTTGGACCTCTGAATTTCATTGTTTCTTATATAATTTTGATGTTCGCCCAATCTTACACTAAAAGGTCTGGATGACTCACCCACGTATTGTTTGTTGCACCCACACGGAATACTATAAATGCAGTTTTTTAATTTTGCTCGTGGTTCTTCGGTTTCGTCCTTGTCAGAATAGATCTTGAAGTGTTGTTTGTTTGAAATACCGTCCTAATATCAAATCTATCACCGATGCGGCGTAACTTTTCGGATAATCCGCATACATAAGGAATTAACGCTGTGTAAGATCTATTCTGACAAAGACGAAACCGAAGAACCACGAGCAAAATTCAAAAAACTGCGTTTATAGTATTTTGCGTGAGTGCAACAAACAATATGTGGGTGAGTCATCCAGACCTTTTAGTGTAAGATTGGGCGAACATCAAAATTATATAAGAAAAAATTAAATTCAGAGGTCCAAGATCTGCGAACACGCTTGGGAAAATGGACACAGAATAAACTGGGACTCGGCAAAAATTTTAACAAAAGTGACAGATAGCAAAAAAAGAAAAATTAAAGAATTCGCGATAATATTATTGAATGAGGATAGATGCGTGTCGAATTGTTCCGTAGATGTCTGTACAACTTGGTTGCCGATGTTAAAAGAAGGACTTCACAAACTTAACATTGTGTAAAAACTCAAAAAGTGTTAACTATATCAACAGTTCTATGTAAATAGTAAGTATCTATGGATATTGAATATAACAAACATTCTTATATCTGTGTGTTTATCTTACACAGCAAAAAATATTTTTCAAAAAAAGCCTTGAAAAAGGAAACAGAATAGATTTCCGAAACGTCGGCGAAATATTTAATTTCAAGTTTTTATACTTATTTGTGTTGTTTCTTTAAAAAAAGCAACATTTAACTGATCCTTTGACGTAAAAGTCACAGGCGTAGAGGTTATTTGCCAGTAACGTACTGGTTAATTGTGATATTTTGTAGATTCCCCGAGCACCGCTTAAAAAGAAAACATACATGTGGCAGGAAGTCCCAAAGAATTGAAGAAGGAAAAGAAAATTAAGATAATGCCACAAATAACCTTTAGACAATGTCTGAAGTACTCACTGTTTAAAAAATTAACAATTAATTGTGTTTAACCCTACCATTGAAACATCTTAGATACGCAACTTGCAGCCTCTCGCTTTGTCCACTCAGAGTGAAGAAACTCCATACAAAAAAGGGCGTTATGTGGAAACCGGTCGGAAATACTACTATTGGAATAATTTTTAGTAGGAAATCGTGTAAATACAAAACTTTAAAATCTTTGTAGTTTAAAAATTGCCGCGAATTGCTTATTTCAATAATTAAAGAGAGATCCCACCTCTTCTGAAATGACATGACTTAAAATCCCAAGTAGTGGATTTGATAGAAAAATAAAATATAAAATAAATAAGGGGTGTACAATTTTTCAGGAAAATTGATATTTCCCAAGTTATAATTATTCGAAAATTGCGATTTTACCACTGAAAAGTTGGTACCTCGATATTGTTTTTCAAAAAAGTATTACATTTAATGAAAATGTGCTAGGTATAGCATAAAAATAGATTATGAAATGAGAAATATTTTAGTTTTTTTTTAATTTCTGTACGATGAATTGTTCCAAAACATGGAAGTTTGAAGATGGCCATTTAAACGCTTTTAAGTTAAAATATAATGTTTAAATGTCAAATATATCAAAAACAATCAATCTGAAGTTATAAATACACATAATCGAAATTAAAGGTCTTAATATCCTCTGTGAATAGTCATTTACGTTACAAGACTGGAGAAAGGTGTTTTGCAGGTCGACCCAAGCAGATTGGAAGCATGGGGTAGACCTGCAAAACACTGTTTTTAGGTCATGTAACGTACAATTTTTTTTTCGACCATTTTCTGCTTGTAACGCTTCAAATCTGAATCCATATTTTCCATAGCTTGCGTAAAAGTTAAGTGTAATTATCTGTTTGACACTTATCCCAACAATTAACACCAGTTGGTTTCCATAGCAACAAGAATAACAAAAGAATAACAGGGATCGGAAATGCTTTTTTCGCCGATTGACAGCAAAGTGTCATTTTCCCTGCTTAGGCAGGAAAGTGCTCACTTTCCCTGCCTGGACAGGAAAGTGCTCACTTTCCTCCCTAGACAGGGAAGTGGTTGGTTACATTGTATAAAAACTAAAAAAAACTGTTAACTATATCAACAGTTCTATGTAAATAGTAAGTATCTATGGATATTGAATATAACAAACATTCTTAGAGCTGTGTATTTATCATACACAGCAAAAAAGATTTTTCAAAAAAAGCCTTGAAAAAGGAAACAGATTAGATTTCCGAAACGTTGGCGAAATATTTAATTTCAAGTTTTTATACTTATTTGTAATTTAAATATACAGGAAATTATGCTTTTCAATGTTTTATTTTTGTTATTTATTTTAAAAAATCAACCTCTAACTGATCCTTTGGGGTAAAAGTCATAGGCGTAGAGGTTATTTACCAGTAACATACTGGTTAATTGTGATATTTTGTAAATTTCCCGAGCACCACTTTGAGAATTGAAGAAGAAAAAAAGTTGGTTACAACAAAAATAAAGAGATTGAGAACTGTAATAATTTAATTATTTTAGAATATATTTAAACAATCGGCGAAAAAATTATATGTTCAGCTCAGCAGCAAAATAGATTGACCGCCTTGGCTGAGTTCCTACCTCGCTATGCTCGGCTAGGAATTATCAGCCGCGGCAGTCAATCTACTATTTTGCTGCCTAGTTAAACAAATAACTATTGCCGATCTCTGATAGGCCGGAAAATGTTATTTCCCGTACAATCAGAAAATTGTCGAAAAAAAATTGTACGTTACATGACCAACAGACAGTGTTTTGCAGTCTCCCCAAGAATCTGCTTGGCTCGATCTACATTTCTTTCCGGTCCTGCAACGTAAATTATTATTTCTCTATAACTAAAAATGACGAAGTTATGTGCGAAACAATGAGTTGTGTTGTACATTTTTTAAATAAAGGTTTAGGATTTTCCTGCTGCTATTGGCCTTAGAATGAACATTTAAAAAATCCTTTTTGGTTTTTATTAATATACAGTTACTAACACGCTCTAATTTCCTAGTATCTTTAAAGAGCTCGTTTTAGAAAACATTATATTTTAAATAATAAAATTCACAGATTTCGCAATTCTTGCAACCATCGGGACATTGGAAATCATAACACCATACATAAAACATAAACTTTTTCCAGCTACGATCCACTCTCGATTGCGACACCGCTGTATTTCGATCTTAAATGAAAACTGGTAACTTGACCCCCTGTGATATATGCAACCCATATTACATTTTCATGTATCAGCCGTTGCATAGATGACAGTGTCACTCGATCGTGACACCGCTGTCTTTTGACCTTGAACGAAAGCTGGTAACTCGACCCCTTTATACGAACATAAACATTTCCAATGTTAAAAATGGTCGTGATTTTACTCGAAAAATCCATTGTCTGTCAATAACGGAAAAACTGTTATATGAAGCGAAAAAATTACATTATACAAAAACAGATATCATAAAGCTATGTTTAATATGTATTCTATCATTTTTTTGTTTAATACAGTTTCTCCGTTATTTGCAGAAACAATAATTTTTCCAGTAAAATTGCGAAATTGTTCTATAATATAAAGTACAATATTTTCTAAGATCAATGCTTTAAAAATACAAAGAATTAGAACATACTACTAAACTACATATTAACAAAAAGTAATAAGAATTTTTTAAAATTTTATTCTGCGACCAATGCAACAGAAAAATACCGATCTTAAAATCAATTATAACATTACAAAATCTGTTAAAAAAACCACTGCAGCCTCAATTTGTCAAAAAAGGGACATTTTTCACCCTGTTCCTCCACAGCAAACTAAATGGAACTTGGACACGTTGAAGGTAAATCAGTAACGCATATTTAACTAGAGTATGGTGGAGATACTTACCTTTGAGTCACTTAATAGCATGGAGTATGTGTCAAGTCAACTAATAAAATTAAAAGTGGAGAGAAAAATAAAACAGTTTAGGGGTAAAACAGTCATTTCAACCCCTTGAGTAATCACACGGGAATGAAACTCTGTGATAGTGATACCCGCTGTAAAATGTAATATTAGGATACCATGCCAGTTCCACTTGTTAGTAGCTTATCCTGCTATGGCCTTTATTCTAGACAATTTTTGAGACAGTCCATTTTGATTGGAGAAATATTTCCAAGCCTCCATTAGATGAGAATGACGCCGCAAACAGTCGAAAACATATCTCGTATAACTGAATAGTTTATGGGTATAGAATATAGCCTAAACTGGTTTTTGGATTCCTATTTTCAAAGTAGCGTGATGCCATCAGGCGTGCTGTGCAGCAGATGGAGGCCAACTGGAATAATGCACGAATCACAAAACGTCTGATAAGACATTATGAATAAGTAAATATTTCTTCAAGAGATATAGGGTCGGGGTCACGAGTCCCAGACTAGATTTCCAATCGTAGATCTGGGTTTTTCAAAAAAAAAAGGAAATAATTAAAGTCGTCTTCATAATTCTAAGGCATGTAAAAAATGCAGTAAGTACAAAGCGTGCAGGCGGCATCTTTACCTATTCAATGATGCCGCCGCGCGGACTCGTTCGACGGGAATTTTTTATGTGACTTGGAAATATGAAGGCAACTTTACAATGTACTCTGATTTCGTACATGTGTCCGTTGTCTCCAAATGTGTAGCATCTTTTCACCAAAAGAGCAATTTTAATAATAGAGAAGGCTATAGTGCCTCTGTTTTTTCTTGTTTATTGCTTCTTTGGTGTCAAAATCAACTGTTTCCATTTTTTCTACACAATGACGTGTAATTTACCTAGCCTATTAGTCTAATCTTTGAAACTTAATATCAGTATTTTTGGTATATCATATAAATAAATAAACAAACATAGTGCAAATATAATACTAAAGGTGAGCTTCCAGATTAATCTGGTATGCTGACAGTGAAAAATATGGAACTAATCAGAATTCAACCAAATTAAGTACATTACAAAAATATACATAGCTCATTGGTTCACAGGTGCTACCGGTACCTATGCGTTTGACTTATAATTCAACCTTTATTGTCGTCAAACGTGAAATGTTTGTTTTAATTCATTATCGAAAAATCTTATCAGTTGACAGTAAACTCTCATTATGGTGTTAGTGTTACGAGTGACAAATAAATGTAGAATGTGTTGATAATTCAACTTTAAATGAAGATGCAAATATCACAATTAGGTAATATTTATTTAAATACTTTTTTTAGCTTTAGTTTATTCCTAATTATACCAGTGATACTATTGATTTTTGTCATGGAATTATGCTACTGTGTGGCGTAGGCAAATGAATTGAAGTTTTTTGTTGGATAGCAGTGGAAACGGGCAGCGCCCGCTGCATTTATTTAAGGTAGAAACACTTTTTTTCCGAAGTAGAAAAATGGAACCCTCGTCATCTTATTATGGAACCATAATGGTACTGGAATTTCGTTTTACAATATTTTTCTGTGGTACTGACAAAAGTTATAACCATTTTAATCAAAGCCTCGTGTATTTTTTTCATACGTTAAATCTTTCCAAACTATTTTTCCCCATCATTAATAAACGCACAGGACTATTTTTAAACATTTTAGTAGAGTAATTATTGAGGTATGTCAAAATGTTAATGAGTTAAAAATCGTTAAACTTCGCAAGAAATATTTTTATAATCAAAGTTAAAAAAGAATATTTTCAGGCTCTTCGTTGCTTATTTTTAAAATCCTTTGTATCAGTTTTTAACAAAATCACATTGATCATATTTATAGAAGCAAAGAAATATTTATCACCTACAATAGCATCAAATTCAATAGGACTGGAGTCCTTGTTGAGACGAACATTTAAAACAAAATCAAAATCGATGAGCTCGTGCAGAAGTTATCGAAAATGAAAGAATATTTTACAGACACACGCACAGCTGTCATAGGAAAAAGCACTTTTCCTTACATTTGAAATACAATCAGAATCTGACACCATTTTTTAACACCATCACCTTACTTAACCTGTTGATTCGGAGCATGAAATAAAAATAGCCGTTGAAGGGTTAAAATCTACTTACATACAAATACAGGGTGTAATTAGTTTCATGTCATTAAAAAAACTGGTAATAGGGACCGACTATACAAACAAAAAACCTATATGACTTTTTTCTCTAGGGACACTTTGAAAAAAACTGGCCTGGGTTAACATTTTTAATGTTAAGGTAGGAAACATTTGAGAACTACTGTTTTTCAGGGTCAAGGGATGTTATAGTTCCGAATATTAGATATAGTGAAAAACTGTAATACCCGACTTGTGTTCCCGCCGGTAGAAGTGCGGCATTTTGAAGGGATTACTTATACCGAACTTTTTATACCACTAGTTATGAAAATGTAAATAATTCCTTCTCTTTCAGCACAACGCAAGCATAGCACGGCCGCAGGGGTTTAAATAGGATTTGTTTACATGTGTTTTTTAATTGGGAACAAAGTTATTGTAACTTTTATTGTCGTTTATAAGAATTTATAAAATTTGAAAGTGGTTTATTAACATTTGTAACATTGTGTTAAAAGCTTAAAAAATTAGTAATTATTTTATAAAATTGGAAAACGAACAGTTAGACATCCGAGATACGATAACAGAAAATAGTTGTGTATTTTAAGTTAGGGAAAAATGTGATTTTTTTAACGAATTGAGCGCATAACTTTTCCCAATCAGGCATCGAAAACTAAAAGCCGAGTCTTTGGTCTCTATGAAAATCAATGTAAACAATACTAAACAGATCAAAACAAGACAGCGAATAGGTACTAATAATAATAATCATACCTTTAATGCCCAATGGGTAACACCCAATAACTGAACAATTCTTTTGAATTTTTCACAGAAATTGTTCGATATGACCTCCATCTCCACGTATACACATTTCGGCACGTCGAACTAAGGATATACGCACTCCGTTCAACACATTTGGTAAATTAGGATATTTTTTTATGGTTTCTATGCTCATTAAAATACGTTGTTGCAATTGCTCTAAAGCTCTTCCGCACCAGCTACATTTCTACCACTTTTTCCATACACCAAGTGCATATCCGCGAGCTCTGGATAAGTGTAATCTCCCATAATGTTAAAAATTTGCGTTTTAAAATACCACGCTAACCTGTGAATTAACGTTATCGATAAAGAAAACAAGAAGAAAAACTTGGTCCAAAATCCAAAAAGTAACGCAAAAAGCACGAACGAGAAGTAGCGTCTTACGTAACCAAGTGCTAACGACTTGAACGATAAGTCAATAAAATAAATCTTAACATAAGTGGCACAAAATTCAAAAAGAACAAAAGCAACAGACAAAAGCAAGGAACGGGTAGGTAGCGTTGTGTGCTACGTTATTTACCCAATAACACAAACTGAAATTATTACTTGAGAATATTACAAGGGAGAGTATACCACGCGTAATAAAATAATTTAGCCGTGAAGAAGCAAAAAACATGGCGGTGTCCTCTGTCGGTCGCTTTTAACTGCTTTGTCGGCATGCTTTTCGATGATCTCTTAGGCGCACCATACTTATTTGCACGAATGTCAGAATATCCCAGCAGTTCTCAAACTATGTTATTAATTATTTTGGAAATTATTATTTTTTTTTTCTCCAAAACTATGAGCTTTAGACCCCATGTTATATAAGATTTTTTTGTTTGTCTTGTCGTTCCCTACCACAGTTTTTTTTAATGACGTGAAACTAATTACACCCTGTATATACGACTAGCTACAAAATCATGTTTTCTCGTTGATCGTAGCAGTGTTCCTGAGAAACGTTTTCTGAATCTATAGAGCAAAAATGTATATTTAAGTTTGCCATAAGCTTAAATAATGGTTTGCTAAAACTAATGGAAAAAATACTAAATCTAAAAAAATTAATTAGAGGCGAGAGTTTAAGAGCTCAAAAATAGTTGAAATATAATAGGTCCACATATTCTGCGTATGTAAATAACTTAGCATTACTACTTTAGTTCATTTGATAGCTTAACGTGTACGGGCTTTGGCCTTACACACCGAGTGTAGAAATGAACAAATAACAAAATCGAACGAATTTTTACCAGATCCTATACTACTTTATCAGGAAACCGTCTAGTAAAGACTATTTCCTCTTACAAATGACACATGTTTTTTAATATGTGCAACTGGATATGTATATAAATCATTTACAAGTTTATTGCAACGGAATTAAGGTAAAACAATTCAATCTCATAACGTTAAACCCCAGAATTTCTATTCTGCTATTTCGTTAATTCGCTTTATCCCTAATTTGAATATAAGTAAATTGAATTAGCTATTGTTAGAATTTTACGGCTCATATTCCGATTATTCAGTAAAATGCAATGTATCTAGTTTGATAGTTATTAATTCCTTTTGAAATAAAGAAAAAATTATACAGTCTGAAAATTAAGTCATCTAAAATTACTAACATAGTTATAATAAAACGTATTCTTTATAGGTTTTTACAGTTCAAAAGGTAATATCAAAAGTAAAAATATAATCTATCTATGAAAATGTTACTGTCCTGTCTTACCATCTGTGATTTCTGCAGAGATCTGCCTTCCTCTTCTTATATCGTGGTACGAAGATTAAACCAGCTTCTTAGCTCCAATGTTTTTTTGATATATTTTGCCAGCCTCTGCATGGTCACCTTCTTTCCTCAATATTGACAAGAAACCTTAATAATTTGTCAATTCTTAATGTACCAGTGGACTCCTTAATTGACCACGATTTAGGTCTAAAATTACGTGTAGTCAGCCTTACTCTTCGGTCGAGGTCTTTGTAATTGTTGTGATCATATAACTTCAGTTCTTTACAGATGTGTTCTAAACGTGTTCTAGATCAGGATTCTTACCTCTGTTAGTCTGAATTCTATATGTTAATCTGTTATATTCTTCTAATTCCAAAGCAGTGTTGACATATCATGCCTTCAGATTCTTCTTGAAAATTTGAGTTTTGTAATTAAAATGTAAAAATAAATTGGGTAGACTAGTTTATATTATATATAAGACAGTAACTGCTAAAGATGAATTTTAGTGTCTACCTTGTTTGGGACGAAAGTGTTTGTGCCGACATTTCGAGAAGAATTGTAATAAACCCAAGAATTACAGGCACTGAAGAAATTGTCGACGCATCGGAGAAAGAACATTATATCATAATTTCTGGGCTAAAACTAAACTACTTGATATGCGTTAGAATCGATGAAACTATTTTAAAGATCCGGATTGTTATAAGCTTTATACTAATCATCAAAATATAGAATACTAAGTCATGCAAAGTATATCTAAAACAATGTTGGCACTGGTAAAGGAGGGCCAAAATATACATTTGAGAGGTGTTTTATTTGTAATAAGCAATGCTTTAGAGCATTTTAACGTTTGAGTATAAAAATGCTTGCATGCAATGATTTTCAACTTATAATAAACATAACATAACTTTGTTACTTTGACAATCATAAACTAAAGAATAATACCTACTTTAGTTTAGTTGCATTTTCAGGAAATGGTATGATTGAGACGAGTACTACGCCGCACAGTGGGGGAAAATGTACTATGTACTATCTGCCAATATTAGATATATCAATGAATTTAAGGAGGTTGAGGCGTTAGACGAAAATAATGAAAAACACTGAAATAAAGTTTTTTTAATACATTTTCATATGACACAATTTTCTGTAAAAAATCCAAAGTCATTAGGAAACCCATAAAGTTAAAGAAAAATTAAAATTCAGAGATTTTGCAATCCTTGTAATCATCGGGACATTGGAAATGATAACACCATACATAAAACATAAAATTTTCAACTATTTTCGGACTCGGCTTCGCCTCGTCTGGAAATATACGATCCACTACACCGCTGCATTTCCACCTTAAATGAAAACTGGTAACTTGACCCCCTGTGATATATGCAACACATATTACATTTGCGTATATCAGCCGTTGCATGCGATAGTCTCAGTCGACCGCGACACCGCTGTCTTTTGACCTTGAACAAAAACTGGTAACTCTACCACATATACGAAAACATAAACACTTCCAATGTTAAAACTTTTACTTGTAGTCTTATGGAAAATATGTCAACTCAGCATGTAAACGGTACATTTTAACACAAATAACTAAATAAAACACACTACTATGTTTTCTACCACATAGTGGTAGAAAACAGTAGTGTGTTTTATTTAGTTATTTATGCAAAATGATTAACTATCACAGAGTAACGGCTCCTTCAATCAATTTTTTGGTACATTTTAATTTATAGCAAATAACCAAATAATGTCAGCAGTTCCGAAAACTAACTATGTAAAGTATTGATGTTTTACGCATATTTTATTATTGTTTCCAATTTAATTAAGAAACTTTTAATAAATAAAAAAAAATTAAACATTTGTAACTGTCAAATTTCTCTTTTCGTTAATGATTTTTTTACTGATTTTTCAATTATTTAATGATTTAATTTTAATCTTTACTGCTTCTCATCTTTTTTTTAAATAATTACTGAAACAAATTTGTAAAATACACAGATATTTACATATTTTTTTTTTTTTTCAAAAAGTTTGGACAAAATATCCAAAAGTTAGTTCATTAAGTAAAATAATTAAATCTACTTAAATAATTAATTAATAATAAAAATGATTTATTAATGACTTTATGGCAATATTTATTGGTATCGTCGACTTATAACCTTTTGTAATAATTTATTATGGAAAAGTTCCGATTTAGAATTCGACTTACTTTTGGTTGGGACTGTAACGCCTCAACCCTCCTTAAATGTTAAAAAAGTGGAAAATACCCTTAAGACATTGAACTTTAGAGTAATGCTGCGGCAAAGTGGCCAATAACATTAATGGCCCCTTTATTCGCAGATAATGTTAGGGTTACAACTTTTGTTGTATACCCTGTATAGTCATATTATTTTATAATGTAACAAAAGCCAGCTTAACAATATGTGCAGTAATTGTATGCGTCAATAAAAATAATTTATATAATATGTTATAATTAAATAAATCGGATGTTTCAATTATTACATAAATCTATTTTTCCCAAAAAATATTCGTTCATCTTTTCTCAGCTCCTCAGAAATGAAGATGACTACTTTGTTGACGAAATCGAGGCGACATCTTAATGTTTTTTCCTGTATAGGATCCTCAAAAACGTCGGGGGCGACACTTTCCCTGGGGGCTGAGAACACACTCTCACCCCTTTGGAGGGTTGTTATTGGCCATTTACAGGGGTGGGTCACCTCGGGGAGGAATTCCACCATCACCACGGTGTTCAGCGTCCTCGAAAAGGGGGAGATCACCAAGTAAGAGTTCCTCAAACAATTATAATACGCGTTAACCCCTGTTTGGGGGTGGTTTTAGGCCGTTTGCGGGGGTGGGTTACCCCAACTAGAAATTCTGTCACCATCCCCGAAACGAAGGGGTGAACTAATCTAGTTGTATCAGACAATAGTCGTGTTTTCGTCCGACTCGCACAATCCACTATAATATTAGGTTTAAAGCTGTTAATTATGTTAATTTAAATGCATAGGAATAAAATCATGTGGATAAAAAATTAGGTATACTTATTTTTACATGTCAGTAAAATAATATTTACAGGTCCAAACGCAACTAGTGCAGTGGCGAGTATTTGGAATATCGTAACTTTTAGATCAACCCCTGTTTTCATTCATTTGAGGGATCGGTAGGATTCGAGTAAGATTAAAGATCAGGTCAGCATCAAAGAACCACGAAGAACAACTTTTGATAACTTAAACTTTATTTCACTCGAATCTCGAATTTTCGCCACCTTAAACCTTCAATTCCTATTTTAACCCCTCAAAATGGACGATTTTTAGTTTAGGTTAATTCAAAGCCATTTTGCCGCAGAATTACTCTAAAGTACATTGTCCTAAGGGTATTTACCATTTTTTAAAATTTAAATTGATATAGATATATCATATTTACTGTCGGCAGTTGTTTGTCAAAAAATTGGGACATTTTTCACTGTGCACCGCTCCTTGTTCAAAGCGCTGATTTGTCGTATATATCCCAGTCGTCAGGGGTTTTAAGGCGTCACTAAATGTTATATGGCTGAATTTTTCAAGATCCGATGAGTTAAAAAAATTTCAAAAATTTATTTTTGAAGATGTATGTACACTTCCAAAATTTCAAAATATTGAGAAAGTGATAAAATTTGATATGTATAACTAACTTTAACCACCTGTTACTCTGTTTTAAACCGCGTTATTATATTTCTATAGGTGCGATTTTTAAAGCTTGAAATGTGTACTTTAAGATGTTTTAAGGGAATTTACCTTAAAAATTGTACATCAATTTCATCTTTATTTTATGAAAATAAAAGAAAAATTTTTTCTTGCTCCAAAGTACCTCAAACGAGGGGTAAAATAAATGTTAATAACTTTTATTAAAAAAATTATTTGGCATATCTATCCATCGGATCTTTTTATACATTACTTCAAGAGTAATATGTGAATTTCAAATTCAATTTGTATCTTAAAAATTGCAGAAATGGTAGAACTTGGAAATCTATTTATGTTCCGACTTCATATATGTACTATTCCTACATACATTCATTTCTATATTTGAAAATATGATAATCCAATAGCCACATGTTTCTCGCTTCATTTAAACTTTGTTGAACTGAATTTCGTTAATTAGTTCAAAAGTTACTGCAAATTTAGTGTAGCGCGTCCGAGACCGCGCACGCTTCGCGAGCCGTATTTATGTGTCGCCACGTTCCATTCTCGTGCATTAAACAAAAAAATCTGGAGCTTACAGTTTTGATCGTACAAAAAAACTTCATATACGTTTTTGACGTGAAGTTTCTCTCTCTATCGCCTAGTACTATTAGTTTTTTCATATATATTTTTTTATTTTTCGAGTTATCGGCCAAAATCGGAATATCGGCCAATTTTTCGCTTTTTTTAGGGGTCGCTGGCACCTTACAGCTGTAATTTTTTTTTATCGTATTCTACACCAACAAAAAATTTATGCTGAAAAATTCAGCCATATGACATTTAGTAACCGGTTCTTTTCAATTTCTGTCTCTGACAACTGGGCTATATAACTGCCTCACAAGGCTCTTACAGTTATCAGATTGTATTGGTTGCAGCGTTGCATATGGAAGGTCATAACAACTTTATTTTTGAAATACTATACGTTGTTCGAGATAATATATTGGCAATAGTGGCAGCGGTACACAGAAATGTCTGTCATTTTGGGAGGGAAGCATGAAATTTTGTACAGTTATTCCTTAGACCCAAATAGACGATTTGACCCGCAGCACCCCTTATTTCAACCCTTAGGATTCAAAATGGCGGCCTATTTTGAAAAAAAAAATCCTCTTATTTTCCAGTTTAAATATATGTATTTTAAATCTGTTAAGACATTTTTTTCATGTAATTCGAGAAGGCAAATATGGTGGAAATACAACAATTCCATATCTCGAGCAAATCGGACGCCATCTTGAAATTTGAACATAAAATTTATTTCTTTCCATTCCTCAGAATTTGGTCGTGTAAAATAGCATTTTTAACCATTTTATATGCAGGGAATAAAAAATAATAAGAAAAAAGAGACAATGTTAATATTTATTGATATTTTCTTATGTTTGTGGATACGTATATTCGGTCTGAAGTCTCTCACTAAAACAGATGCATTGGTATTAACTTATATTATTATTATTAATTAGCCTTGTATTGAAAGAATCTAGTGATCAGTAAATCGCTTTTTGTGTTGATTATTTTTATCTTTTATTTTCACATTCTCCTTTACAGTTCCGGCAACTCAGAGTGCAAGGCAACATATTTTTTCTGCAGATGCAACGCATAGTCCCGCATTGTGAAAGACAGCCACATTTGTCCAGTTCCCCGCATGCGTCCCAAATTTCTGGCAGTTTAGTCCAGCATGGCATCCATGAGCCCTCATGCAACTTCCATCCCCAATTGTTGGGCTCAGGAACGTCATGCCACACTGATTTGTGAGCTCGTCTCCATATCTGTCAAGCTTGATAGCTAGCTCGAAGAATGTGCTCATAAGCTGATGTTGATGGTATGTGGGTCAAAGGTTTATTCTCTGTGGCAAACATGTGTTTACTTGCTAGGTCTACAGTCGCAAACTCGGTTTCTGATACATACCATACATGGATACTGTGTACCTTTCTAATGCCCGAACAGTTTCATCATCTGGAGTTTGTACTTCCCCTAAATCTTCACTAGGCTTATCAAGAAGTTGTGCAATCCGACCATAGCATTGCTTTTTTAATAGTCCCATCCGAATAATACAAGTTTCTTTCAGTAGGGTAAGTTCTCTTCGCATGTACAAAAGCAAATCGGCAAATGCAAGCCCTTCACATGTCATGTAATGTCCTCAGTACAACTCTTGATACACTTAGCTCTATTGTAATGCCTGAAGTTGCACAATCGATGGTACTTTGCTTCTTGAGCCACAAGGTCTCCATCAGTAATAAGCATTGAAGAAGTCTTGTATCACCCAAAATTTCTGCATAATTTTTCAAATTCTTAAACATCCCATCTGATTCACAACGATTCAGAGTTTCATTGAATTTAGATGGTTACATACAAATAAAGCATATATTATCTTTCGGATTAATAGGGTTTATTATGACTGAGTCGAGCGAGGTATTAATTGATTCTGGCAAACACAGGGAGAAGGCTCCGGTTGGGAGTGATTAATTTAAAGTGTTTTAGCTCTTTTAGCAATTTTTCCAATTTGGTACTGTATTGTAGAATGAATGTTTTGTGCCATCTTGCCTCTTGCCTTATTAATGTAGCAACTATGCCATCTCCTTCGTCGAAGGCACTAATTTTTACACCACACGATAAATAATGATCGTACGGAAGTAGCTTAGACAAATTAGCTGCAAGTGTGAGATAACCTTGATCTCTAGAAGACACGTTTGGGTGATTGGCAGGACAAACAAGTACACCACCATCATTCTGATAGACGATACATTTACTCCAATCTAGAACACTACAGCATTTACCGTTTCCAGTGAGACAGCTGTTGCCTGTGTCAGCTTCTTCGGCATGATAAAAGAATCTTATACACACGAAAATAGAAACTGAAAATAAGAAAAATCAGAATATAGTAAGAAATGATACCCTACCCGACCAAATTGTGAAGGAATGCAAAAAAATAAATTTTAAGTTCAAATTTCAAGATGGTGTCCGATTTTCTCGAGATATGGGGTTCGTTGTGTTTCCATCATATTCGCCGTCCTCAAATTATATGAAAAATGTCTAAACAGATTTGAAATACACGCATTTAAACCAAAAAAAAACATTAACTTGATTTTTTCAAAATAGGCCGCCATCTTTAATCCTAAGGGTTGAAATGAGGGGTGCTGCGGGTCAAATCGTTTATTTGGATCTTAGGAACAACTGTATAAAATTTTATGCTTCCCTCCCAAAATGACAGATATTTCCAAATTTGTCGGTGTACCGCTGCCACTACAAAGCTTCAATTCAACTCCATGTGTTAAGTAGACTAGATTTGGTATCGTGGAAAGGAAAGTTAATTGTGTTTAAACGAATCTACACAAAGATGTAAGAGGCTTTTCGACTTCATCGACATTTCAATATTTCGCGATAATAACTCTATTAGGTACAATTTAAAAAGAAATAGCCGTACGTGTTTCATTATGACGGAGAAAAAATATTGTGGAAAGATTTAACACTTGAAAAAAATATGCAAATCTCGTATGCAAAAGGTCATAAGTTTTGTCAAAACCACAGAATATTGTCTTAAAAAGATTCTAGTTTCTCAGTAAAATGGCTAATGTAAAAAACTGAAGGGGAAAGCATACCACTGTGGGTCTACAACGCATACATGTACAAAGTGGGGCAGTCATAGTTGTCCATGTCCATAGCACATTAGCACACAATTCTTAACCGATTTTAATTTTAATTTTTTTGTAATATTCATGTGTTCAATGCTTAAGAAAGTTGATGAGGGCGATTTCTTGTTCTTTCAGGCAACATTTTGTGTGAACAAATAAACTCAAAAAGACATTAATTTGAAAAATAAAAAAATGTATCTTGATGTAAACGACTTTCGTAAATTCCATAATCTTACACCCATGGAGGAGACATAATTTGTTAGACAATCTCATGTTATGTTTTAAACAAATTAGATGTTTATCATGTTCTCATCCGGTAGAAATCATTTCTTCACTAAATCTGCCTGCAATACATCCAAAAGCTATCATCTGTTAATAAAAAGCTACGAAAAGTTGACAGATGCGATTGTTATAAACAAATTAAGCGGAACAATAAGCTAAATTTTAATTATTTCCTAAAAAAAACTTTTTCATTAATTATTATTGTACATGAAATAATATTAATAATATAATAGATGAACAGTTAACAAACATTAGCAACAAATCGAATAAATAATATTATATTACTAAGTTTTTATCAGAAAAAAACTATTTTTCTCCAGATATACCTGAAATAATGTAATAGATAATATTAATAATAATAACTTGTTTATTTAATTTGTTGATAATAGTAATGTTTATTTACTTTCATCATTGTTATATATTAGGTATTATATTTATGGTGATTGCAGGTAAATATATCATATTTTTTATACATTCATAGTTTTTTTATCAATATGTACTATTTTGGAAATATTTTGCAAGAAAATTAAATATAAATCATGTTAAAAAACCTGAAATACCCGTCTGCGAACAATAATAATAATAAATAAATAATTTAAAAAAATTTAAAAACACAATTTTAAACACAAATTGAAATTGTTGAAAGATGTACTAAAACGAAGAAAATAATGTTAATAATAACAAGACTACCGTTACTATAATAAATAAAGAATTTCTAAACATCAGTTTAAACACAAATTAAAATTGTTGAAAGATGCACCCAAAAAGAAGAAAATAATGTTAATAAAACCGCTGCCTAAGGAATCACTACTTCCACATCCAGATTTCTCGTCCAAGACACTTTAAAGTAAACATATTGACTATATCTGCACTATAATATGTGGAAATTATTGATCATAGAATTTTAATAATATTTGGGGCAGATATAGAAAAAATTGAGTTGTTGGTTTTCTACCATATACGTTAAAAATGAAGTTTCTAGATTGGTCTACTTATTTTGAGCTATTCACAACCTATCACCCCTTCAACGAAATCATCTCAATCAGATGTCATTACTATCATAATAATAATAATAATAATAATAATAATTTATTAGTCAAGCAGATCTTATACAGATATATGACAAGTCAAAAAAATGTCTTTTACACGTTAAAATGGCTTTAAAATTTAAGAATAAAGAAAATATACATTTCATTACATATTGACAATAAAATGAGTAGATACAACACACACATAAAAATACACAAGTAAAAGCAATAAATATTATATTAGATAAAAAATTATATGAGGCCCTAGTTGGTATTTAAAAAATCTTCAACTGAATAAAACACATTTTCAATTAAGTACTTTTTGACGTTCGTTTTGAATTTATCGATTAACAGTGTTTTAAATTCATTTGGTAAACGATTATATATTTTAATACAATTGTATTTTGGACATTTTTTATAGAAGGCTGTTTTGTGTTTGGGGATCTTTAAGGTTTGTACGTTTCTAGTTTCATGTTCATGAGTATGACCTAGGGTTACAGAACTGTTGATATTTTTATGTGTGTATATTAAAACCTGATAAATATACAGACACGGTAATGTTAGTAATTTCTCTGCTTTAAATATATCTTTACAGGATGTTCGTGCATCTATTTCAAACATAATTCGTATTGCCCTCTTTTGTGAAATAAACACTTTAGATATGTCAGTTTGTGCTCCCCAACAAACCAAGCCATATGACATGATCGACTGGATTTGAGCGTAATAAAACGATTTTAAAACGAATTTATTAACAAATTTTCTTAGTGGTCGTAACACATAGCACAATCTAGATATTTTGGCACAAACATTACTAATGTGATTATTCCACTTCAGTGGACTATCAATTTCCAGACCAAGGAATATATGGGACGATTTTTGCTGAATACTTTTATTATCAAACTTTATTAGCAAGCTCTCATTACTTAACTGAGGGGTTAAGGCAAATTTTATAAAGACGGTCTTTTCTCGATTTATTTTTAATTTGTTTCCATTAAACCATTCAAATATGTTGGAATTAGTTTGTTCAATTTCTTTTTGCAATGTATCTGTATCAGATGCAAATCCCAAAATACTGGTATCATCTGCAAACATGACTATTTTACCGAAGTTTAAAAATGCATTTAAATCATTTATATATACAAGAAAAAGCAATGGGCCTAGAACAGACCCTTGTGGTACACCCATTGATGTTTTTAAGGTCGGCGACTGGTGACCATTAATTTCAACGGTATGATATCTGTCATTTAAGTAGCTCCTGAACCACGATAAAGCCCGACTCCGCACACCACAACACTCTAGTTTAGTTAACAGGATGTCATGGTTTACCAGGTCAAATGCCTTACTGAGGTCCAGAAATACTCCAAGTGCATTATTACCACTATTTAAACCCTCATATAACTCATTCAGATAACATATAATTGCGTCAGATGTGGACAATCCCTGTCGGAATCCAAATTGTTGGGAAGAGAGAATATTTGATTTGATTAAAAATGATGTCAGCCTTTTCGAAACTATTTTTTCAAGAATTTTAGAAAATGAAGAGAGTAGTGAAATTGGTCTATAGTTTTCGACTAGAAGCTTGTTTCCCTTTTTATAAATTGGAATAATTTTAGCCGTTTTTAGTTTATCTGGAAACTTTCCTTTTTCTATTGAGCTATTAAATATGTACGTTAACTTATCTCACTTGCAATATGTTTCAGTATGTTTGTGCTGATTCCATCTATGCCTGCCGAATTTGTTGATTTTAGAGTTTTAATAATGTCAATTATTTCTGTTTCACATGTGGGGGCTAAGTAAAAAGAGTTATTATTACTATAATTTAATTTAGGCATATCTGTATCTTCAATTTGGTTACTTATTCTCTCAGGTATTTCATTAAAGTATTTATTAAATTCCCCACTAATTTGTATTGGACTTGTAATGATTTTATCTGCTACTACTAATTTCTCAATATTATTATTGTTATTTTCACAGTTTGTGTTACTTTTAATTATATTCCATGCAGCTTTAGTTTTATTTTTTGGTTTTGTTAGCTTTTCATTATTATATCTATTTTTTGCTGCCTGTAATACTATCTTGTATGTGATTTTGTATTTCTTGTAGTTGTTTTTGTCACTTTCATTGCCGTTTACGGCCTTAAAGTAAAGATTTCTTAAGTTATTTGGCGATATAGATATGCCTCTTGTAACCCAAGATGTTTTTGGTTTACATTTTTTGTTTCGGCTTTTTAACGGAAAACTTAGCTCGTAATGGTAGCGGATGATATTTAAGAATGTCTCATATTGCAAGTCAGGGTCTTCTTCGTGGAAAACTTCTGCCCAACTTTCACTATTCAAGCGGTTTTTAAAGCTGTGTATGTTATGTTGATTAATCACCCTATAATAAGTAATATCTTTTGTTGTTTCATCATTTTTATCTGAAAATATATACATCTGCGCAGTATGATCACTTAAACCTGAGGGTATTACTTTACTCATATCTAAAATTACCATGTACAGATATACCAATATTGTCAATGCAAGAATTGTACGTAGATGAGAATCTAGTTGGTTCATTTATTGTTAATTTAATATTATACGAGCTTAAATGGTTAATGAATTCTGATGTTTCAGAGCTTGCTAATAAAGTATTAATGTTAAAGTCACCACATAAAATTATATTCTGTTTCTTACCAGGTTTTTGTACACATGATAAGCAAGAGCATAATACATCAAAAAATAAGTTTATGTCAGCCTTAGGGCTTCTATAGAGAGCTAAAATAACAAATTTATATTTATTTATTTCGCATTTAACTGCACAGCACTCGCATATTTTGTGTACATACGTGTACTAACTTTTAAGTGAATATCTCAATTTTATGTTATGAATCACTTTAGTAATGAAGTGGAGGTGGTGGGTTAAAAATATTAGAAAGAAATCCGAGGCCTTAGTTTCTAGTATATACACCAAATCCCAAGTTTCTGTACTCTTATCAACTTGCTATTTTTCCCTATTTACCTCTATTTAGTCTCCACTCCTTCAACGGAATCATGTCAAAATATAATTTAGTTTCAGATGTTATAATACATACGTCTACAATATTTCAAGTGAAAATCTCAATTTAATTTTATCAACTCTTTTAATAAGAGGGTGGGGACGGAAAATGTTATAAAAAATACCTGAGGCCTTCGCTTCTAGTATATACACCAAATCCCAAATTTCTGTGCTCTTACCAGCTTGCCTCAATTATTTTACCATATTTATCCCTATTTAACCCCCAACCCTTCAACGGAATCATCTCAAAATATAATCTAGTTCAGATGTCGTTATAATACATACACGTACCAAACTTCAAGTGAATATCTCAATTTTATTTTATCAACCCCTTTGATAACGGAGTAGGGGTGGTGGGGGTTGAAGAATATTATAAAAAATCTGATGCCTTGGCTACTAGTACATACACCGAATTTCAAGTTTCTGTACTCTTACCAGCTTGCTTTATTTATTTTCCCCTTTTTACCCCTACTTACCCCTAATTTAACCCCCAACCCTTCAACGGAATAATTTCAAAATAGAATCTAGTGCCTGATGTTAATATAATATATACGTATAACAAATTTCCAGTGAATACCTCAATTTTTTTTATCAACCCCTTTAATAATGAAGTGGGGGGTGGTGGGGGGATGGAAAATATTTCCTCCTATTTACCCCTGTTTACACCCCCCCCCTTCACCGGATATGTTCAAAAGGCAATCTAGTTCCAGATCTCGTTACAATATATTTGTGTACAAAATTTCAAGTCAATATCTTAAACCGCTCCGGAGAAAACGTGCGGACAAAAAAGTTACAGACAGGCAGATCGACAGACAGACAATTTGTTTCGCTCAAATTTAAAATCTCGACGTTCCCTGACATTCTAAACTTATTTCTAGAAAAAAAAATGAATTTTTTTTTTACGATACTATACTTCCAATCCACTACATGGATGTGGAAGTAATAACAAGAATTATGTTAATAAATGTAAAGGCGTGGGACTCTGGAAAAACAGAAAATTTATTCATGAGGCATCATCTTAACTATTTCTTGACTATTTACAAATTAAATGTAGACTTTAATAGAAAGTCAGTAAATAATGGTGGCTAAGAAATAATGACCTGACAATAATTGTTACCTATAAGGTAATATGAGATAATACGACCACATATAATACAACGCCAGATGCTCATCTTATTGTTATATTATTTGTTAATTCATAAGTCGGATTTTCACTATTTTTATCTGCAGAGAATTTTGCTTAATAAAAAAAAAACAGAATTAAGTGCTGAATATTTTTTTGGAAAATATGAAGATCTGTCAATAATTGTGGATTGTAGACAATGAGCTTGTTCCATGATATTCTCTTTATATGGTTTTTATACTTTTATACTTATTTATATAGTACTCGATATTCTCTTTATACACTTAAAATTTAGTATTATTAACTTTTTTCGTTCTCGAGATATAAGAAGTTGAAATTAGTAATAGTTGCAAAAACCGAGCGCTCATCTGTGACGTCACTATACGCAGGTGACGTAAGAAAAATGGCTTTCTGGGACCTTTCAAATTTAATCTGAAAAGTCGAAAAACATGGAATTTTTAAACGCTGGTAACTAAATAAATACGTCGAGTGGAAGTTTGTTCTATGTGTCTACGGAAAGGAGAAGGTCGGCGATTAATTCTAATCGTAAATTGCAGGGTCAAAATCGAAAATTCGTCCCGGCAGGAGCGAGAGAAAATTGTAATTTTTTGACATTTCACCAAATTGTACTCCCCTCAAAGAGTTTAACAAATAGAGGAGACAAGCTCCATAAGCGTAATGTATAAGCAGCGGGAGGCTGTAGGCTTCTCATCCCTCTCACACGGTTCGTTCTCTCTTTGTCGCATAGTACATGAGGGATGGTGACGATTGACGATAATTGACGTTATTTGTTGGAAATTAAAGAGCGCCAGGTAAGGCTGTGTTGCTTTGTAAAACAGTGGAGAGAGAGGGTACGAGGTGTGCCGGGTGTGCGACAAGGACGAAGAGCCTACCGTCTCCAAGGCAACCAAACCGCGACTCCCGGCAAATCGCCAGCTTGTCTTCTCTATTTATTAAACTCTTTGACTCCCCTAGGAGCATCAAGTCTATTGAGATCGCCGAGTCTATGCGTATAGTGACGTAGCGCCTGGCCACGCCCCATTTTCGTGAGATGGAGATTTGTAATAGTTTTTAAGATACTAAACGTGCGAATAAGATTCTGATTTTTTGCAGATCCATTAATTTATACTTGCACTTTCGATTTATGAAATTAAAAAAAATGCCGAACGGAAAAAGTTACCTCGTGTGAAAAAATTGAGTATGCCAAGTGTTACTGCACAATTTTGATGTCGCATACAATAACACTCACTTTTGAACTTGTTGCACAAATAACTGATAAAGCAGTGAAACATTTAAGTAAAATCATGTGTGGCATTTTCAATAATAACAAGAACAAAAAAACTTTCGGTGCAATTTTTTATAATTTATTCACAAAACAATATCTATACATAATTCCAATAATATAGCTTTATTACTTGAGAAAGGTGCATTTTTGAGTGTACCCGGTACAAATACTTGATTGCATTTTTTTTTATTTAATCGAATAAATATTGGGCGACAGCTAAAAACTTATCAATGACTGTCTTAAAGAACCCGCTTAATTCGATAAAACGATCGGTATTACACAGGTGATTAGAGTAATAAAAAAATGGCTGATGTTCCAAATGTATGCACTACTGATAAAATAGTTTTTAACACGAACACCTACAGCCAGTTAACGATAATTGCAATACTTTTATCGAACGTAATAGATAAATGAGTGCGGTCGGTGCCGTTTGCTACTTAATGGCTACTAATAAACATGTAGTCGCTAATTCAGTATTTTTTGTAACCATAGGCACAAGTTCAACACACGAACGAACAGAAGATGGAGGCGAAGAAGACTTATGGGTAAAATGGGGCCACGTCGTCAACGACTGGGAAAACAACTGGAAAAAACAAAACATTCAAATACGCGAGTTGGTTCGGCGTGGAATACCTCTACATTTTAGGGCGATCGTATGGCAGTTATTGTGTGGTGCAACGGAGGCCCCTGAAAAGAAACTATATGCAGAGTACATAAAAGTAAGTAATCAACTGTTGGATTTAATATATTTCCTGTAATATTCATTAGGTATACAAATGAACCTTGATGAATGACAATATCATAACAATGGTACCGTTTTAGTTGCTTCTTCTTCTGGTTCCATCCCGTCTTGCTTCATAAATTTACTTTTTGTTTCGGCTCTCTTTAGTCCCGTAGCGTAATATAGCCTCCCTCATAATAATCTCCAAACTGATACGAGTTCCTAATCAACAGAAAATGTCAGTAAATAAAAAGAATCGTACCTAGGTATAATACTTATAAATATAAATTGAAATAACTTATTACTACAAAATTTATACAGTCAATATAATTATTTTCGACAGTATTTAAAAAAAATTTAAATCGAAATTGAGGAAAGTAGTTTAAAAAACCTATTGCTGAATGGGAAAGCGCTTTTGTTGTAGTTTCCCTTCTAAGTCATCCTATCTTTCGTTGAGTGTATTACTTTCTACAAACAAAAAAAAACAAAACCTAAATGTGAACAATTAAACATCTGGTGAATGATCGGATTTAGTCTGAAAATATTGCATAGAGTGAACCAAAAAACTAAAAGCTAGAGAAAATTAATACATTTTTATATAAAATACATAATGAAAATAATTGTCTATATTGTTTAAACTATGAAATAAAATTATAGTAAAGTGTTTCTTAAAATACTTCCTTTTGTTTAATAGTGATGTATAAATCAACGATTAAGTACAAAGTCCTTGATTTAAACAAATGATTTGTCCGATTTGGAAGGAGGATTTGATCATAAACTTAAGATCATAACATTGTGTTCTACGCAGAAATACGTCATGTGTACCAAATTTCAAGGCTTTAGGTAGGACGTCGGTAAAAATGGCATTACAAAATTTAAGAACAAACATAGAAAATAAGTTAAGATATCGTGCAAAAAGAAATATTTCTGTGATAAACAAGATGAAAATAATAGATCCATTTTTACTTTGCAGCGACCATGGAGTGAAGAAATTGTGTAATTTTTGTTTGTCTAAGCAAAGGATTTTTCGCGCGCCAAGTACTGCGCGGGCAATTAATTTTTTATGGAAAATCCGTGGCATTAGACGAAATTTTTGTAGATACATTTTTTGTGTGAAAATGTACTTATGCTCTTTCTAAAAATTTTTTTTTTCTCCTACCTCGACTCATTTCCTAAATTTTGGGAAAATATCGGAAAAGCAAACATTTTGATTTTTGTTTTTGTTTTACTGGTCTAGAAATCATGCAAACTTTACGTGATGTTATTGCTTACCATCCAAAGAACTCATTAAAAAAAAATCATCCGCTTCCGATTTGTTTAGAGGTAAATATCTCTAATAACTGGGCTATATAGTCATTTTATTATCTGCCTACATTTAAGCTAATAAGGTTAACTAGCACTTGTACTAATATACTAAAATTAACCTAATTTACTTAATCATAGAGTAAATTTATCTTCAGTTCAGTTCTTCACATAATATAGCACGTTCGTCTGTTAACGGACGGACGGATATCAACAAAAATGTTCATAAATACTGAAATTTATAGATTTTGCTTTTATTTTTATGACCTCTTTTCAATAAAAAAAAAATCGGTAAATGTATTTACACAGACCCTCTTTATTTATTTGGTCACTAAAATTATTAATTAAGAAATGACAGAGGAATAATAATCGGAATGTAGTTATCACTATTGCTACAAAGAAAGCCCAATAACTCTTGGTTAAAACAACATACAAAGTGTCTTCCTACAGAAAAAGTAAATAATAAATAAAAGGTGCCAAATATGGAAGGTTTCAGTAAATTTAGAAATTTCCACCACAGTTGAATTATTTCCTAAGATGGCCACTTTGTATATTCTTCATTAAAAGTATAATAGGTGTCTTCCTTGTCAATTGTGTTGACTATATGCCAAATTTTATTACCATGTGTTACATTTTTTTCGTTAATTATTCTATTTACGCGGTCCATCCTGTATATTTTCCAGGGAAAATCTACCCATTTCATCCCTGGCAATAGCGTCAGCTACCTACCTCCAAATGAGGTCTCTGTGTCAAATAGTTTTTTAGATATAGCACCAACATACAGACAAGAAACTTATAGACAAATTGACAGAATTGAAAAACCTTAATAGTCTAGGTGCCCGCGCACAAGAAATGAATTTATACATATCTTCTTGTAACTTCTTGTATGGCTTAATTACGCCTAATCTACAACTTTTTTCCTCTGCGAAAGTTTTCGAAATCGCGGCGTTCCCCCTCTACTTCTTCCGAAAGATTTCCACGCGTCGTACTGGAAAATCGGGAAATCTGTTTTGTCGGACAATTCGAAAATTTGATTCTACATGTTACTATTAAGCAATCTTGAAAAAATCAGCTGGTTATTAATAAATTTGTAAAAGTTGTTAATTCCTAATTTTTATAAAAATTCCGAATTAACAACTTTTACAAATTTATTGATAACCAGCTGATTTTTTTCAGGATTGCTTAATAGTAACATGTAGGATCCAATTTTCGAATTGTCCGACAAAACAGATTTCCCGATTTTCCGGTAAAAAAAGTTGTAGATTAGGCGCAATTAAGCCATACGTGTAGCCATACAAGAAGTTACAAGAGGATATGTATAAATTTATTTTTTGTACGGGGGATGTCCTATATAAAGTCCAATCAATGTCCTCAGGTTGTTCATAGTAAAGCCCAGGCATAACCCATATACGAGCTGATGATGTCCTGTACACACCCGTACTGATGACCTGAGGACGTCATCAGCAAGGCCCGAACTGTCCCATTTGGATATCCTACGGACATCCTAAGGTGATAATGGGATCTTCCCAGGATATCCCATATGTTCTGAAAAGTTGTCCCCAGTATGTTCTGAGGATGTCCTTGTGCTGTATGGGTTCTTTTCGAATAACCTGATGCTGTTCAGAAACAACCAATTACGCATAATAAAAGTTACAATTTCCTTGAAAAGCACCAGATGACGGATTTTTGTATTTTCTTGAATGGTTATTAAAGGGAAGTAAAACATTATGTTCGCATTTACTTGAGCACCCTGTAGGGTGTATAGTGTATATGTTTTGGCATACGGATAATATTAATAAAATTGAAAATAAACTGGGAAAGTTAACTCTATAAATAATGCAGGGTTGCATCGAATACATACATACATACATACAAAATCCCAAATATATTACATTCTCTTTAACAATAATAGGCCAGACTATATAGCCCAATCATTAGAGATATTTACCTCTAAACAAATCGGAGGCGGAGGATTTTTTTTTTCATGAGTTCTTTGGATGATAAGCAATAATATCACGTAAAGTTTATATGATTTCCAGACCCGCAACATAAAAATAATAAACTTTTTTTTTCGGAATTTTTTCAAAATTTAAAAAATAAGGAATGTCTTAGAAATAGCATATATTTTCACACAAAAAACGTATCTACAAAAATTTCGTCTAATGTCACGGATTTTCCATAAAATATTAGCGAAGTGGAGATATTGGATGAAGGGTTCATACTTTGCGCAGCTGAATAAATTCCCTGAATTTTTTAGATTTTCCATAACAAAAAATATTAATTTCCATATATTTTCTAGTAAAGTAATTTGTTATTCGACACAAAACAATTCCTTAAATAGACTTAATCAGTGAAAATTCTTAAGAATTCTATGGTTTTCCATATCGAGATGCAAAATTCCCTGATTTTTCTACAATTTATAAAATTCCCTGATATTTCTGGGTTTCTTTTTAAGATTGTTAACTTCCCTGAGTTTTCCAGGTTCTCCAGGTTTTCCATACGAGTCCGAACCCTGAATGAAGCATGGTGCAAGGTTGCCCGTGCGTTTTGTAGTACATGGCGCGCGAAAAACCCAAAATTTACACAAATTAAATAATTAAGATATCATTTTAAAGCTGGAAGTCTCACCTTTCTTATGCATTTAATTGTATATTAATATAAGGCTAATATATAGAAGCAAATCATCAATATATATAATATATGTTATATTTCGAAAATGACCTCATTTTTGTATATTTTATGAAAATCCGTAAGAAATGTTCAAATTTTTTTTTAGTCTTCGGAAAACTTTCGAGAAATGTGTCAGTTTGAACCTCATTAACTTACATTTGCTTAAGTTAATGTAGTTTAAATTAAACAGTACTTCTGAAATTATAATTTCGTAATTTCAGAATATATATACATGTTATCGGAACTCAGAAAAAAAATCACTTAGGTACATAAAACAAATTAAGTTTTAAAGCAAAACACACCAGCTTTTCAAATATTCAAAAAGAGAATTACATATTTCCACATGTTTTTCTAAATCTTAAGTGCATCACGTGATAAGCAAAAAATACCGATATTTACAGCCTTGGGAATGTAGTTCACTAAGAAATATGATATAAATTTTGATACTTTTAGAGAGTAGACAAGAGTATCACGTATACATAAAATACAGTGAAAAGGCACATTTCTATTTCTGTGTAATAATACAAAGCACTGTATTCAGGTACCGGCGCGGAAGCGTCGGCTCCGTTCGACTCCTGTTTTACTGCTATTATGTTGTGTATGACTTTTTATAGATTAAATTCATTTATAATTCTTATTTTCTATTATTTTCTCTAACAAATATTGTTTAATAATACCATTTTCACAATATATTTCGTACCTGAGTTAATATTTTGCAAATATGTGCTATACGCAGATTCGCACATCGCTTGCTCCACTACTTCTACTTCAATAATTTTTTACAGAAATTCTGTGACTTTAATAAAAAAATTTGTAAAGACATTTTTTGCTTAAAAATGTATGCTCTTTACGAAAATATTTTTTATTTTTCCATTCATCGACTTACGTTAAAAATTTGGAAAATAGGTACACCAAAACAAAAAAAGTGTTTTGAACTTTTTTTAATGTTGCCTGTCTGGAAATCATGTAAACTTTAGATGCACTTATTTAGAACTCATAAAAAAATTAATCATCTGCCCCCGAACATGTTTGAGATTTATAGACAAAATTAGCTGCACCGCCTGGGATAATAATAATATAGCAATAAATGATAATAATAAAAGTTACTAAATCAAAGAAGTAGAAAATATAAAATACTTAGGAATCATTATAGATGTACACCTAAAATGGTCTGCAGGTATTAATTATTTTACAAAAAAAAACAAGAAAAATACGAAAACTGATTCATAAATTCTACATATTAAAAGAATTCTTAAATATAAAACTGCTCATACTAGTATACAAATCTCTAGTGGAATCTCTAATAAGATATAGATTAATTGCATGGGGCGGGACAAATAAAAAGAAATTACAACTACTAACTTTTATACAAAATTCAATTGTAAAAATAATCTACAATGAAAATAAATTATATCCCTTGAGCATGCTCTTTAATGATGACATCTGTAATATAAATAGATTGTATATATAGTTAGTCTGTTCATACATAAAACTACAAAACTATATCTGCCGTCAATATCTGACTAGAGCCAATGAGAATAGGCAAATAATTATACCAAATATTCGAAAGACTATAAACCTAAAATTTATAGATTTCTTAGCCCCTAAGTTTTACAACTTATTACCAACGTATATAAAACAAATAAAAAAGAAGAAGAATGTCAACAAAAATAGTAAAGCATTCATTATAAAAAACTATGAAAAGGTTCTCAGGCTTATGATATAATGTGACGTAAATATATACTTACAAGTATTATAGTCTCAATTTCGAAGATTTCAATTTTCTTTCTTGCCTTTTAAATTTTAGTATAGACTTAGTTTAGATAATATATTAACTTCCTTACAAGATTAATGAAGGCAATCAAAAAATCGTAGTAGGCATTTTTTAATCAAAACTTGTTCGAAATCATTAAAAAATCTTGAATCCTACTATAGTCTGTTTTTAAACCAGGAGGAGTAAACACTAAAGTTACATTCACATCATAAAAGTAACTAGAAAATACACTAAAACCTTTTTGGCGTTTTGGGCAACCAACAATACACGACTGCAGTGTTTTCGTGTGTATTTTATTACATTAATATAATCCAACGACCTCTATTTGACCTCTAGGTAGTTTATACAGTATCCATACCATTTACGCAATATGAAGGCACCAAGTAATTAGCCACTTTTATCTTCAGATTTATACAAAAGTGATTAAAACTGATATATAATGTGCAAACGATAAAATAGAAATTATAACCAAATAATTTATGACATGAAATTAAAATTTTACAATATGTCAAAATTTTCGACTATTGCCTTGTGTAAAACAGGCGAGGGCCTAGCCAACCACAGACGTATGATTTAACGCGTCACATTTAAAACGCTCCTCCTGGTTTAAAAACAGACTATAGGATTTTTTGATTTTTTTCATACAATTGAGTATCGTAGATGGCCTTGCATTTAAATATGGAGAGTGATTTTGTGGTCTTAAATAGACCTTGGTGACCTCTATCTTTAAGGATCGGTTTGGTCCAAATCGGACAAAAAACCAAAGAATTATTACGCTGCTACACTCTTAAGTGAGACACACTGTAGGTGCCCGTCAAATCTGTTGTTTATTGTAAATTATGTTATCGACATTATAACATTTGTAATTTTTTATAAACTGTAAATAAATAAAATAAATAAAGTAACTAAAATAAATAAAATAAATAAAATAAATAAAATAAATAAAATAAATAAAATAAGTAAAATAAATAAAATAAATAAAATAAATAAAATAAATAAAATAAATAAAATAAATAAAACAAATTAAATAAATTAAATAAATTAAATAAATAAAATAAATAAAATAAATAAAATAAATAAAATAAATAAAATAAATAAAATAAATAAAATAAATAAAATAAATAAAATAAATAAAATAAATATAATAAATAAAATAAATAAAATAAATAAAATAAATAAAATAAATAAAATAAATAAAATAAATAAAATAAATAAAATAAATAAAATAAATAAAATAAATAAAATAAATAAAATAAATAAAATAAATAAAATAAATGAAGTAAATAAAGTAAATGAAATAAATGAAATAAATTAAATAAATAAAGTAAATAAAATAAATAAAATAAATGAAATAAATAAAATAGATAAAATAGAATAAATGTCTATTCTATGATCGTTATCAAAAGTATGTTGGGCAACGCTAAACTTTTTAGTTCCTGCAAATTTGAGATGGGCCATGTGTTTTTTGAACCTTATTATAATTGGACGTTTCGTTTGTCCAACATACTTCAAATTACAATTATTCTTACAACTAATTCGCAAATTCCCATTTATTCATTATAATAAAGTTTTATTTTATTTACTAGCATTATATTTTTTTGCAGACGAAATCCCCTTGTGAAAAAGTCATAAGAAGAGATATTGCTCGAACATATCCCGAACATGATTTTTTTAAAGAGAAGGATGGACTGGGGCAAGAATCTCTTTTCAACGTGATTAAGGCATATTCACTACATGATAGGGAAGTTGGATACTGCCAAGGATCTGGTTTCATTGTAGGGCTTCTTTTAATGCAGGTTTGTAGTTTTAGTATGTATTAAAAATATATTGTTGTTTGTTTACATATATAGAACGTAATTAATTTAAAGCAGCCAGTGACAAAAAGAATGTGTCAGCTCCAATCTCATTATTGTAATGTTAGATTAAATTCAATATATCGACAAGTTCATTTGAATTCTTTGCTCTTTTTACCTCCATATCCACGTAGTGGATTAGAAGTATAGTAATCGTAAAAAAGAATTAAAAATTTTTTTTTTCTTGAAATGTTTGTACATAATGTCATTTTCAAGTATCTTGTCGCCTGCTTGCACCAATATACTCATTATGTTTTAATTTTAGATGCCAGAGGAGGAAGCATTTGCTGTACTAGTTAAAATTATGGAAGACTTCAGAATGCGAGATATGTTCAAGCCAACCATGGCAGAATTAGGCCTCTGCATGTTCCAGCTAGAAAACCTTGTCGCCGAATATTTACCGGATCTTAACCAGCATTTTCAGTCCCAAAATTTTCATACCTCAATGTACGCCTCTAGTTGGTTTCTTACACTGTTCACTACAGCTCTTTCTCTACCTCTAGCTTGTAGAATAATGGACGTTTTCTTATCGGAAGGAATGGAAATAATATTTAAATTAGCATTAGCGATGTTAACTTTAGGAAGAGAAGACCTTATGTCCTTGGATATGGAAGGAATGTTAAAGGTACCTTACCATTACTATTTTCTAAATCATGCTAAAAACAGGCTATGTTACCATGCAGGATATCCTTTTCATTATTTGTTTATTCTAATTTTCTAAGTTCATAAACTCAATTTCGTAAAGGTAGGTCTCATTCAGGATTTTCATAATGCAAATTAAATAAAATAAACAAATAAAAAATATTCAATGAATAATAGTAGGTAGGCGCCATGTACTTTTGTAAAACACGATGGCATGTTTTTCAGAACGCGACGGCAGGTAAAACAGACAGCAGTGCATAAAATGACCCATTTGTTCCCTGTGATTTACAAGACGCGACCTCAGTTGCAGTCGTGACAAGGGCGACACAAAACGCCTGCATAAAAGGGGTCTTAATACAAGAATATTTATTAATATATTGTACTTTGTTTCGCAGTTATAATGAAAAGCTTTTGTAGTATGTTAATTTCAAAAATCACAGATTTTGATACTTCCAGAAGTTGTAAAAGTCACGGAAATATAGTTAGAGCTTTTTGCCCATTGAGAGTTTTGTTTGTAGGGGTGCAGAAAATGACAGTAAAATTTCAAAGAATTAGGCTGAAAGCGCGGGGGTCCTTTAGCTGAAAACGAATGTGTGCCATAATGGGAGATTGAGGGCAAAACACATGTACAGAAATTTTTAGTTCAGTACAACATATTCATGATACGGATGAAGTAAGAAGATTAAGATTTTGTAACTAGCTACTAAGGAAAAAACGAACTGACAATTTTATAGCACAAAGAATGTCGTATTGATCCGAATTTTCAAATAATGGTTTCTTTAATAGAAATTTGCATTATAAGTAAACACAAGAGAGTCCTCACTAGACAAGAGATACTAACTTTCAAACACATTTTAGTGTAAATGTTTTGGCGTGGCATCTTAAGGAACCCATTTAATAGGTTTATATTATTTTGAACAGTCATCTGTATTTACATTTTTCTCAGCATGAGTTTGCTGATTATATATATAACTTACACGTGAATGCTCTTCTAGTTAACTTTAAATATTTCTAGTAGAATGAAGCACCATCTCAAAGCTCAGTAATTTGCATAAACTATTCAAATGTTATATATAAAACCTAACCAATGGACCAATCCAGTGACCAACAAAATCTATCTATCCATTTTGTATTATTCAATATGGCTACATGTTTTTACTACAGGTTACCCCTACTTTGGTCTATGCATTGGTGGACGCATTGCCCGTCCTTCACGACATTGACAGATAAATTCAAAATATGGCTGTTCATCTGTTCCCTGGGCGTAACTATATTACAAGAGTTAGAAATCTTAACTAAAAGAGGCATGCTTCCTTTTATTTCTTATCATAATCGTGCCAGAACATACTTTACATAAGTGTAATGATGTTTTATCTATTATATTTATTATTTAATATAGTCTAGAAAAAGGAAGCATGCCTCGCTCTCCCCTTATAATAGCTCGATTGGCAGCTTTAAGGTTTTTATGTGCCATATAAATATGGAGTGAACTATACTGTAGTTATAATTTTACATGTCAGTTGGTAGCATTGACCACATTTTACCCATAATCAGAATTGTCTTATGAGAATTAATAATTAAAAATGTGGTAACATTTTATGTGAGTCCCCTTGTAATAAATGTAAATGTTATTAAAGAATGCAAACTGCATTCTTATTTTGATTTTTATATTTTATCTATCAGAAGTAAAATAAATAAACAAAAATACTGTTATCTCTCTTCAATGTGTTTCATTATTACTCGTACTTAAAACTGATGCAAATCCTCTGTTGTTTATTATCATTGCCAGCACAATTCTTTGTTGTACTATAATGTTTGTTTGATATGAAAAACTTTTTTTATTATAGTACTTTCAAAAAGAACTTCCTGCCCGTGCTGAAGCTGATCCAGAGGGATTGATGCAGTCCGCGTACAGTATGAAATATAATGCCAAAAAGATGAAAAAACTAGAAAAAGAATATAACGTAATAAAAACGAAGGAGCAAGAGGAAATGTCTGAACTGAAGGTACTAACTACTATCCTTATTTATAATTATATTCTTTACATTTTCGATTTGTTTGAAATTTTAGAGGCTTCGACAAGAAAACAAACAATTGAGGCATAGATGTGAAATGCTAGAAGAAGAAAGCAAGGCTCTTGCCGATCGCTTGGTAAGAGGGCAAGTTAGTAGAGCCGAAGAAGAGGAAACAACGTTTGTGGTGCAAAGGGAATTGGACGTACTGCGGCACACACATCTAGAAACCATTCATCAACTTGCTTTAGCTAATGAAAAAATCAGATCATTATCTTTGATGATGGAAGAAACAGTAAGTTTATGTTACCTTGTTATAATATACAACAACATTTGCTGTCCATATTCTGGTGATTAGAAATAGAACCCCAAAGACTCTTAAAGGAGTTTCCTTACAACACTGATCTCTGCTCTATATCAAATGCTTGCCCCTTTAATGGTATAAATCAGACTACAATTAATAATTAGGCCAGTCAAGAGGTAGCAAAATTTGTAAGCGCAGTTTGTTTTTTTACACTCTCAGGTAATAAGAAACTGAGGAAGTGACTACCGAAGCATCAAGGTCCTTTAAGATGCAGGAGTTATATTTTATATACATGACAGAGATGTTCTTAAAGGGGTAAAGAAGCACTAAATTGTAGACAAAATTACTAAAAGTGAAGAAACTGTAATGATAGATTGTTTTTATATTTTGTTATATCTAATATTGCTAGAATTTTATTGATAATTTTTTTTTGAGGGAGTGATTGCTTAGTAATATAAGGAGTGTAAATTGGCAGTTCATTATCTCATGTAATCAATCCTAAGCGATTTAGTGCGAGGGATTTAATCTTTGATAATAAACTATCAATTTTCACGAATTATATTACTTTTAGCAACTTATCTTGAGAAAAAGTTTATTACTATGATTAATGCATTTATTGATATATATTTTTGTTTATGTTATTTTTAATTTAAGAAGTTTAAAAATGATGTTGGATTTTTAGTTAAGCAGAGAAAGGTCGAATAAGTGCTATCAATTGTAATAGTTCATAGTTTTGATTCTCAAATTGTTAATGTGTTGTTACTTTTGTATGGATCACTGTTAGTACTTTAACTTATATCTTCCCAGGGTGTATTTAACTTGTCATTTGTGTCTACATATGTATAAATTGTATGTATAAGGAGTGTAAATTGGCAGTTCATTATCTCATGTAATCAATCCTAAGCGATTTAGTGCGAGGGATTTAATCTTTGATAATAAACTATCAATTTTCACGAATTATATTACTTTTAGCAACTTAGCTTGAGAAAAAGTTTATTACTATGATTAATGCATTTATTGATATATATTTTTGTTTATGTTATTTTTAATTTAAGAAGTTTAAAAATGATGTTGGATTTTTAGTTAAGCAGAGAAAGGTCGAATAAGTGCTATGAATTGTAATAGTTCATAGTTTTGATTCTCAAATTGTTAATGTGTTGTTACTTTTGTATGGATCACTGTTAGTACTTTAACTTATATCTTCCCAGGGTGTATTTAACTTGTCATTTGTGTCTACATATGTATAAATTGAGTTGCCTGCTTGGTAGGAATTTCTGTTTTATTTTAGTTACCGCATTGATAATAATTTTGTAACTATGTTTTAAGCTATTGTGGAGTGTGTTTAACGGCCGTATTCATCATTGTCTGTTAAATTAGTATCAGGGAGTTAAGTCTCCAACAGTCTGATAAAGTTACTATTCGGTATTCACCATAGATGATTAGGGCTTAACAATCAGTTAAATCCTCTGATAAGTTAACAGGAGAAATTCGAGCTGTTAAACCCTATCAAATTGATACCGAAACGTCAACTGTCAAATAATCCTTGTTTATATCACATTTTTTTTTTATTTTTTTTTTTATAAAAATGGAAAGAATTAATATAGTAATATATTAATATTTTTGAACACGAGAGGTTATTAGTTCTTTTTTGCTATCAGTAGAATTTGAAGATCGTCTATTTTTTTCTTTTTCCATCTCTATTGAATTTCTATAATAAAAATTAAATATAAATTGTCTTATAGATCACTGGTCCTAAAAATTAAAACTTACCATTTCAAATGTTTAACAATTTGGATACAAGAGCACACAAATTCTTTGTTTATTTACGACCATAAACAAATATTTCCGAGCACTGTGGGCGAAAAGAGAGAATTGTGACAGCTTTTTTTAGGTCACATAATAATGGTGACATTAGCTACAACAAAAAACTACCAACATATTTCTGGTAACTTTTATTTAACTGCCTGTTCACTATCGGCGGTCTGAAATGTGACGGTGAATAGGGTATTCTTTGTCAGGCTGTTAATCTTTATCTCTCTGTTTGTTACCAAACTGTTAAGCTGAAAATGGTGAATATGGCTGTAACTGGTCCCTGTCTAGCTATCTTCCCGCTCTGGATGAAATAACATTTTGATCTGCCGCAGTTAAATGCTACATTTGATATTATTTTGATAACTTGTGTGACTTTGCTAAAGTAAATAAGTTAATACTCATTCTCAATGTTAAAAATAAAAAAACACGTTTCACTGAGCAGTCATCATTGCGACTCAGTGTGAATACACCATATATGTTAAATTTAGATTTTTTAGCGAACACAATCGATGCCATCTAATAATTTAATAAATTTATAAAATAACAAAAACTGAGCAGGTACTAAATGGTAGGTGTGAGTATTAACAAAAAGATTTCACAAAACAGAGAAAAACATAAACATATCACAAATGGCTTATTCATATTGAGCACATTGAATTAACCCGTTGACGGACACTGTCCTTCGCTCCAGCAGGGCAATTAAAAATATTGAGATGTGCTGAAATTGACACCATGATTAAAATCATTATTAGTATACATAAAAAAATGCAACATATAGCTTTAAAATCAGAATCTTCTGAAGAATTAGATATATTGGAAAAAAAAGTCCGAGTCATATGACGTCATGTCCCAGAAGAAACAGCTTAGCTACAGTAGGACACTGACGTCATATGCCGAATGTGAAAAAAAATAAAAACACTTGATTTTAGTATAAAAACTTTTAATAAATGAAATTACAACTACTTAATCATCATCACTACAATACATAAACGTGTATTCTGGATCCCCAATGGAATCATCTGTATTATACGTATCGTGCCCTTTTATCTGGCAGAATCTTCGTCCTCACTTTCAAACTCTTCATGTTCATACCAACGAAGTGGTTGCCTTTCTTGCTTCTCTTCCATTTCACACACGAATAAATTGTAAAATATGCACAGGTATCAGACAGAAACGTGCCAAACATGGTCCCTAGATCGCCTGACCAAATTCTTTCATCACCAACAAACTATTAGGAATTTTGTCATAATTTTTTGACCCAAGGTGCCTAGTGGGACCCTTCATACCCTATTACATGCAAAATTTACGTGATATGCCGACAAGCGTATCTAGAGTGCACTAAGTTTTTGCGGCATATAACGTCAATGTCCCTAGGGGCACTGTGGGCGATGCGACTTATGCCGGCAGTGTCACGTTAGGCACATATCAATAAAAATGAGTGTCGACGAATGTGTTAAGCTGAGTGGAGTCGATGTAAGGTTCCCACTTTTGCCGGCCGTACAGTTTTCACCTAGAGCTAGTCTTCCACCCAGAAACATCTACTTTTATTGTGACTTTAACAGTTTGCTATTCTCAAAATATTTGTGCCCCTATGCTGAAAATGCGTCCCCTACTATAGAGGATATATTAAATCTCTCACATATGATATTTGTTAAATTTGTTAGTTTATGCATAATGAAACTAAAGCATCCTTTCTATAATCTCTAGCATACATCAAGGCAGTCTTCAATAGAGGAGATAACCCTTAAACAGGAACAATTACAACAAAGGGAAGAGATGATAGAGTGTCTACAGGAAGAATTGGTTAAAGTGAGGTTAAGGGAAGCCGAGAATGATGCTTTAATACGTGATTTAAGATCGAGGATTCATGAATTAGAGGAGGACAAGAAAACTTTGAGGGAAATTACGCCCGATAATAGTGTAGCTCATTTACAAGAAGAATTGATAGCTGTGAAACTTAGAGAAGCTGAAGCTAATCTCTCTCTTAAGGATCTTAGACAACGAGTTTCAGAGCTCGGTGCACAATGGCAGAGGCACCTTCAAGTAGTATTGATGTCAGTTTTATTTCAGTAATTTTTACTGATTACATTGTTTGTAGGAACATAAACAGGAACCCACATCATCGGGTGAGGCTCATAGTACTCCTAAAAAATTACTATTTTGGGAAAATCGTCATAATGAAACACAAAAGCTGGAGGAGGAGCTTATGACGACTAGGATAAGAGAAATGGAAACTCTTACTGAGGTCAAAGAACTACGTCTTAAGGTGAAAATTTAGCAGTACTTAACTTTATAATAATTAGTTTTGTTATTTTTGAATTTTACAAAATATGTATAAAAATAAATCAATAGATAGAATGTAATATGTATATATCTTTTTTAAATATTATTATTGTCCAGGTTATGGAATTGGAAACTCAGGTGCAAGTTAGTACCAATCAACTACGTAGACAAGACGAAGAAATTAAGAAGCAGCGGGAATGTTTAGAAATGGCTGAGTTGAAGGACAGAGAAGCTGCCGCTCGTCTTCTTGACGAACAAAGACGATATTCTGATCTTGAAAGTAAAATGCAGGATGAATTAATGAAGGCAAAAATCAGCGATGCCGAAAAGACCCAAGCTGTTGCCGAACTCACTCAAAAAATTAGTCAACTTGAGTTAAAGGTAACAACAAATGTTTTCACAAGGATCCAAATTCTTAATTGTAAGAAATTTAGCTATTAATGTCTCAGATGGCTTATGAAGAGAGAAAAAGTATTATAAATCAAATTTAGTGTCTATAATTTTCTTTTTGGTTTTAATAGAAAGGATAAAAAAATGTAAAACCAAGTTGTATGCTGAGCTAAATCGAAATATTTATTTTCTGCAAGCTCTCTTCTGGTCTAACATCAAATCGAATAGATAGAAGTTGGACTGAACTAAATGAGGTGAATGGCGAATAATGCAAATGCAATAATAAATTACACTTAAACTCGGTTTTTTATTTTAAAAAAGCATTTGTATAGAAACATCAATATTTCTAATTTAAAATATCTTTTTTATATGATTATTGTTCATTTCACCCATTTCTTGAATCAAGTGGTCCAAAAAGTTAGCATAGTGCTCTCTCTTCTTTATTTGACCCTTTAATACAGTCAACGGAGCGCTAAAATGACTAAAATCTCTAACTTGAGAACTAGTGAATGGATTTTGATGAAACCTTGTGCAATGTGTTTGTAATGACGTTAATAAAAAAGTTGAAAAAGTGTTAGAGAAGGAAATGATCAGAAGGGGTAGAAACACCCCTTTTATCACGGGTTCCGTAACTCGTAGAATTAGGTCAAATTTTTTTTTTAAACAATATATTTACCTGTTTTGGCCCAAAATAAGATGTTTTACTCTTGTGAATTTTTTCGAGAAATGCTTATTTTTTGAGATATAGTCGCTCGAAAATCCTAAAAGTGGGGAAGGGGAAACGTAAAAGCTGAAAAAGAAAATAGAAAAAAATCAGGTGAGTCTATATCATCGAAATACAAGAATTTTTTTTTGGAATTTTTCTGTAAAGTGCATTTTCACCGAGTTTTTCCGGAAAAAACATGAAAAACTACATTCAATTCAGATGTATACACTGAGGCCTTTTAAACATTTTTTGTCTCTTGAAATTTTTTTGTAACTTGCTAATTTTCCGAGTTACAGGCAATTTTTCACGATAAATGATGTACTTACTACATTTTTTACACATTTTCAATTAAAAAATACATGAAAATTCGAAAAATGTGCGTGATTTATACATATTATTATAAAAAAATATGAATCCTATATAGTTACCTATACCATTTTTTTAGATGAACAGATGAGCTTTAAACAAAATGCTGCCTATATTGAAAAAAAAGTCTCAAAAAAAATAAATTACTTAAGGAGAATATCTAAGAACCTATCAATGTTTTCTAGATTAACAATTTACAAAATTATGATCTCACCACATTTTGAATATTGTTCAACTGTCTTGGCTCTTCCTAAATAACAATGAAATTCAAATGTTACAAAAAATGCAAAATAAGGCAATGAGGGTAATATTGCAATGTAGTAAGTATATTCCAATACACAATATGTTAGTAACATTAGGATTTATGACTGTAAGACAAAGAATTCTATTGAGAACCCTCCAATTTATCCATAAAATAAAAAATTTGTTATTGCCGAGATATTTATATGATAAATTAACCTATGTTGGAGATAGACACGATTACAATACTAGGCAAATAAATGATTTTTATGTAAAAAGGAATCATTCATCAGTAACTAGCAGATCATTGTTTTGTAAAGGTATAAAAGAATATAATAAGTTACCAAATGACATAAAAAATTCTATATCTATTAACCATTTTTCAAATGAGTGTGCAAAATATGTATATATAAAAAAAAAAAAAAATTAAATGTGCAGTTATATTATATTATATTGTATTCAGTATTTTGTTATTTAAATAGTACTAAGACCACTTCATAATTCTACTTGTTTGATATTATTAATCAAGGATTTTATTGTTGTATCTATACTTTTGTTAGACGTAAGATGTATGTGAAACTGTATAGCTTTCATTAGCTAAATAAACGAATCATTATTTTTCAATATAATTCTTAAATTGAAAATCTGCAAAAAATATAGTACATTATTTATCGTGAAAAACTGCTTGTAACTCGGAAAATTAGCAAGTTTCAAGTAAATTCCAAGAGACAAAAAATGTTTAGAAGGCCTCAAGGCATAAGTCTAAATTTTTTGCAACTTTTAAATTATGTGTTTTTAAAGCTCTACAATTTCAAAGAAAGGTGGTTTTTCATGTTTTTCCGAAAAAACTGAAAACGCACTTCACAGAAAAATTGCAAATAAAAAAGTCTTGTGTTTCGATAATACATTCACCTGATTTTTTTCGATTTACTTTTTCAACTTTTACATTTCCTCTCAACCACTTTTAGAAATTTTTGAGTAGCCATATCTCGAAAAATAAGCATTTCTCGAAAAAATTCACAAGAGTAAAAACATATTATTTCAGGCGTGTTTTCTGAACCTTCTGATCATTTCCAACTCTAATCTTTGTTTCAGTTTTTTTATTAACGTCATTAGAAACACATTGCACAAGGTTTCATCAAAATCCATTCACTAGCATTCAAGTTAGAGGTGAAACTCCCCGTTGACTGGACTGCTTTGGGAGATAATGTCAAAAAATTGGAGCTTGAACCATATTTCTGCAGACAAAATCCACTTTAACTTCTTTCGTGATGGAGAATCATTATACTTCTATTATTTTGACTAATGCTTTATTTTTGGTAAGTTCTAATGATTCCTCAGTGGTTCATTTGTATGTTTTCGGTCAACTTTTCATCAACGAGACACCCATCTTACGAATAGCTCATACTTAATCCCTTTAGGATATGAATATTTTCTTCATCTGAAATTCCCATAGCCTTAATAACATCAGACAGCTATAATTAATGAAACTCTAAAACAATATCATGTATTTAATCGATGATTTCTGATTTTAAGCACTTAAGGTGTCTTCATTTAAAGTTTAAATTTTATGACACATTCTTACAAGTGAAGATGTATTAACATCCAATACAGTCTTCATCTTTTTTTTTTCCGCTGCTGTTTCGCCTTTTTTAACCATAACCTTACAAACCATAAGACAGTTGTGTCAACTGACACTGTAATGTTCTTATAGAGGTGCAGCCGAAATTTAAAATTCGTAGGCTTATAGGCTGACAATTTGAATATTGTCATAGCCATAAATAAGAGAAGTTTTATTGTATATTTAATTGCAAAGAGGAATTTGGAAGGCCTCAATACTGACATCACAGATATTTTACTATATTCCATATATATTTTATAATTGACAGTTGCATTTTTCTATTGTACCGATTCAGTTCAGAGATGAAGAAAATGTTATTCATAATTATACAGAAATAATCAAATTGTCTGACACATCAAAAGTTGGAAAATGACATTTCGGCCACTTTCTTATTGTTTTCATGTTGGAAAGTGGGCATTATGCCAACCTATGTTTCTTATTAGTTTTTTTTTTTTCAGTTGTAGGAAAAACCCAAGGAAATATAAATTATAAGACATAGAGCATGTTTATTTATTAAATGTAAGGATACACGGAGACACAGAAGTGTCAAGAGCTGTGTCTAGATTACTCTTTAGGTTACTCTACAGCATGTTCACATTGTGTTCTAGGTGCTGTATACCTAGAACACAATGTGAACATGCTAGATACAACTCTCGACACTTTTGTGTCCCATGCAGCGGCGGCCTGTGAAACTTTGGTAAGCTATAACTTACTAATGGAGCATGGGACTCATGCCAAACTTTAATGGATCACTACCAAGGCCAAACGGAGATGTTTTGTGGAAAAAAATAGTTGATTGTAATTTGCGAAATTTTTTTCAAAACTGCACTTCCCCCCTTCTAGGATCTGGAAAAATAATTATAAAACATCTATAGTGTATTTTTTTTTTTTTTCGAACCAGGAAGAAAATATAACGATAGGTTTTTAATTTAATCAAAAAATTTTCATTCTTTATCATTTTGAAATTTTATAAATTAAATATCAGTGTAAAATAAAATTTCAAAATGATGTAACTTTTTAAAGAATGAAAATTCTTATGTTTTCTTCCTTGTTCGAAAAAAAAATACACTATAGATATTTTATAAGTACTTTTCCAGATGCTAGGGGGGGGGGAGGGAGCAGTGAAATTTTTGATAATCAAATATTTTTTTCCACAAAACAACTCCGTATGGCCTTGGTAGTGATCCATTAAAGTTTGGCATGGGTCCCATGTTCTATTAGTAAGTTATAGCTTATAAAAATTTCACGGGCCGCCGCTGGTCCCATGTATCTTTACCGTAACACAAACCTAGACACAAACAGAGCAATTAATTCTACAAATACTAACTGAACGAATAAACTGAATAAATATTTACATAGTCACTTTGACATTTTTTGTCCTTTGACATAAAAACATAAAAAGCTATTTAAAAATTTAGTAAACAATTTATTGACTTTTTGTTCATTAGGGAGGATGATGTTGTCTCGAAAATTAGTTGACCTTGCTGCTTCGTGCCTCGGTCAACTATCTTGTCTCTCAATAACAATGAAACTCTTTCCACCTCGATGTGTAATATGCTATAAAAAAACGTAAAAGGTCATGTTTAATTGTTTTTCGCATAGGCGTTTTAAATAGGAGACACTAAGAAACACAACAGCACAGATAAAACAACGGATCCAACATTATTTATAATTTTTTGTGTTTTTCATATATTTCGTATGTAAAAGGGTAACATTCATACGTTAATGCTGATTTTCATCACCAATTGTCACTTAAACAACTTTACGATGCGAATAGCATGTAGCAAACATCTGAGACATAATACTTACATATACATATCAGGTCACAAACTGTTCAGTTTGCCCTTTTGTAAATATCACTGAATTCTAAGTTCTGATCTATATATTCTTGACAATAAAATAAAAATTGAAGTACGAATAAGGTTTATTTTAATTTTAGAGTCAAGAAATTGCAACGGAAGGAGAACTAAGGATTCATTCAGTAGATGACAGTGACAAGGTTAGGGAACTTCAGGACAAAGTGGCTGACTTACAAGCAGAAGTAAGTTTTGTGTTTAGTTCGTTATTGTTTGTTAATATGTATAGAAAATGATGTTGAAGCACTTGCTTTTGCTTTTGTTTGAGTTTTAATTGTACATATTGTAAATAAAACTCACAGGAAGCCAACATTAAATCATGTAGCAATTTATTCTCACAGTTGATAAAAAAAAATTGTGAAATCCTTTACTGAGTGTATTTATGTAAATTTTCCATTATGAAATACATAAGAAAAATTGGAAAATTACACTTTAATATTTATTGGCTAAATTAATAGTAAGAGAATATGAAATGTTGTTTAGGACTATTTTACATACAAGGCTCCACGTCAAAAATGAAAGTTGTACAGAGAGAATGAAAAATAACACGTTTCCTGTCAACGGCATATTGGGAATTATTAGGGGAAAATGAGAAAAATATGTTAAAATTTCATATCAATCTTTTTGCTAAGATGTTAACAGGTGAAGATGAATTTTTAAATAAGCTGTTTATAAGTATTATTCAAAATTCGGTGTTGGAATCAAAGATTATTCTTTTCATTAAGTGTCCAAAATTTTAAAAAATTATCTTTTAGAATTATCATTCCTTAAATCATCAGATGAATTACATTAAAAATGAATGTGGTGGTGATGCTTAAACTAGTTCTTAATCTTTGTTGTGCCATTTTTTTAATAACCAACTTATTTTTCCTCACACCTAATCTACAATCTGCATAGAAGAAATTTTAGATTTAATTTTTTCTGATAACTAAAATTGGAAGAGGACTACTTTTGACATTTTTTCTGTAATCCCCTAATAGCCCCAAATAATCCTTAGCAGGGTAATATTCTATTTCTGAATTACCCTGTATATTGATTACATATTTTGCTTTTAGCCAATTTGGGTATTTCACAAATTAGAACCATAACTATATCCAATATATGTTTGTGAAGAAAGTTTTGTTTTATACGATTTTTTTTTAACCATTATTTTTACTGTATATTTTGTTTGTGTTTTACCTTTGATGTGTACTGCTAAATGCCATAAGCTAAATAATAAATATATCCAACGACTATAATTGGTAGAATTTTTTTGTTGATACAAAGAATATGTGGTTAATCATATTCCATTCTAAAACATATTCCTTATATTTATATTAAAAATATATGTAAAACTATTTATATAAGTTAGTAATGGCGGTATATAACCTCCAATTAAAATTTATAAAAACATAGGTACAGGATGTTTGGTTCTAAAACTCCAAATTTTTTGTTGAAAACGAAATTAAAATACTGAGAGAAAATTGTGATTATTTGGATTTATTTTCATAGTTATGGTTTTTATGAAATATACAATAATTAGGTTATTTGCGAAATATACAAAATTTCAGTTTTTATTTGGTACATCTTATGTCTTATGTTCTTCTTCTTATGTCTCTAAGATAGAGAGATTTTTATAATACAGAGGTCCCCTTACAATCAATAAAATCTATAATTATGTATTTGTTTATTTGATTACTTAAATAATTTATTGTTCTATTAATTTATTAACAGTTTTCAATCACTTGTTCAAATAAATAAAATTTAATAATTTTATGTAGTGGGTAGCAATTTATATTTTGTTCTTGTAATATCTTTTATCTCAGCATTGCTTTTTTCAAAAACTTTTAAATATTTTCAAATTCTTGGGGAAATAAATTATTTCCACAACAAAAAACTAAATGAATATTATTAAAATTAAACTTTTTCAGATACTAACGATATAATATTTGTTTTCTGACGTAAGCAACGGTTATCCTTATCACTGTCGGCATACATATGACATACTTTGGGAAATCATTCCATATACATATTGTCCACTCTCATAGCAAGCCAGCCTTGTAATACACCTTAAGCCAACAACGAAAGCAAATCAGTGTTTCTTTATATGTAATTAATCCAAAAATAATCAGAGAAATATTAAGGTGCTTAGAGACATCCAACAGACATCATTGCAAGCGCGGATCCACCGTAGTGGGCATGCCCACAACCCTAATTGAGGTCGATAGGCTAATGTTATATCCAATGCCTTAATAAAATAAAATAAATCAACCATGTGATGAAATTTTTGTCGTACTAGTAGTAAAATACGTTGAAATGTAAGCGGAGCAGCGACAAATCGCTTAGAATTAAACATTGTTTAATACTTTTCTGATGATCGCTGATCAGTGATCATTTTGTTTATCGTAAATTATTTTATTCCTTCATTTAATAACAAACCCATGTAGCAGGCAATATTAGTACAATATTGGGTATTTATGGTATAAATAATGGCTAAATGTTGAAATGCAATATTTGCCCAATATCGAAATGTGAACATTTTTATTTATTGGCAAAATATTGTAATCAATCTTGACTGAATATTGTTCTACATTATTGCTCCAATATCTATTTCCAATATTTATTTTGACAACTAGGATAATATTTACCTAATATTGTATTTAAATTGGTACAATATTTCCTTTGGATTGATAGTCAATATTAGAAATCAATATAAAATACAGGGTCTTCGGCGCATGGACCGTCAAAATGTTTTTATGGATTGGTGGGGTCATTTGGAGGTTTTAATCCCAAATGACTCAGGTCCTAACTGTTGTAGTACTAAGAAATATATTTTTTTTAGATTTCACTCAAAATTTCCCAAAATTCCCCACTTAAACTTTAGTATTCGTAGGTGTTTTTTTAAATTTTATTCTGTAATGTATTCTTGTTCAAAATAAATCATTTTTAATACGAAAGTTAGTTACAAGGCTCCAAATTCCTAAATGTAAATGAAAGAAATAGAAATTCTGAACTTCTAAAATCATTTAAAAAAACTAACAGCAACCGAGAGCATTTTCTTCAATTCAATTTCAAAGTTCTACCGTTGATGCCCTTTCTAACGGTATGAAACAATGAAAAGTTGTAGGAGTTTTAGTGGGGAATTTTGGGAAATTTTGAGTAAAATGTAAAAATGAAAAAAATCTCAATAACTACAACAGTTAGGACCTGGGACATTTATGTTAAAACTTCCAAATGACCCCGCCGATCCACAAAAAAAATTTGATTGTCCATGCGCCGAACACCGTGTATATTACAATAAATTATAAATATGTTGCAAAAATAAAATATTTATTTATAGCATTAACAATACATTTAAAATTTGTAACAATTTTAAATTTACAAATAATGAGTCAGTCAAAAATAATATAAATCAAACAATATAAAATAACAAGTATACTATATAATAAATATTAATATAATTTTAAGCAAAAGGGTAACTTACAATATGCTTTCTAAATACCAAAGTTATCAAAAAGATGAGTCGTAAAATAAATGTACTTGAATTTAATTGCAAACCACGAACTTCATAAGTAAACTGGATGTCACATCATAATGGTTCTCTAGCAAATTTCTTGACACCCCATTGACACATCTTGGCACTCATTTATTCCATCATTATCTTCGTCGGAAGACAAACTTAAATTGAATTCGTGGTTACCACCCTGAAAATAATTGCAGTTATTTTCATCGCTTGAATCCTTGTTCAGCTGCCTTTTTATAAACATGGATTTTTTAGACAGTACTGATGAACTCATTTTGAAGTAATCTGAAAGTTTGGTTTTCATTAATTAATGGTACTCGGTACTCTTTATCATGTGTATACGTTAAAACATATATCTAATTAAATGAAAAACTTTAATAAAACCAATTTCCAGTTAAACAGGAAGTTAAATGTAGGTATACCAAATTACATACCATCAGATTCACAAAAAGGAGCTAGGTATATAAAAACTAGAAATAAGAAGCGGTCAAGTGCAAAACCTACGCGCATACTGGTAGAAGTTTTTCTTTTAAACATTTAAAAAAAAATTTTAACACCCTCTGTATCTCAAAAATAAAACAGTTGCAAGCTTGTGTTGATACGTATAAACTTTTTTCTTAAAATTACCTAAGAATTACGGCCCGTAAGTATTAGCATGCGATTCTGTACACCCTGCATATTACAAACATTCTATAACATGTAAACTTGAATATTTTTCAAAATTGTTATTTATTATTTCGGAAAGTCTATTTTTGCACATTTCAATACTTCTTGCTTGAGGCAATAAAATAAGTATGTAGCAGTATAAAACAAAAGTTAAATAATGGTAATAATTAAATTATATCTATAACTATAATATTACAATATTGGTTCAGTATTGGTTGGTTATTGGTAGGTACCAGTATGTAGTACCTATATTTTCAAATTACCAAATAAAGATAACGACGGGTACCTAGTCAAGGTGTTATCTGGGCACAGCTCACGTACTTACACAATGTGAATGAATAATTTTATTGTTTCCCAATATATTATTATCGTACTTTTACAGATAGAAAATGTGCATGGCAGCAAATTCACATTTACAGAACACTGTCAAACAATCAACAGATAAAAAGTATAATATAGTATTATGTACTTACATTGTGTACAAGATAACACACACACACAGGTCACAATAATTGTTGCTAATAATCGAACACAGCCCAATTTCTGTTCTTCTATGATCCAGCTCTAGGTACTTGTAAATTTACCATAATGGCGTCTCCGTCTCCGTTATGCGGAGAGCAAGCGCACGTGTCATGCCAAACCGTTGCTGGTAACTCGGAGCCAATAAAATGTCTGCGCGGGAGTGATATCACTATCTAAATTCCTAGTATGAAGAATAAGTTTTGTTTAAGAATGTAAGTAATTATTTTACTAAAGACGTTAAAGTAAAACTAAATAAAAATAAACTATATAGATGAATCTATTCTTTAAATATAATGAAAACACCTTGAAATTAAATAAATGATAATAGAATAAAAAGTCTTTGTTTTAAAATCAGAAATCCAACATTATTTCATAAATCAGATAAAAAGAATCACCTATTATATTATATAATAAATAATACAAATAAAATAAAAAGGGCTAAACAAGCCAAATTAATTAATAAATTACAAAACAACTTTGCTCAATAGATTACAGAGATCATATGTCTTTTTGTCTTCGAAAAATATCGCAAAGTAATATAAAAAATGTATGTTGTGTGGTCACCAATATTTTTCCAATGTTGGAGTAATATATTGAATTCAGTATTTGTTATTATGTGGCAAAATAATTATTGTTTATTACTGGTTTAAAATTATTAATGTGTTTACATATAGAATATTGTGCAGTAATATTAATTAATGTTGTTTCCAATATTGCATTCATATGTTCAGAAAATAGTAAATGATCATCAATATTTCTCTAATATTAGAGCAATACAATTAATTCAATATTTATTATATACCAAAAATAAATATTCCTTCAATATTGGCTAAGAACTGTTAAATTGGAACAATTAACAGACGAAATTATTTGGCCAAATTGCACCAACGATTAAGTTATTATCATTATATATATGCCTATCATCTGCTTACATGGAATATTGTGCAGTAATATTAATTAATGTTGTTTCCAATATTGCATCAATATATTCAAAAAATAGTAAATGATCATCAATATTTCTGTAATATTAGAGCAATATAATGAATTCAATATTTATTATACACCAAAAATAAATACTACTTCAATATTGGCTTAAAATTGCTAATATTGACCCAATAGACAAATATTACACCAATATTTTACCAATGAACTGCCAGTATATGTTGCTACATGGGAAAAGTTAAAAATGAATCGTAATATTCTTAATTGTGAAAAAATGGAAAAGCAAGTCCGTAGTCCGACTCGCACTTGGCAGATTTTCGGGTGGCCGTGACCACAACCTTTTTTGGGGGCTGGATCCGCGCCTGCATCATTGCCTCTCATCATCATATATCGTCGCTCTCTAACATTGCTCAGTTTCACAGGGCAGAGAAGCAAATATATGCAAATATTTACCTGCTAAATTCTTTGAGGAAAATTAAAGAGGATGTTCCATATATTTTTTTTTTTTTAATTCAGGGCCGTCTCTAGGGTTTTGGCCACTCTGCGGTAATTGTGAAACAGCTGCCCTATTCCAAATATGTAGGTGAAACATTTAAATATGCACAATAAAATGTAACATACAAAAGTAATTTAAAAATTATCTTTCAAGAAATTCAAATAAATTAATTCTTGGACTTATTTTCTATAAAGGAACAGAAGTAAGCTCATCGTAGTTTAAATTACTTGCCATGCCGAACCATTTTGACTTTGAGTCGTACTGAATCCAAATGTAATTTTTAATTATTATATAGAAAATATTTCTGCTCCATAAGCTATAGAGTCAACAAATATCCCTAATGTTATTATAACATTTAGAAGGGTTCTTTCATAATTGTTTATATAGGTATATTCCCATATTTTTAGTATGTATTACAACAATCAGTGGGTGTATGTATTATAAACTGATTGCAACATTTCAGACATACTTGACAATTTTTATTTATAAATCTGCCATTCTATTCCATTCTTTAGAGGTTATAAAATTTTATCATGGAGCAGACGTTTTATCCTTTTACAAGACAAGGTTGTTGTATTAACAAACTCGGTTCTTGACTTTGTGCAATTTGCTTATTTGGTATTATTCTCATTGAAGGAGAAACAGACCAATATATTCTGTAAAAGTGCTCACACTTTCCAGACATACAAAAAAATAACGTAACATGATTATATATTCTTCTCTTTGATGCAGTGAATGGCTGATAACTGATAGAACGTGAAGATTTTTTGTCATATTTTGGTAGCGGTATTATAATATAATATGTTGTTGTATGTCTGTATGCATCTTTGTTGAGATGATACAATATGAAGTTACCAAATGTCGTCCACTCTGGTACATATTGATATGTCATAATGATGTTCTGTTATATGTCTTTACAAATATTCAATAATTTCATCAATAGATTTTTAACTGGAGCTTACCAAAACGAAAATTAGATATAAGTCAAATTCTGATAGTTGAATGTTTATTCCAATCTAAAATCTAGTCCCTATGGCATAGTATTCATTAACCCCACTTTTTATAAGCCTTTTTAGTTTTATCAAGTTGATATAATTTCTCTTATAAATTTTTAAAGCAGTACAATAATAAAAATGTTTATTCACTGATTTCACCAATTTTTTTTCAGCAGTTGTGATTCTAATTATGCTAATAATCATTTATTTAGTTTCCCACGCCTATCACCAGTCCGGACACAGAGCCGTGGAAATGGCTCGAGTAAGTGTATAATTAAATTAATGCTTGGTGTTGTGTGTGATTGATTATATTAGAAATGAATAGTGTTGTAGCTGTTTTATGAAATTTTGCAAACTTTGTATGTTTATTTTTAGTATCCTCCGTAGATTTGAAAGTAAAATTTACCTTTGGAAATGGACAGTATTCTTATTTTTGAACAAAAAAATTGGTGGAATAACTATCTGTGTATGTGTTCATGTAAAAGTATTAAATAGTTTTAAATATGAGGTCATATTAAAAAGATGAATTTAGATCTTTTGAGAAGCACTAATAGTTGTAGTTTATGTGACAAAAGAATTAAATTTATTAATTTGTTGCAAACCAAAAAATTAAAAAAATAGTTTAAATTATATGAAGTTAATATTGCTTTACATATGTAACATTGCAATTTTTCACTAATAAAGTGGCAATATAAAGTATTCCAACAAACGACAGAAAATATATTAAATTTTAATACCATCTTATATTATGTCAATCTAATTTTCTGTAGTACAGCTTTTAAGGTATCGACCTCAGCTTTTTATTACACATAGTTATTCTAAAATGCATTACTAGATGTTGGTCTGTGCTAAATTACAATAAATCAACATATTCACGATGATGTACATATTACCTCAGTATGGGATTCGAAAGTAACTATTATTGTACACTGGCAAGACACTATTATATTTTGAATCTAGAGCTTACTACATCAGTATGAAAGGAATTAGTTGCTTGAAGTACAGCAATTCGTTATACTTTTCTTATCAAGTACTTTTTTTTAAAGAGATTTTTAAAATCCTTGGTTAATCAAAACAAGAAATCATTCTTACTCGTTTTATCTCATATTGTAAAAACCAGATATGAGATTCAAGATTACAAGTTTTTATTGAGATTTGACCACCTACCACTGGTGATACATATGAAGTAAAAATAAAAATAAAAAAGAGAATTGTTGTATGAAACATTTTTTAAAACTATTATCTACCATGATCTGTACCAGATTACACATTGCCCATATTGATATTACTAACAAAAGCGCCATCGTGTAAGAAAACACATCTATATATACTTGACCTGCACATGGTCTTTAGGATTGTGTTGACATCTTTTAATTTTACTATGTAGTTCTAAATTAGCTATAAATCTGAAGCATATGTTATTATATAAAAAGTAATACGAAACATGAGCACGATTACAAGAATAAAGCCGATAGTTTAGGAGAGGTCTTTCCGATCGTTTTGACATTAATCTAAATTGTTTAATCTTCCCAAAAATCAACAGAAATCATTCCCTACACAGTATGAAATACATAAAGATGAACGTTTTTCTATATCGTACAGGAGCCCTTATCAGTGCTGTACAATGTTGCGTTGTCAATATAAGTGATTTTACAAAAGTAGGTATGTGTGTTGATATTTATGTGTTGCATTTGTTACCAATGTTATTGCGGGGAATGACCATGTTTAATGCACTATAAATTACATTTAAACCATAATTTATTAGGAAAGATCACAAAGACACAAAGATGATTCTTCGTCTTGGAAGGGCAAAGAGAAAGGTGCTTGAAGTCATGAATATCTAAGTAAAGTATATTAACATTTTTTCTTTCTTGAAGTAGAAATATTTAGTAATGAAGCAGTTACATGATTTTAGTTATCATATCACAAGCAACTAGCAGTAGCTTTCAAGCAACATGGCATTTTTTAAACCATGTGAAATATTCACATGCATGTATTAAAGCTTTTAATGCTGGATATGCACAAAGTGGGAACCATAAGAGTTGGTAAATGGGCAGATATTAGCATTGCCTAAAAAACTTTAATGTTGCCAGAGTGAAAATACCCTCCTCTACACATTATAGTAGGAAGGTAATAAGTTATATATTTGTAAAATGAAATTATAACTAGTAAAAATAACGTAGGTGTGTGTTGAGTTGCTTGAAGGGCTTAGTGCAAATACTATTGTAATGCTAACAATACCGTAAGTTATAAGTTAATATTAAAAATCATCATTCGTTTGAATTTGACCTACAAGTGGAGCAAGTCAGGAAACATTGTGTAAGTTTGTAGGTATATTGTAATTTTTCACATTCCAAACTTTATTGGTAGTTTTAAATTCTGGTTTATTTATTCGTATACGCACTTATTTTGCAAATATAAAAATTTGGTGATATTATAGACAAGGGAGCACCACCAAAAATATGTTCATAATTTTAATACAAATTTGAGAATTTTACAGACTGGCAGAAGGCCAGACATTAAGAAAAATTTGTTGAAATCTGAATCGTTAATTTTCACCCCCCATAATACCAATTATTACTTAAAAATACCTCCAACAACCCTAATAAATTTAATAGAATAAATAAAGTTGTTAGATATTGAATTACATTTTTAATTCAAACAAAGAATTTTATTACTATTTTAAAGAATTCAAGCTTCTCCTTGTCTAAAATTTGCCAAGAATTTAAATCATCTATTTTATTTTTTGCATGGGTACTTTTATTTATTTTTTTTTTTGCATTTCGCAACATTTTTCTCTTATGTAAGTTGCAGTAGAAATGGTATATAAAATTGCAAATACAGGGTAGTTTGTGAAATATTTAAAATGCTCATGAATTGCATTTGTATAAAAATATTAATGAAGATGTCTAATTAATTAAAAATCCCTGGCATTTTAAAGCACTTTTATTTTCTGTAAAATAGTTTAATAACATCAGCATATTTGCCAAAAATACCTTATTACTAAGCACTATTTTAGTATAATTTTCTTTTACTAGATGTTGCCACTGTCTCTAGACACTTCACTAGCTTTAACTGTAAATACAGAACATTATTAAAATCTTTAGAAATTTTTTATAAGCACTTCACATTGAAATCCGCATCATAATATAAATCATCAGTTATTGTAATCGAACTGCTCTTATATCGCCGATTTAGGCAATACCAATAGCAGCTTAAGACCAATTTCAAACTAGTCATATGTAGCTTCAGTAGTCGCTAGCGTCACATTTGCTCAGAATTTTGGGCTGGCGAACTTAACCGTAATCAGTTATAATGTAATATGAAAATTAATTGAGAACAACACTTAAGTGAAAGGTAGTGAACTTGTTTGATACTGAATTCTTTGTACTTCAAAAATGTATGGTTTCACTTACAGATATAGTGCACTTTTCAGTATTCACCATTATATCCACCGGTAGAAGAAATTGCTTAGAAACGTTTTATTCCGATAGATGACTGATTCCATGCGGTTGGTTAACACTTTGACTGCTGACGTAATATGGCCTGTATGACCTGGAGGCTAACCTAATCAGGCTTGTTTTTCTGTTGCATGTGTACTGGTTTTATCCAGATATTGCCAAAAATATAATATTAAGAAAGAAAAAATGGAAGTAAAAATAAATAAAAAAACATGACTTGTTATGAAATTTACGCTTTTTTGCTCATGACGTCCTTGGGCGTTATGACGTCTAAAGACATCATGAGCATTGAAGGTAGTAAGGAGATGATGCCTTAAGATGTCATCAGCACTTGACGTGTTAAGAATTTTGAAACGCTTCGGTTGAATTTCCCAGTTCTTTTGACAACTTTGACATTTGTTTTAGTTTGATCACAAAATATTGAAAATCACCTTGTATCGATTGTGTTTAAAACTTATGTTGTGTTTCTATTTTTTTTTACCAATATTTGAAATATTTCATTGCTTTTAATTTGTATTAATATAGTGGGCTTGTTACTGATAATTCTTTTTTCTTAATTTTTTTATGGTATTTAGTAATATTCAATGTTAAAGATTGGGTTTCAGTACAAAGCGCTTCCCCGATTCATGACGTCATTCTTCATTAACACTACCTGCACAACGGCGGAAGAGTTTGAGTTTGCTACAGTACTTAGTCAGTAGTTCATTATAATCCGTCAAACTTTAATATCATGAAATGAGTTAATCTGACGTTTGAAGAAGAAAGGTGTTTGCTTCCAGTTTACACGATTATCATTATTTGGACTATTTATTTTTATTGCTCACATTATTTTCAGTGGATAGTGGTTTCATCAAGGCAGATTCAGGAAATTTTACCAGAAGTAGATATGTTTATGGTGTTTGACTATTTTAATAAAGATAAAGAGTACAGAAATGCGAGGAATAAAATTGCTTAGGTAAAATATTACTTTTGGAGGAATCCTAAATAGGTGGTACATACCTGCCTAAATTTAATTTATATTAAAAATAGAGTATATCTCATCCGATCAGGTATACTAATCCTAATAATAATTTTAATATGTAAAAATGTGTTAACCTCAAAGTCAAAAAGTAAAGAATCTCGACTGTCACCCAATTAGCTTATGCAAAGTGACGCCATGCGAAGCTCTGCCCCGTTTTCGCGTGATCCAATTTTGGTAATTTATTTAAAGGCTTAAGCGTTTGAATAAAAACCTAAAAATTTGGAAATTGTCTTAAAAAGTATTCTACTTTCGATTTCTAAAATTTAAAAAAATGCTGAACGGACCCATTGCGACATGGAGAATGCTAATAAAGCTGCCTAGTATGCTAGTGTACAATTTTTCTAGTCTTAAACAAATGTAGTAAATAAAACGAAAGGTCTCAAAAACATTAAAAATTAACTTGATCTAAATATATGTAACAAAACAAAATTTTCTAATTCAAGCAATTGGTACTTTCTATAAACTTATTAAATTTTTAGCATTTGAGTAAAACATGACCAACAGTAATTACAAAAGAGAAACACCTTATTCTATAATAAAAAGCAAGATCATTCCAATACAGATGAAAAAAATAAGAAAATACATAACTTTATAAGTAACAATTAAAGAAAAATACTCTTTTTTAGCCAGAGCCTCAGCTAATTTTAATATAGCACTAGTTTCTTCTCTCCTTAATTGTTTCTGCTCCTCCCATTTTTGCTGAATCAACTGAATGAAATTTTTCGTTTAATGCAGGTTTCCAAGACTCCATTTTAATAATTTTTAAATTTTTTATGATTAAGTAATTAATAAATAAACTTAACTAAAACAACAAAATAAAACTGAGGTTATTAAAAACATCGAGATTCTGCCGAAATTCCAACTACAAAAATTAGTGGATGTGGTGTCTCTCTGGTTGAAACGGCTGAAACAACTCTGTGAAGATCCGGTTGAGATCGGTCTACTCACCAGTGAATATTGAAAAGTGCCCATATTAATATAATATAGTTGCTGACAAATCATCAGAATACCGGTTCTCCTCACAATACCAACAAACATGAAGATGTAAAAACAAGTAGGGCACTTTTTTGCAGTTCAGTTGAAAAAGTACATTATGATAGAACACCACGTCACTGTGTACTTGGATATTATTTTCACAGTAAAGTGATTCACTTTTTCCACTCCAAAACATCAAAAAAATAATGGATTATTAAAAATGCATCAACATTTATTCTTATTCTTTATTAAATATTGCTTATTCATACTTATAGACTATCGGCAGAAGGGGAGAGCTTACTACTATTACTCGTGACGGCCTATTCAATAACTTATGTGCAGTACCTATCACAAATGTCAAAAGAGGGCGTTTTTGATTCGCTCGTGTCAAGCAGAATTTTCAAATTCGCCAGCGCAATTTATGATGCTGACAAAATGCCAATTTTCCTTTTTCCATAGAGACATCATATGACCTTCCACTCGACGTATTTATTTAGATATTAATTTTGAAAATTTCTTGTTGAGATTTTACCTTTTCCGCTGAGGTTAATATTTAAAGGACCTCGCAGAATCCTTATGGGAAATGGCTTTCATTTAAACTGTTTGAAACTATGGATTCAGATAGTTCTTGATGTGTAGAATAAAAGTGTCCTCAAGGGCACTAAGTCCTAATAATTCATGATTTTGAGATATAGCCCTCTGAGGTTGGACTTTACGTGCATTCTGAAGCATAGTTAATAATGGCATTTCTCGTAATATACTAACTTAAAGTAGCTTAACACTTCTCTATAGTGCAAGAAAAGTATCTTTTTCGGCGATAATTGGTTAAATCCGTATCACTGTATTAAAAAATGTTAACGTCTCAGTAAAGGAGCTGCAAATAATAACCTTTAAATATAATAATTTCAACAGCTTCAACACGATAAATATAATGCTTATCAAAATTATATTTACTTTGTAACAAATTTTATGTACTCCCGATTAATAATTATTGCAAAATGAAACAATGTGTTTTTTATTCAAGATAACATGAGAACACAATACATAAGTCACCACACAAATATGCGGAGAAATTCCGTGCTGCAGTGCTAGTAGACATTCTGCCGATAGTCAATAAATTTTTATTTTATTTTTAATTATTTTAAATTTTACCTTATTTTTTGCATATTTATCCTTGCAGTATTCATTTCATATTAAATGATAGTTCCTGGATTATTGTTACCTGAACTAAGCAAATTATGAGTAAGAAAGTATGAAACAATGTGCATCATACTGATTTAAGTTCCAAAATAGGTTCTAGAATTGGAAGCGCATAATGGTTCTAATTTTTGGTCCAAATAAGCTTTGTTTTATTTGTCATCGGATATACAAACATTAAAATATTTGACTGCCTAAATAAATTGGTGGAATTAGTGGGCACTTTTGAATATGCTGTGACTAATTCAGATGTGTCCAGTCTGTGTTTAATGGATACTTTATTCTATTTTATATATTTATGCTATGGAAAATATATATATATTTCTCCTTTACTGTGGTGTAACGTACTTTTGTATATGTAGTGTGAGCAAAATTATATTCTGTTGATTTTTATCTCATGGATGGTCTAAATTAACATTTTGAAATGGGCTTGTTCCATGATATTCTTTTTATATGGTTTTTATACTTTTTCATATAGTACTCGATATTCTCATTATACACTTAAAATTTCGTATTATTAACTTTTTCCGTTCTCGAGATATAAGGAGTTGAATTTAATAATAGTTGCAAAAACCGAGCGCTCATTTGTGACGTCACTATATGCAAGTGACGTAAGAAAAATGGCTTTCTGGGACCCTTCAAATTTAACCTGAAAAGTCGAAAAACATGGAATTTTAAAACGCTGGTAACTAAATAAATACGTCGAGTGGAAGTTCGTTCTATGTGTCTACGGAAAGGAGAAGTTCGGCGTTGAATTATAATCGTAAATTGCAGGTTCGAAATCGAAAATTCGTTCTGGCAGGAGCGAGAGAAAATTGTAATTTTTTGACATTTCACCAAATTGTACTCCCCTACTGTCAAGTAGTAAGCAAAACAAACAATACTTCGAAAACACCTATAATTATAACCAATAAGGAGCATCAAGTCTATTGAGATCGCCGAGTCTATGCATATAGTGACGTAGCGCCTGGCCACGCCCCATTTTCGCGAGATGGAAATTTGTAATAGTTTTTAAGATACTAAACGTGCGAATAACATTCTGATTTTTTGCAGATCCATTAATTTATACTTGCACTTTCGATTTGTGAAATAAAAAAAAAATGCCGAACAAACCCATTGTAGTAATCTATTATCAACTAATTAAGTCTTTAATTTGATGCATTTCCAAGAAAATCCACTATTTGGAACTAAAACAATATAATGACAGCTGAATGTCTTCTTTATTTATTTATCTACCACTGGGAATTTAAATTAAATTTTATTTTAACAAAGCCAAATTATTAATGAAAAAAAATTCGATTTCCATTTTTTTTTCTCGTGTTGTATATTGGATTCAATCCCAACTCCGACATTGGTAATTTCAGTGACTATTGGTTGTTGTCTGCGTTTTTTCAAATGCATCCCCCTTCTGAACAGCCTTGGCTTTTAATTTGGGGGTTGTCTAATGGGTTATTGTCTTAATACAATATAGGTATATGCTCTCATTTCAACAAGCACTAAGTCACAATATATTTTGGTAATAATATTAAATTAAATTATTTTATTCTTGCTTCTCATATATCGTATTCAATTTATGTTATACTCATTTCGGACTTATTCTGTATAACATAATATTTCACTTTTTGTACAATGGGCTTGTTCCATGATATTCTTTTTATATGGTTTTTATACTTTTTCATATAGTACTCGATATTCTCATTATACACTTAAAATTTCGTATTATTAACTTTTTCCGTTCTCGAGATATAAGGAGTTGAAATTAGTAATAGTTGCAAAAACCGAGCGCTCATTTGTGACGTCATTATACGCAAGTGACGTAAGAAAAATGGCTTTCTGGGACCTTTCAAATTTAACCTGAAAAGTCGAAACACATTGAATTTTTAAACGCTGGTAACTAAATAAATACGTCGAGTGGAAGTTCGTTCTATGTGTCTACGGAAAGGAGATGATCGTAAATTGCAGGGTCGAAATCGAAAATTCGTTCTGGCAGGAGCGAGAGAAAATTGTAATTTTTTGACATTTCACCAAATTGTACTCCCCTACTGTCAAGTAGTATGCAAAACAAACAATACTTCGAAACCACTTATAATTATAACCAATAAGGAGCATCAAGTCTATTGAGATCGCCGAGTCTGTGCGTATAGTGATGTAGCGCCTGGCCACGCCCCATTTTCGCGAGATGGAAATTTGTAATAGTTTTTAAGATACTAAACGTGCCAATAAGATTCTGATTTTTTGCAGATCCATTAATTTATACTTGCACTTTCGATTTATGAAATAAAAAAAAAATGCCGAACAAGCTCATTGTCATTTCCCACATTCAAAATTCAGAAAAGTTGGCAACCGCCTACTTAGATATATTCACTTCATATCCAATTTTATTGTATATGCAATAATTATAATAATAATAATAGCGTCTTTATTTTCCATGTGAAAGAATATACTTACTCAATATAAAACTATTTAATAAGTAAACGCAAAAATAGGCGAAGTTCAGCAATGCTTTAACAAATATTAAAAGGAGTAATAAAAATATAAAAACTTATAAAGCTGCTATTCCACTAAACCTAATTCACGCATTACATTCAAATGAGAGTAAATGAAAAATAACCTATGGTTAATACAAAGTAAAAGAAACATTCAACTTAAACTAAAACTAAGGGGCTAATGACATTAAATATGTTAATAATTATAAATTAGTATTTTAAATATTTTTCTGAAATAGTTTACATTCATTCTTTTCAAGTTTTCGGTTAGAGAGTTATATACTTTGTACATCTGATACCTAAAAGAATGTTTAAATTGCTCTGTTCGATGGACAGATGGAGTTAAAGGGCCCTGAAATTAAGGTAGTGTACATCGGTACTCAGTATTCAGGAGATTTCTTTATTAATATTTTATGATATAAACATGCTGAAGGAAGTAGTCTGCAATTCTCCATGTTCAGCCAACCTGTGCCTTTTAACTTGTGCGTATAAATTAACCAGAGGCAAGAATTTTTAATTTTTTGTATTTTATTTTTGTACCTATGCAGTAGTTACATTAGGGCCATACAGGCAGGCAGCAAAATCTAACAAAGACAGAACCACTTTAACTTTTTGAGATAAATAGTGCCCATTCCCATAAATTACTTTGATAGAATTATATGCTAAGTTTATTTACATGTTTTTCAAATCGGAGACCACTGTCAATAATAACACCTAAGTTCTTAGCACAGTCAACTATTTCAAGGTTTTCTTGATCTACATTTATTTGAACCTGATTTCTAGTAAGTTGTTGAGATGTTTTAGGACCAAAAATTAAAGCATTGGATTTGCTGGTATTAATAATAAGACGGTGGTCTTTTGATGCATTTAAAAGTCTTCATTTATACATTGACAGGCACCATCAATGTCGGAAGTATTAAATAAATAATATAGCTGAGTATCATCAGCGTGTAAATGAATTTGGCAATGTTTTAATCATGAAATAAACTGACTGGTGTATAGGGTAAAAAGTAATGGTCCCAGGATAGAACCTTGTGGTACACCTGACCTCAGTACTAAGTCTTCTGAGCAGTTTTTGTATATGTAATAAAAGCGATAAAAGTATTTTGTGATAAGAGTATCAAACGCCCAACTAAAATCTAGTAAAATTAAAATTGTACATAAACCCTGATCTAATGCTCCTATTATGTCATCAACCACTTGCAAAAGCGCTGTAGTACAACTGTATCCAGTTCTAAAGATTGTATTTTAGGTAGTATTTGTTTCTTCAGTAAATATTCTCTAAGTTGATGTTCCATTTTAGAGAAAGTAGGTAAAACACTAATGGCACGTAGGTCTTTAAAATCTTCAGGATTATTTTTCTTCGGTAATACAGTGATTACAGTACTTTTCCAAGTGGATGGAAAAACATTTTCATTTAAACAATAATTTACTATATGGGTCAGGTAAAGAATAATATGAGGGCAGCATAATTTAATCATTTTTAAATTTACCTAAATATGATTAAAAGAAGTAATTAAATGTACTTGGATCAAATAACGTACCTATTTAATTTCTATAATATATATTTCTACATATATCCTAACAATTTGTACTATAATTTTTTCAGAATTAAATAGACTAAGTTCTAAATTTGCTACATAGTTTGAAACATTTAGCGTCAAAGTTGTTATAAAAAATAACACCATCATTAATAGGTATTTTTACTTTATATACATATAACATTAAGTTCAGTAGTACTTTAGGAATGATTGGTATTTTATTTTGTATTACATTTGGGTAAAATAATTTATTGATGGTAAAGTGATTGAGGGTATGTCGAATATATGGAAATTATTTTTTTAAGGTCATGAGACTGGAATCTTACAAGAAAAGAGGCATAGGATTCGGCAGCTGTCGCTTATCCACAGAAAGATCATCCTCTATTGATAGTACTGATGAAGACACCAAAATTAGATTGGATGACCCTTCCCTAAGGCTAAATATTGTTGACTCCCCAACGACTCCTCCCGAACTCAATTTCAGTGATTTGTGTAATAACTCCAGCTCAAAGAAATTAGAATTTGATCCCAACATGAATAAGCACACTACTGCAGATGCACACAATACTGAAAATCGTGTGCCACAGGTCTGACAACACGACTGAATATTTAGAATAATTTAAATTGTAGTGTAAGTTTTATAGTCTAGAATAAGTAGTACTGTGTAGTGTGTATCGCCAACACATTGTGAAGAGAGAGCATGATAATATTAGTATTACAGTTGATTTTGGATTGGAGCAAAACGTTGACATGACAAAATTTTGTAATTTTATTTGTCGAATATTGTGATTAAAATAATTGTAAATACCTAATTAGGTGAATTCGTTTAAATTTAAAATTGGATTAATTACCATTTTGCAGGGTTTATTGTATATTTAAAATTGTTAGCAGATTTTGTAGCGTCAAGAAGATATTTTATAGGATCGATATAAAATGCAGTTTGCAAGTTTGGATAAAAAATTATAAATGAACTTTGACATGCACGTTCTATAAATGTTCATAATGGTATTATTATTAATTTGTAAATCAGGTATTATTTAACCCTTTGAGCACGAAATTTGAATGTGGAATGAATATCATACAATTTGCATACCTCCCCAAAGGGAACATAATCCATATTTTCGATATATTTCTGTAGCATTTCAAAGGAAAGGGCTCTTACATCCAGTGGAAGATACCAGTAATAAAAAAAACAAATTAGTACGTATTTCCTTTTATCACAGTTATCCAGGTACCTAATATTCCTAATAAAATGTGCAATTATTTAAGGCATAGGATGACTAACAACTCTTATCAAGAACTGCCTGATGCATTGAAAAACTGGACTACATTATATTACCGTATTATCTACACAGGGTGTTCCACAATAATTATCCGCAATTCGTCAAGTGATTGATATGAATCATTTAATGAAAATAAGTTTATATGAACAAGTGTCCAAACACATGCCATTGCCAAGACACATTTTTTTAAATAATTTGTACTTATTACACTTGTAGAGACAACACTTTTTCCTGAAATAGGCTGGAACCTTCAATATGACAGTGCCTCTGAACTGGTTTCCACAAACACAAAATACTTGACTGGCACATTCGATACCTAACATTTGTCGTGCGTTTCGCCATTTACACGGATATCATCGTGAAATAATTAAAACTAAGGAAAATCATTAAAATTCTTAGTTTTAATCATTTCCCGATGATGCTAACGTGGTAGACAGAACCTGTGTCATATTCAAGTGTTTTGGTGTTTGTGGAAACTACTTTAGAGGCACTAAGCTTTTCAAATAATACTACCAGTGTCGTGTATATAGACGCTGAACTATAAATTATTTCAAAATTTTTATGAAGAGCTTTTCTCTGATTTCGAGTTTATTTTATGAAACATAACAGTTTTAACCAAAAATGGACATCTTGATGTATCTACCTCGATAAAATACTTTAAGATCGATTAATTCAAGATAAAAGAACAAAAGGTATAGATCCGCAAATGATTTATTTTTGAATTATGTTAAATTCTACAGCTGTGCATATGGACACACAAGCATAGAGCGAATGCTACCCTGAATTATAGTCCGCTCAATTGAACAAGTTTAGAGTCAGGTCTCTTTGCTGGGTCTGCTTTCATCCTCAAATGTTTACTTATAGAAAGATAGTGTTGAATTGAAGTATTAGTAAATTAGTGGATAATTCCAAAACATCAGAATAGCAAAGCAATTTATCTCCATAAACATTTTAGGACTGTGCTTGGCAATTATTGAAGATTTATTTTGTTCACAAATAGGCATCCATCTTGCATACCTACTTGAAGACATTGAAACACGCACAAACCTCAGATAAGGCTAATATTTTTAAAATCTCCTCAAATGACCTCTGCCAACTATTTGATATCATAATTCTCCTCAGATAGGTGAACACAAACAAATCCAAGCATGGTAATGTCAAGCAAAGATAAGCGATTTCCTGATCCAGAAATTATATTCTTTTTTTTGATATTCCTTAAAGGAGTAATATTACCAATATGCAACACAAAAACCTTTTTTAGTTTGAGTAGCACACCACTGATGCAGAAATATGAACTTTGATCTATGGCCATGAAAGTATAATATCTTTATAGGCCGTGAGCCCGCCTACAAAAGTGCTGACTATCCACTTCGTCAATATGTGAAATCGATTGTTCACACGTAAGGGTCCAAAAATATGAAAAATTAAAACTATTCAGCAAACTTTGAGATTTGGATATATGACAATATTTACCTTAAGACTGACGATAATCGCACTCAGTTGCAAAATAAATTTTCAAAAAAAAAAATTTGTTTTCAAAAAATCTTTCTTTTTGAAATAGGTTTATATTGGTTTTATATGGTCATGACATATCGGATTTTCACGTTTCAGATCGTGTAAATTACGAAAATATAGGTTTTTCAATTGTTTGTCTGTTGGTCTGTCTGCTGGTGCATTAACTAGAAAACTATTTGACGGAGAACAGTCAAATTTGGTAGGTAGTTGACACTACTGCCACTGAAGAAATGGTCAGACTTTCACTGGAAAATATATAGGGTGGACCGTTTAATGGGAATAAATAGATAATGGAAAAAGTTTTCTTTCGCTTAAATTTAAAATTTCCACGTTTCGTGACATTTTAAAACTATTTGGAATTTTACCACTAAAATGAATAGAAAAAAATAGTTTTTTTGCTCTAATTTTAAATTTCCACGTGTATGTTTTCTTTTTAAGCGGTGCTCGGGGAATCTACAAAATATCACAATTAACCAGTATGTTACTGGTAAGTAACCTCTACACCTGTGACTTTTACGTCAAAGGATCAGTTAATGGTTGCTTTTTTTAAATAAACAACACAAATAAGTATAAAAACTTGAAGGCTTTTTTTTTTAATCTTTTTTTGCTGTGTATGATAAATACACAGCTCTAAGAATGTTTGTTATATTCAATATCCATAGATACTTACTATTTACATAGAACTGTTGATATAGTTAACACTTTTTTTAATTTTTTATACAATGTTAAATTTGTGAAGTTCTTCTTTATAAAAAATTTAAAAAAAGCTGTTAACTATATCAACAGTTATAGAACTGTTATAGAACTCCATAGATACTTACTATTTACATAGGTAAATAGTAAGTATCTATGGTTATTGAATATTATAACAAACATTCTTAGAGCTGTGTATTTATCATACACAGCAAAAAAAGATTTTCAAAAAAAGCCTTGAAAAAGGAAACAGATTACCGAAACATCTGCGAAATATTTAATTTCAAGTTTTTATACTTATTTGTGTTGTTTATTTAAAAAAAGCAGCCTTTAACTGATCCTTTGACGTAAAAGTCACAGGCGTAGAGGTTATTTGCCAGTAACATACTGGTTAATTGTGATATTTTGTAGATTCCCCGAGCACCGCTTAAAAAGAAAACATACATGTGGTAGGAAGTCCCACAGAATTGAAGAAAGAAAAAAAAATATGATAATGCCACAAATAATATTTAGACAATATTTTATCATTTCTTTTAGAGAAAAAAGATTAATTCCTAGAGCGGATTCTTTTAGTATCATTTTTAACTGTTCTATGTAATAACGCTGCTTTTAGAAATTAGAGGAAAAGCCTATTCTATTACAGAAAATAGAGCTGTATTAAAAAAGAAAGTCTGACAAGAAAATATCAATATATGTTTGTAGTTCAGCCGTGCATCTACATTTATAATGCTATTACAAATTATTTATGATAGTTTTTTTTTTCATAAAGCTACCACCTTTCAGTAATGTGATTTCAAGAATAGTGCATGCTCATAATATGAACTTTACTTTCATGAAATAAGTCGACGAATTACGTTTGAATATTGACCTTAATTAGGAAACACTCTGTATACAGGCCAAATATTTATTAGTAGCGAAACATGTCAAACAATAGGTACATTTAGGGAATGCAACCGCTGAAAAAAATCACTCAACATGATTACTTTTTGATTGTAGTAAACACATAGCGGTGCATGGAGCTTCGACTGCGATAATGTGCGCATAGTAGTCATTTGAAGAACTGAAACGTTTGTTAGCTCAAAATTCAAAATACCATATTTGTGATTTGTCAATTTTGTGGGGTTATCTCTGGTTATTAGTTGATGGTATCTGAGAAGGGTAAGGAAGATTTGCGCTATTTTTGCAATTGAAAACAGCGCAAATGCTCCTTGCCCTACTTGGATACCATCTACTGACTTTCAATGGACGACCTTGACCTACCTCAAAATTGTGCAAATAAAACATGGCTCCACTATTCAAAATTTTTAGTTCTTCAAATTACTATGCGTACATAGTCGTGGTGAAAGCTTCGTGCACCACTATGTGTAGTAAACTGCTGTGAGTTCACTAAACGATGTAAAGCGAGAAATTTGAGATTATGCTGTCACAGAAAACCTTGTAATCGTTGATGTTAATGTTAATATTAATACCTCTATATTCTGCATTTTTGGAAAAACAAACACAGTAGATAACTAGAAGACAAACACCTAAGAATCTCAGCTAAGAATGTAGGAAAATGAAGTTTCACTGCTGGCCAAACTCAGTGGGAATGTTGCCGCTGACTAAAACACCCATAGTTGACGGTCAGCACATTTTCAACATTATCGTTTAGCAAACCACTACTTGGAAAGTGGCCAATAGTTTCATTCCCTAAACGCGCTAAATAACTTGGTAAAGAGCATCAAATTTTGTTGTATGGTTTGTGTCCTTTGTCACTCTTGCCCTGCTTTGTCAAAATTGATTTATGTCTTGTCTCAGTTTCTAGCAAGTAAGTTCAAATTGTCACGGCCAATATTTATTAACTTAATGACCTTCTCCATACCTACTCAAAGGGTTAATTATAAGTGTAGTAGAAAGATTTTAATAATTTATTTTGTTAATTAAAGTGATTAATTTTCTTATGTACTTAATATCCACTTAATCGTCATGGGTTACTAATCTCTAAGTAAATTTAGTTTATTAAATAAATACTGTGAACATAAATAATTTAAAACTTGGTCGTACCAAGCTATGAATTAGTGAGAAAATTTAGAGTTGTTAGTATAGATTTTCTAATATTTTATCTGTGTTAATCATTAGTATTATAAGGGGCCGTCTGAAAGAGGCATGTGTTAGGTTTTGCTGTGCAAAACTTGTAGTGTTTACGTAAGATGAATACGAGTCCAATGGTAGTCATGATTAATATATGTGTAATTAATTATGTAATCGGTATACTTAGCTGAATATTAATTGTTTTAGTTGTGTAATTATTTATCAAATTTTTAGCTAACTACTTATTGCTGAGTTCTTTACAAAATTTTTTGATGTATTCATGTTATACCAGAAAATACATAGTAATATTACCTATTCTCTACAAAGACAAAGCGAAAGAATGATGAATAGTTGAAATAAAATGGATCCGTCTAAACCTACGAACACAATATTCTTACGTTAGTAGTAGAAGAAGTGTAACCTATTAAATTTGCTTATGAAAAATTTTTGATGTCCCTGAATTTTTCAAGAAATTTTGTTGATAATCCTGGATGATCAAAATTTCGAAATCTTGAAAAAGGCAAGGGAGAAAAGATATGAAATATCTAAAACAGTCTTTCTAACCCTGAAATCAGTGCCAAATATGAAATCCTCTCAGTTGAATAAGTTTTAATAAGAAACCAATGAAATATCTTTACAGATCTCGGTTCTTCAAGTCGTTTACGATTTATTATGAAAAATACTGCCCATTTGAATGAATGACATAATTTTTCACTAAAACACTTTAAATATAAGACATTATTTTACCATGGTTTATACTGTTTATTGTAATTTGTTCTTCTGCATCTATCAGTGTTTCTTATATTAAAATATATCTTGCCATTTATAATGTATTATATTAAGTTATTTCACTTCCAGCACACATTCAACATAACCTCAAATTTTATATTTTTTTAAGTTTATTCTAATTTTTGTATGTTTTTATTCTCATTTCTAGATTGGAGCCAGTGTAATATTAATAAACCCTCTCATATAGAATATATATATTTTTTAATATTGCCGAATATTAAAATCAGACCACTGATTATAGGTTGGATTTCCAACCTATAAATATCTACCATATTGATCATTTTCGGTCACCTGATTTTGACATCGCCGTCTGGAGGGCACACAAACTTTATCCAATCGGAAAGGAATGCAAATGTAAACAATTAGAGATGAGTTGCTAACAGAAGTAATTTAAGCTTGTTATTAAGACACAATAGCGTATCCCCATCTCTAAAAAACAAAACAATGAGTTGTGTGCCCTCCACGCCACCAGCGTGACGTCAACCTAAAATGATCAATACTTATTAACTATATACTGGTAATACTCCATAAGCCACTATGTACGGATTTGAGGCTAGAGAACGAGATAGTTTTCTATCTCTATGGAGGATTCTGACGATACGATCTGATGAAGAAGGAAGCGCGCGCTGTAACAGGTCAGTGGTCCCAAAATAAAGAAATCTACCGGCAACCGTAGAAAACGGAGATTTCGTATACTATAGTAAAATATATACCACCCTTTTGGAATGATTCACATGCTATTAGGAAGCTTTTGTTTCTTGGTATTTAAATTATTTAATCAATAAATGAATACCTAAGCAGTAATTAGAAAAACTTATAGTCCAGTGGAATTAGCAAAAAAGTGGGTCTTAGGGTACTAATGGAAGTTTCGATGTTCAGCTAAAAATTCTACTTTACGAATATATGAGTGGCACAATTTATATTTTTATGTTTTATCGGTGATTCAGCCGTAAAAAGGCAAGATTGTTAAAAAACAATTTGACATTGAAAGAAATGGTAAATATTTTTTTTCTTTAGTTCTTTAGTTTTTTGAGTAAAAAAAAATTGTTGATATTTTTTCTAAAAAGTCAACCTTTTTCAGTAAAACTTGGTGAAAAAATCTTCAATGTTAAAATTTTGAGAATTTTTAACCCCAAAACAACTCACTTTATGCAAAGATAAAACAAAAATATTCTTGGGAAAACTGAAAACATTTCACGATTAGCACATGTAACTAGATTTTGGATTATTAAATAAAATTTATTACCGATGATATGACAGGTTAGGGTCCTGCTTCGGCTGGCTTTTACACAAAAAACACCGTTTCATTTTTGTGGATATAGGTTTACACCATGTAAATACAAATCCCTATTTTGATAAACAATAAAATACATAAAACAACTTCACAATCTTAGAACACACAAGCGCTTATAATATTAATGTCTGGAATTGGAACTTGGAACCACTGATATAATGCCTATAGTGCACAATTTCTCCGATTAGATTGTGACCACTCATCTTCTATATTTAGTTGAACTGTCACATTCTCGCGTCGATGTTCCGCCCACTAAGACATGCGCACAATACCAAGTCCTCTTAAAGGATAGAGAGACAGGCTTTCCTTGGCGTCAAATTGGGAACGAAACTCATAGTATATAGTTAATAAGTATATGATATCTACATTTTTTAAAATCAACAATTTAAAAAAAAATATATGTATTCTACATAAGAAGGCTTATTAAGGTTACGCTGGTTCCAATCGCGAAATGTGAATAAAAACATTAAAAATAAGAATAACCTTATAAAACGTAAAATTAGAGGTTATGTTAGTCATATGGTGCTACTGCTCTATAGAATTACTGGTCCAGCACTGCAATATTAACTTAATATAGTTAGCTGGACACACACACATGCACGCACACGTTTCTTAATGCTCTCGGCTCGAGAAATATCAGGCATACAAACATGGCTCACCTGTTAAGGGACAAAAATATCGGTGTTCTTAAAACAGATAAAACTCAGAAGCACATCAGAAATCTAGGCTCATTTTAATTTTAATTTAGTATGCTTATACACTCTCATCCACAAACACACATTCTTGGAATGTTTGTCAACCTAAATAGTGCTAGTTAATAGACGATTATGTTCATGGTTCGCCACGAATTTGGCGCCCATAGTTGGTGTGTGGTGCACCTAAATAACCTCCCCCAAGACGTTATGTATGTGGCCAGCTATTGAATCGTGAATACTATGTTTGCCAGTGTCAGGTCAACAGTAAATCAGTATAAAATAAAACATTACCCCAGCACATAATGCAATTTACCGACATTCTGCTGCCTGACCCTGTACTCAGCACTGGCCCGAAACTTAGCTGTACCCACAACATTTGCTGTGTAAAATACTTTGAAAATCTGCTAGGTTTTCTGCAAAAACTTATCACGATTGGTGTATATAAAGTTTATGGCCTGATTAAATAAAAACAATTTAATTAATCATTTTTATTTCTTGTAATCTCCTTTAAGACCATAGTTATTCCGATTTAGTTATAAAGTCCCTTTAAGCTAATTTATCATAGTTTGCAGAAAACCCTTCTGTTGCTGCAATAACCTCTTCATTTGGCGAAATCCTTGAGTATTGGGAATATGAACTGATGCAATGTCTTGGAGACACACTTCTTTCTTGGTTATGTATGAATTGTTTTGTGTGATAATGGTAGACTCTTAAGATAATCGATCATTATTTGCTCTTGACTTTCAGTTTCTCTATTATTTTGATTGTTCTTTGCTTTCTGGTGTGTAATGTATCCAAGTCTCATCAGTAGTGAGACATCTCAGAGAAGTAAATAGATTCTTCGTAATATGCTCCAAGCATTCCTTCAAAAACTGACACAGAACATGTTTTTGTTCCACTGTTAACACACGTGACACTTATCTTGCTGAGACCTTTGACTTACTTAATTCTTGGAATTGAATATGAAGTATCAATTCAGTTGAGATGCCCATAGCCTCAGAAATTTACTAGCGCACCTTAAGTCCACCATCACATCATGATTTTTCCTAATCCTCTCCTAATTGGGATTTTCATTGATTATTATCAATTTTTTGAGGTTAGGGAAAAATTCTGATTTGGTGGAGTAATTCTGGCTGTGGCATCAGATTTAGCAGCTCAAAATACAGGGGAGGGGGTATCATCATACTCTACTGAAAAGTACATAGCCTTTTTTATTTTGTGTGCCTATTTAATATTTACTTATTACAAGTTGCAAATAATTTGTGAGACTTAGCTTTGTATGTATGTATTGTCGGCTGTTACAAATGGAATAATATTGTTCCACCAATATAAAGTAGAAGCTTACATTATCATAAATTGCAACAATTCTACATAGTAATTTATACATGCAACATTTTGATCAGAAGCTGCAGTCCAAGAACTGTGAATATTATTGGGTAAACTATAGAATTGTTTGTTCAATTTTACTTAGAAAATGCAAATTAAAACAAGAGTATGCAAGGATCCCCTAATTTAGATGATTCACAGCTCAAAGGTTATATGTCAAGAATATTTCCCAACTTCACTTATACTTTCATAAATTTTTATCACTTTATTTATCAACTTCATGCATGTAACAATGTAATGAAGAAATTGCAATTTTGGTACATTGCAGAGTTTTGTCTTTGGTCGTTTGTAATATTGGATGTACTGTGTTCTAACAGAGGCAGAACTGAAGAAGCTATGGATATTTCTTGTCTTGTTAGTAATATTTGTATGATATTCAGAATTTGATTGTTAATACGGATTTGTTTGAATGTTCAGTTATTCTTATAAGTTATTTCTGCACTCCATGCTTTGAGATTGCCATCTAGTTGAGTGGTTAAAGTGGTTTGTTATTTTATTTTTTTTAAATTCAGCCCAATTTGTTCCGCCATATTACCACAACCGGTTGCTTAAAAATAATCTTTTTCAACATGTCTTCAAATGCATTTATTATAATTCAAAATCATGTACAGTTCGAAACATGCTTTAATTACTTAAATGGAATAGAAATGGAAACTAGAGACAAAAACCATCAATGTTTCCAACAATACACGAAAATGACCTTGGAATTTAAAACATGTTCTATATTGCATGGAGAAGTACAATATAAAATCTGTTCATGTATTAAGCTTTATCGACCATTATACAATATATACATACAGAATGTAATTTATTATGATCGTGTAATATTTGACCAATCTCTCAAATGTCTACATATATTATATTTGAGGAATTTTCTTATAAATGATATCAACTATTCTGTAATTTAAACAGCAATAGATGTATAATTTGTCCTTTACTTATATTTTATTCTTCAATTAGAAACCTTCATATTTTAAAAAGATTTTTCTTTATAAGCAACAACATGCATGATTCCTCATGCTTGGTTTTTTTTAATCCAATACTCAAAAAATTTTGTTGAAGGTAGGTATTTAGGTGCTATATTTACTTGTGCTGGTTACAGTACTTTAATTTATTTTCAGTAGTTTTAAAATTAGTTTTCTTAAACTCTAAAAAGAAAAGCATTCCGTAGATGAACATCGAAATATCTTATTTCATATATTGATATACATGTTTATACCTTGTAACGTAATACTCAAAAAATGTATATGCTCGCACATGATAAAATAATATTGGTGTGGTTATTTTATTTATTCCAAGTGGGTATGCTGAGAATGGAAAATTTTACAATGCCCACAACAGTTTTATTATATTTTATATTTTTTAAATTGTGAGTGAACTGCTTTTTGCTGTTAAAATAAATAGTTTCTACAGAAAAAGTTGAATTTTTAAAATACTAATTCTTTAACTACTCTACTACTCTTTCCTCTACTAAATAGCATCTCTTCTTTTTATCTGGAGTAACTAAAGTGTATTGAATGTTTGTAAGTATTATTTTCTTAACTATTTTAAAATGTGAGTACAATAACTGCGGTGAGTTTGCTGACAATTCCACTCTTGGCATACCCATTTTAAAATAATTTATGTTATATTTGTTATATTGGTTTATTTGAATTTTATTTTAATTTATCAATTTTAAGCAATAAGTATTATTGTTGCAATACCTATGTATTATTAAATTTAACATTTAATTTTATTTAAATTTGTCATATTTAATTGTTTGCTTGTATGTATTTTTTTAAATATATTTGTATAACAGATGTAGTATTTTTATTGCAAACCTTGGTAGGATAATAAAAATATACAAAGTGGATTATTGTTTAAAGAATTATCAAGTACCGTGATAATGATAATGCATTTATCTAGAACTTTAATTAGGTGTGTAAAACTAGTGGTGACGGACTAAAATTGGTACAATAACATAAAACTATGTGGTTAAATAAGCAAATAACAGAGAGTATGTTCGTAGAGAAGGTGAAAAATCAAAGATTAGAATTAGAGGTAATTTTTATTTAATAAGTAATTACCATAGGTGGGTATTTTTCACATTGTGTTGAATAAATCAATAGATATCTGATATCTGCAACATATTTTATCTGATAAAGTCACATCTAATTAAAAGCATATGTCTTGTTTAACTTGTGTTTATTATAGTAAAAGGTTGTTTTTAAATTCCATGCCTTAAAGGAGAAAAACAAAAATGTAGAACTGGATTTTTCATTTCTAAATTGATTTTTTGGAAAAGTCTTGTGGAAGCAAAGGATATTATTTACACAGAAGATGAACAAACAGGCCTCTTTATTGCTGATTTAAATCAACAAACAGGAACTAGTTGGTTTCAAAATATACACCAAGTATAAAATTATAAAACACAATCTTTTTATCATATTACTAAAATTTGTAACATTCTAAATGAGCAAAATCAACCTATACAGGGTGTTTACGAACCTATAGGATTCAATTAAAGAGTTGGTTAGACTAAATCGTTCAAAATTAGAGTACTATGGGAATATTACACAGAAATAAAAAGTTATCGGTTTTACTTTATTCAGAATCTTTGGCTTATGGTAACTGTACGAAATTATGTCCGTTGACCTATGAACATATTCGCACTTGTATGGTTGATTTACTAGATAGTATTGAAATTGTATTTACTTGTTGGTGAAGTTCTTCCGATGCATCCGTGTCTTTCTTGAAGACTACAAATGTTTAAACACTGGCACAACTTCTCAATTGGTTAGTATTATGTCCACAAATTTAATATTCGTGTACATGATATGCACAATTGTTATTGTTTACATCCATTTGTATAACACTTAAAATTGGTAAATTATAAACTTCACTGTACTGTGCAAATGGTTTGAATCGACATTATCATCTGTGACAAACAGTTACCTGCGGCAGATTATGCGAGTCCGCCTTTTGAAAACCTTCCTCCATTTCAGAAGTATGCTTTAATTAAAATTAAAAGTCGCAAAATGATACAACAGTTCGCAAAAGTCAATAAATGTAGACTAATTCTTATTAGGGATGGCAACGATGTATTGATATAAAATAAATATCGATATATTAATTGTAAACTATGAATATATTCATATTGGTTTTTTCGTGCAATATATCGGGTTGGTTGAAATATCGATATTTCTCTAATCGAGAAGGGTCAACTTGCATATTACCCCTCCGCTCTTCGAAATTTCAATCGAGATAGAAATTTTATTGTAAGAATATCACCCCCTTCCCCGCTCTTTGAAATTTTAATAGAGGTAAATATTGTACTATAAAGGTATGCCACCCTCCGCTTTCCGAAGTTATGCCTTAAGCAATATTCATTAATTTTTGACATTAAATGTTAATTTACAAAATATATTGATCATTTTTTGTTGATATATTGAATATATTGATCTAAGTCTTGTGATGTATCAAATGATTCATATATCTATATATTATATTTTGTGCCATCCCTAATTCTCATATGAAACGTTCATGAAAGCCTAGCTACTGTATGCTATGAGCAACATGACATGCTATGAGCAACATGACTTACACCAATCAAGGAGCTTTTGCGCATACAAATGAATATTCATATTTCTTTAGGGGTTTTCCCATAGAACGGATTTGTAGATTTTTGTAAAACTTTGTAGATATTATTATAAGACTATTTTTAACTATTTTATGATGCTTAAACAGGATTAAATTTTTTTGTGAACATCCCTATTTTTCGTACTGATATAAAAAAGTACATTTATCAGATAACCAACATATGTTCCTCTTAATAAGGTGTCATGTCGATTGGTATGGGACTACCACGAAGAGCTGAAAATTCTATGTAAGCAGAACAGAGTTAAACTATTCTGGGTACCGGGACCCTGCAGAATAAATGGCAATAAGAAAAGCTCTTGAACTTGCTAGACAAAAAGCAGCTAATATATTCTTTGGCACAGAATTCACACAGAACATTACCAAAGGCTCAACCAGAGGAGTGATTAATGACTGGATCAAGAGCAAACACAAAAATCTCTGGAGGAACATTCTAGGAAACCGAAATGGGAAAACGCTTATCAAAGGTCCATGTGCAAAACAAACTGGAGAACTGTTTTGAAAGAATGGGACGCAGCTAGCTAGCTAAAAGGATATTTTCCTGTGAAACCTTACCTCCAGACTATCTGGCAAGGAGCCGGAAATGCTGGATCATATTCAACTGTGAGGCACTGGTCCACCGGAGGTATACCATCTATGGGCAAACATGAATAACTTAAAAATTCATCATCACTCACCCAAACTTAGACTTATATCATCCAGACTTGTAAAAAATTGTTACGGACCAGTGTGGAAAAGTATGTCATTTGAAACTACACCGACAATAGAAAAATTAGCTTTTCAGTTAGAGTTGGAGAGCTGCACAAAATGAATTTAATCTACATAATATTAATATTATGTTTCTAGAGAATTCCTATTTTTCGACCGATGCTATGGTGAAAAAGACATAATTTGTGCCAACCAATGAGGTCCTAAAGGGGATCATGTTTTGAGACTACTTTTCAATCATCATGTCGTTAAGGAATTACATGCTTTTTATTCGTCATTGCCATTATGCCTAATGTCTCAGGGTACAGAAAAATGTGTTCGTTAAGTACCCCATACACGGAAGAGAATTTTAAACGATTTGTCCCGCCATCCAGATATGACAGATCACATCTGCCCACTTGGTCTCTCAGGATACAAATATTTTGGTTTCCACTCACGTAAAGATTCACTAAATATAGTCGTTGAGGGGACGGGCAGTTCAGTTAATGATGGATCCTTTTTAAATTCCGAGGCCTACTAGGTGACTGGACGAGCGTTCAGATATTTTAGACATGCTTAAAATCCAGAAGGGATTGAAGCTGAGCAGGGTTCAAAAAGGAAGAAAAATTGCATTTATGGGATTATGTATATGGCGAATTTGTGAAAATGAAAAGAATAAAAATTGAACAAAGCAGATGAAAACGTTGATGCAGAAGAAAAAAAATGGACATATGTGCTTAATCCGACAACTACGAGCGAATGAGCAGGGTGATTAAAAAAATTATTTATGAATGCCAGGTCAAGTTTTTGATGATTGTTCATTCCAGATTTCACTGACACCTTTACTATTCAAATGGAATTGATGTCTCTGTGTATGTATACCAATAGAACTGAACCTGCAGCGATATGCCCGTCACGTACTGGATGTTTTACCGATCAAATCCTTCGCACATCACTAACGTAAACATCATTGAAGGCATCGACAACAGATTTGGTCTGTGGCGGGACAAAATTTCCCTGTGTATGGAGGCCTATAGACTGCTTTCAGGCATTAGTAATTTTTCAGCAAACGGGAAAATAGTTGAAAATTGTAATTGAGACAAATTCAAGTTTATAATTTTTAATGTTGAAATAGGATCTTTACTTTTACCAATTTTATTAAATGTTGTGGTGTAGGTAAAATTTGGTTTTTTAGTCAATTATAGTATTATTACGTTACAATTTGGTTTTTTAAGAATGCCAAGAAACGGAATAAGGAGTTAAAAGATAGATATCAAGGTTTAGAGAAGGAGCGCACTAAATTGTATGAGCTAGTTACTCTGAATCAAGTCGATTTAGTAACAGGAAAAAATAACTTAAATGCATTATTACATCAACTTAAAACACAGAAACAGTTGAATATGAACACAGCACAGCGCTTACAAATATGGAACGAGCAAATTGATATGATGCAATTAGCAATAGATGAAACAGTAAGTAATTCAGTCTTTATACACAAATTTGACATTTTTCTTTTAGAATAAAAATAAAGCTTTTGATTATGTTATATTCTCCATAAGTCTGGGGTGTGTTAAAATTCTTGCCTTCTTTTTCGTTACAGAATAATTTAATGTCTAATTCTATAACGAAATTAAAACCAATAAAAGAGAAACTGTCATTCAAGTGGGATGTGGTTGAATGTTTACAAAATATGTTGATAAAGACTAGATTGGAAGCAGCCGAGAAAGATGAAATGATAATTAACTTGAGACAATGGGAAAAAGAATTAGATAATGACCTAAAATCCCTGAAAAATGACAATACTAGTACTGTTAGTCAATGGCAAAAAGCTTTTCTTACAGCTAAAATAAGGGAAGCTGATGTAATTTTAGAATTTGATAAACTGAAAAGATCAGTCGCATTTATTAAGCACGAATTAGAGGAGAAAAAATTGGTAATTGATCATTTTTTCCTAGTATCAATATATAGGGCGTCTGGTAATAATGTGTAAAACATTTAACTACCAATTCCTTATACAAAATGTTTCAAAATAAGCTGCTCTTGTCCAGCTGCACCCCTTTAAAAGGGATTGCAAAAACAAATTTTTAATTTTTATCTGGAAATAATTTATAAGCATCAAATGATAATATCGGTACATAATACTGTCAAATTATGATTTAATACCAGCCTACTTAGTATTCTGACTAATATAATAGTGCTACAAGCAGCATTTTGAGTGATCACTAGGCAGAGGTAATTTAGTTATTTTTTCTCAAAAACGGTCGATTTTACGAATTTTTTTCAAGAGGTAAAAAGTTTCTAAACGAATCATAATGTTTAGTTATTTATTTTTGATATAAAGAAAAACATAGCAGACAGAGAGATATTTACAAAATTATAAGAAGTGTAGTTAATATCACCCCTTTGTATAGGCGTTAGATGGGTGAAATAATAATAATAATAATAATATAATAATAGTATATTCATTGTCCAAAATACCATACAGTAACATGGTGAGGAACACGTCAAATGAGTCACCAAATTGTCAATACAACAAAAATCATAACAAAAAGAGATAAAATTATATCAGAATAAAATTCTGTTACATAAAGTTAAAAGCTCAGTTACATTGACATAAGACATATACACGTACATACATATATATTTACAATAAAGTGTCAATATCATCTTCAAAAAGTAACATTTTGTCATTAAAATCTTTTTAATATTATCAGAAGCACATCTATTTAAATTCCTAATTCTTGTTGGTAATTTATTATATAGTATAATACTCACATATTGTGGACTCTCTTTATATTTAGGTAAATGATGGCTAGGAATTAATATATCATCACTTGATCGGGTGTTATAATCATGATTAAAATTGTTGGGTAAGAATGTACTTAAGTTATTTTTTATATAATATGTAATATGTAAATACGAAATAGAGGCAAAATTTTAAATTTCTTAAATATTTCTCTACAAGAAGTGTACTTTGATGATGCACCTATCATATTCCTTACTGCTTTCTTTTTGTATTCTGAAAATTCTTTGTGCGTGTGATGAAGAGCCCCAACAAATAATACCATATGTAATTCTAGAGAAGAAATGTGCATAGTAATATGATAAAATCTTTTCTATACTGGTAGGTAATTGTATGTAATCTATAAATTGCATAACATACTGGCATTAACTGTTTTGTCAAATTATTGATATGAGGTTCCCAGCCAAGCGCATTATCTACACTTACACCAAGAAATTTTGTTAAGTCAACCTTCAATTCTCAATAAATCACATTCTGATATTCGTGATATTCTTGGTGTACATTGTATAAATACCATTTTTGAAATATTTAAAAACAATTTATTATTCTTAAACCAGCCAATGAAGTTGAAAATTTCCTCTTTAGTATTATTTATTACGTCTGTCAAGGAGGGTGAACAACATAAATAAGAGTTATCGTGTGCAAACATAATTAAGTTATTTTTAGTTGACACATTATTGGGGAAATCATTTACATAAAGTAAAAAGAGTAGTGGTTCCAAGACTGATCCTTGGGGAACACCACACGATATATTTTGTTTACTAGATTTACTCCCATTTACTACAACTTGATTTCGATGTGACAGATAGCATTTGAGCCAGTTATGAATTTTTCCATATACAGATAGTTTATCGAGAAGTAAATTGTGATTTATTGAATCGAAAACTTTGCTAAGGTCCATAAATAAGCCAATGCATTTTTTACCATTATTTAGATTTTCATAAATATTGTAAATAAAATTTAAAATTGCTGTTCGAGTAGACCTACCTTTACGAAAACCATGTTGACAGTTAGTAAGCATGTTGTTTTGTGAAATAAATTGCACAATTCTATTAAATATTACTCTTTCTAAAATTTTTGATAATATAGCAACTGGATGATAATTCTCAGGTAGAGTTGGATCACCTTTCCTAAAGAGGGGTATTACTTTAGCTGTTTTTAATATTTGTGGAAATGTGTCTTCTGTAATAGACCAAATTAATTAAATTTGTTAATGATGTTGATATAATTCGCTGATTGTTTAATTAATTTTGCACTTATATTGTCAAAACTCGATGAGTTAGTATTCTTTAATTGCATAATGTTATAGACCTCATTTTCACTAACCGGTTTGAGAAAATTAGTTGTATAATGATTATCGTGTGTAATTTTAACATTAGATTTGTGATTTTCAATATTTAACTCTTCATTTAATTTTTTTTGGCAAGTCAATGAAATATTTATTAATATTCTCAGCAATTTTTTTATCATCTGTTACAGTCAAGTTATCTATTTTTATTTCACAAATTTTATTGTTTTTAAATTTAATTTAATTAATTTAGATGCCTTTTCATTAGTAACCGAGATGTGCCAAATTTCATCTTTTTCTGATTAAGTTGTTTTCAGATAGAAATTAAAAACTGTTTTTTTGCATACCCCCTTAAAGGGTGTAGCTGGACAAGAAAGGCTTATTCTGAAAAATTTTATATGAAGAACCAACCTTAATTTTCGATAAGGAATTGGCAGTTCAATTTTTTGCACGTTATTACGGGACATCCTGTATGTAATACAATGTATATCTCTAGGAATCAGAACAAGAAAATAATAAAGAAGATGAAGATTTTTTTCAAATCCGTTTTAATCGGAGAGATAAATACCACGAACAAATTAAATTGGAAGAGGAAAAATCTATTGCAAGAACAGTTGACCTTCAAAATGAAATAGATTATTTGAAAATGCAGGTTAGTGTTTCAAGTAGATTTAAGAATATAAGAATATATACTATCTCTTTATTTATACTCAGGCTACAAAATATTTACAGATTCATATTTCATTTTCAAACCTCACAGTGATACTATAAGAACCAGCATGATACAAATACTTGTAAGAACTGTAAAATACATTTTGAATTATTTAGTGAAGTTTCCACCACTAAGAAAAATTCTCATATCACGTTTCTTGTCTGCCATGCTCTAAAAGGCAAAGGATTGATCATGTCTCTAGCCTACACAAACGTGTCAGGTAATTGCACGCTGACTCCTGTATTGTAAGGGTTATGTATAAACTACTGAAAAATATTTGCAGTTGTGAATATTTACACAGAAAAAGTAGGTATAGTTATACAACACCATATTTAAATATTATTTGTATTACTTGAATATTCCTCACGAAAAACATTTCATACAATGTTATCCATATTGTTTATAAAATAGTGGTTAATATTTTCTTGATAGCTAGAAAATAGTGGAAGGGGAAGTAGGATATAGAAGCAACTGCTCAATGTTTTCATTTGCCTTTGAACAATTAAAAATTATTTATTATAATCCGGATAGGATGTTCACTGTTCTTACATTAGTATTATCCATGGTTCAAAATACACCTAATTGCTAAAGCTTAATTTTTCGTGAAATTATCTTAAAAAATAGTAGTTAGTTCAGTACGTATTAACTATAGACGTATTTAGATCAAACTCTGTTCAAAAGATAATGTCGCGGATATAGCAAAATTAAGTGAGTTCAGAAAGAGACTTAATAGACGATGAATGAAGAAATTGAGACCTCCGATTTTGTTTTGGGGACAATTGTGCGAGTTATTAGGGATATACAGGGTTTTTCATTATTCCATGTACCTACCCATACAGGGTGATTCACGTGGGCCATTCATTAGAAGTTTTTCAACTTGCAGTTGGATTAGAAACTTGAAATTTGGTATGCAGCCATAATCGATCATGCCCGTTTTATCTAAAATATTTTCAGTCCTTCAACTATACTGGGTGTGCCAAAAATTGGTACCAACTTTCTTATTTTAAATGGAAACCTATATTTTTCTTTACATGGTTCGATTGGTCTTCTAATTCTGAGTTTAGAGAACCTAAGTTATGTTAACTTATCTATTACAATTTTTGACATATGTCCAATTTTTTGAAAAAAATTGCCGCTGTAGTAGTTTACGAATAAATTTGTATCTCGCAAACACAACAAAATTATGAAACCAAATTTGTAAAGCAGTTAGCTGGAAGTCCAGGCTAACTTTTGATGTCCCATCGGTGGTCCCATTTTGTACCATATGGGCGCAGTCGATTTTCAAATGTCGCAATCAAAAATTGTCAAAAAGTCAATTTTTTCAAATGGCACCTACTATTTTTTTCACACCATTCGAAAGAAAATTGAATTTTAGGGTGAGTTACGTTACTTCACCCCATATCGAGTTATTCAATAAAAATCAAGAAATACCTTATCTTGCCGAGAAATTATTTACTTCATCAAGTATGCCATGGAAACAAAAGACAGTTTTAATAATTTTTAAAGAAAAATATGGATTCTTATTTAATTACACACAACACCAACAAATTATTATTAACGAACAAGAACAATGTTGACGAAATTCTGACGTAAATGTTCAATGTGACCACCATATTTTTGTTCAAATATTCTATTAGTCTACTTTCAACAGATTGCGTAGCACATCTTTGCGCCTACTATTTCTGACGTATTGAGAAAAAAAAACAATATTTTTTTCAAAAAATGCCAATAACTCAAAAACGACTGTAGATAGACATACACAATGTTAATAAAAGTGGCCCTAAAATTCAATTTTGCATTGATTTCTGGAGTCAGAAATGGTAGGCGCAAAGATGTGCTACGCAATCTGTTGAAAGTAGACTAATAGAATATTTGAACAAAAATATGGTGGTCACATTGAACATTTACGTCAGAATTTCGTCAACATTGTTCTTGTTCGTTAATAATAATTTGTTGGTGTTGTGTGTAATTAAATAAGAATCCATATTTTTCTTTAAAAATTATTAAAACTGTCTTTTGTTTCCATGGCGTACTTGATGAAGTAAGGAATCTCTCGGCAAGATAAGGTATTTCTTTATTTTTATTGAATAACTCGATATGGGGTGAAGTTAGGTATAGGGAATGCTTAAGTAACTCACCCTAAAATTCAATTTTCTTTCGAATGGTGTGAAAAAAAATAGTAGGTGCCATTTGAAAAAATTGACTTCTTGACAATTTATGATTGCGACATTTGAAAATCGACTGCGCCCATATGGTACAAAATGGGACCACCGATGGGACATCAAAAGTTAGCCTGGACTTCCAGCTAATTGCTTCACAAATTTGGTTTCATAATTTTGAAAGGTTTGCGAGATACAAATTTGTTCGTAAACTACTACAGCGGCAATTTTTTTCAAAAAATTGGACATATGTCAAAAATTGTAATAGATAAGTTAACATAACTTAGGTTCTCTAAACTCAGAATTAGAAGACCAATCGAACCATGTAAATAAAAATATAGGTTTTCATTTAAAATAAAAAAGTTGGTACTAATTTTTGGCACACCCTGTATAGTTGGAGAACTGAAAATATTTTAGATAGAACGGGCATGATCGATTATGGCTGCATACCAAATTTCAAGTTTCTAATCCAACTGCAAGTTGAAAAACTTCTAATGAATGGCCTACGTGAATCACCCTGTATAGAGCTACCATATAGTTTCTGATGGTCAAAATAAGTCTGTTTAAATAAGTGTTTTCTATTCCAAATTACGTCGTTTAGCCGCGCTAGAGGGTATCAAAATCTAACTGAAAACCGCGGTCAAAGTTATTGCAATAACTTTTGTTCTCATGGCTTACTTATAGGTTTTTATTGAAGATTATTTGTTAGAAAAATGGCAGGTATGTACGAATTAGAATTATTGCCATATTAAATAAATAATTGTTTTGTTTTAAAATCAATTCAAACAGTACAATACCGTCATGTGGTTCCACCCCTTAGGAAACATCCTTAATTTCCGTGCGTTCAAAAATTATAACAAGAGATAAACACTAACACAGTTTATTTAATAACTTACTGAAAATTTTACAATACTTTTATTAACTAAACACACTTTTACTGACTAAAATATCCTTCAACAATATTTATTACCTACCTGATATTTACACTTTACTATTTACATTCGGATTTCTAACCTTACTTCTCACTAAAAACTTCCTTTCCGTCCGTTTACATGCTTATATCCTCTAAAAGCGCGTCTAGAATCATCTAGAGCAAACTCCAGAGTCTTCCGCGGTAATCTAGAATAATGTAGAAATCTCAATCCTCTTAAATTTTTAAAAAGCGTACTACTACCAGTGTCTTAGAGATGGCGTGCAATACAGGCTTTAAAGAATCCAGTTCCAGTTGCCTATCATGATTGCTACCACACTACTCATGAGCAGTCTCCAGTTCCTAGGGGGCGTAACGTATAACAATGCATTGTTCTAAGCAAGAAATGAAGAATAAATTTTTTTAATTTGAGAATCCATTTTACGAGTAAAAATAATTTTTAGTTAAATAAATCGTTTTTTTTTTTAGTACGGGAGCCCATCGACAAAAGTGGACCGAGCACCGCAGTTGCCGCCGCTTGGTGGAAATGTTCTAGACATCTGTAATACCGTTTCCCCCCAACGGCAGAGGTCACATGACCACGCCCTCTTCGAGAGAGAGGCAAAAAACAAAGGGCCGCTTAAATGTTGCCAAAGAATTCTGAAAAAATTCAGGCACATTTTTTGGGCAAAAATAAGCATCTTTTGTCTCTTGGTGTTTATTTTCCAAAGTGCTTCCTTCTCCAGGTAAAAAATAACAAAAAAGAAAATTCGTTTTTTGTAATTTTTTTATGGGACAAGGAAGCACTTCAAAGAAAAGGTTTCAGAGGCAACAGTAGTTTATTTTTGTCTAAAGAATATGCCTGAATTTTTTGGGATTTTTCTGAAAAAGTTTTTAAAAAATTAGGGAAATTCTTCGCCGAAATTATTTTTGTCTAAAAAATTTCGAAAACCAAAGAAGTCATTTTTGGCTCTTGGAGTTTTTCTCTAAAACGCTTCCTTCACCCTATAGTAATTATTCAAAGTCTATGAATTATTTTTTTGCTATTTTTTCCGGGAGAAGGAAGTACTTTAGGAAAAAACACCAAGAGACAAAAGATGCTTATATTTGTCCAAAAAAATGTGCCGGAATTTTTTGGCAACATTTAAGAGGTCCTTTGTTTTTTGCCTCTCTCGAAGAGGGCGCGGTCACGTGACCTGCCGTAGGAGAATGGTACCTACAGATGCCTACAACATCTCCACCAAGCGGCGGCAACTGCGGTGCCCGACCCACTTTTGTCGATAGGCCCCCGTACTATGAAGGCTCCTATCTCAAACACCTTTGAACCTACTCAGATGTAATTTTGTACAAAGAGATTTCTAAAGGTGCTGATTAAGAATATCTTACTAGTTTTTTTCTAATAAATCGCTAATATCAAATGTCGTTACGGCTAAAGACATATTCGGATATCAGATGGGTAAGACATTAGGGTGGCTCCGTGAAAAGTGGAACATACTGTATAGGTATACTTATTACAATTTTTCTCACTTTGTTGTACCTGGTCGTTTTCTTTTATTTATTTAATCATACATCATCCAACAGTACAAAACCATTTATAGGATGGAAATCTAAACTAACAATCTAACCTAACTAAAAAGTACAAGCAGGAATTATGAAGGCTGTTAGACTGCACGACAGTAAATGAAATTTCTGGCTGCTAGGCAAATATGTCCAATTCACTGCAATGAGTTTCATAACTAGTACAAATATTAAACAGAGGAGAAAACTTTAATACGTTAGATCTAGGAGTGGATAAATAAAAGCTATGAGAATGACGAGAATTAATCCGTGGGACATAAAAAATCAGTTGGCTTAATATGTCACTACAAGCTATTTTATTATGCATAATTATATCTAGAAAACGCAAAGCAAAGGACTCACGCCTTTCGGAAAGACTGGTAATATCAAATTTTTCAAGTAATTGATTTTGAGAAGCTCCAATTGGTGGATATGTACCTTCAGTTTTCCAGTTTAAAAATTTCAGGAAGCGGCGCTGAATGTTTTCCAATTTATCATTATGAGTGTTATACGTAGATTGCCAGACAAGTGAGGCATATTCCAGCTTAGATCGAAAGAAATCAAAATAAAGCATATTTAAGGTTTTCGCATCATTAAAATCATGGCTGTTACGCAAAATGAAGCCTAACATTCTGTATGCACGCAAAATTACAGCATCAATATGGTTAATAAAGGTTAATTTATTATCAAAAGTTACACCTAGATCCTTGAACGTAGATAGTCTGTTGAGCGTGTCGTCATTAACATTATAATTATATATAATTGGGGACTCCTTGGTTGTATAACTCATAACATTGCACTTGTGAACATTTAGGTGAAGATCATTTTAATCGCACTAAGCTGATAACTTAGTTTTCAAGTCGTTTTGAAATTTTTCGCAGTCATTAAAATCATTAGTCCTATGCAACATCTTGACGTCATCCGCATATATTAAGAAATACACGTCGTTAATAAAAATATGATGTCGTTAATAAAAATATTAAAGAGAAGGGTTCCAAATATTGATCCCTGGGGTACTCCTGACGTGGCTCGGTATTCATTGGATTTATATTCAGTATAAGGTACGAATTGAACTCTATCAGTCAAGTAACTCTCAAGAAATTGGAGTAAACTGTCAGATAATCCAAATTTGTCAAGTTTACAGAGAAATTTACTATGGTTCCGTCTGTCAAACGTCTTATAAAAGTCAGTATAGACTGAGTCTACCTATATTATGTGAGAATCAATTGATTCAGCAATGTACTGAGTATCTAGCACTGATTAAGTTCGTTACGGTGGAGCGACCTTTCATAAAAACGTGTTATTGCATAGATATTTTCGGTGGAACATGTGCATAAATGTTATCATGCAGTAGGATTTCGAAAGCTTTACCAAAGTTACATATGATTGTTATCGGTCTATAATTGGTAACATCATGTCTTTCACCTTTTTTGTACAAAGGGCACACTTTGGAATATCTCCAAATATCAGGAAAATAGCATTTCCTAAGACATAAATTAAAAATTATGCAGAGAGGATATGCAAAAATGCTGGCACAGTCTTTTAGTAGAAATGCTGGAATTCCATCTGGGCCCGCAGTAAGTTTAGGTTTAATTATTTTTAACGCCATGCAAACTTCAGCTTCGGAAAAGCGTTCAATGTTCAAACAGCCAAACGAAAGATTATTAGACTTGGTTACTGGGGCGTCCGAGATATTAAGGAAGTAAGATTGCTCGAAGAAGTTAGCAAATGCATCGACGGTATCATTAGGGGTCTCCAGAGGTTCATTGTTATAAGTCGTGTCTTTAGGTAGGCTAGATTTCCCTTTTTGCCATTGCTGTAAGCCCAGAATTTATTGGGTTCAGAAGTGATACTATTTTCAATTCGATTTGTATAAATTTGAAAAGTAATTTTAATGTCCGACTTGATTTGTGTTCTAAGACACGAAATTCAGTTAACGATTTATACTGCCATGACGTTTAAATAACATCAATTTCTTATGCTTTAGCTTTATATTTTTTACAATGTTGCCGTTAAACCAAGGCGGAAACTGTCTTTTATTTTTTGGAGTTTGGAACTTGGGTATGTTTTCATTAAAAACTCACAAACTGTGTTAACTTGTTAAAAGTATAAAATAATTTAGATCATTGTACCTATATTTTTAAACCTTATTTTCCGTTGGGATACTTTTATTATTAGATTAATTTTTCGCTTATGTTTCAGTTAAAAAAATTAGAAGATATAAAAGAAGACATTAATAAACGTGTGTTTTTTAATGAAGAGGTAAAAGTTCATTTACACGGAATAAGAACGAGCATTTTCCTTAGACTACAGAAAACGAATCAAGAACTCGACAAAGTTGCTGAAAAATATAAAAAACTTGAAGAAAAAATGAATAATGATCTTTTACAGATTCAGTGTAATATTGACCAAAAAGATACAGACATTGCGCAGTTAGCACAAGAGATAGCAAGTTTACAATTGCAGGTATGTATGAAGCATTGCAGAATGATACTCACTAAGTTTAATTTTAATATGATGCCTACGAATAGAAATTTTATACAGAGTGTCTCAACCTTGTGTCCTCCAAATATGCTGACTCTCCTATAAAAGATATCGAAAAGAGCAGGGTGGTTATATTCTATACCACCCCGTTTCTGGAACGAGATATACTTTGAACATACTTTAAAATATACAGGATGATCCATTTCGACATGACATCATAAACTTATATTGTTTTTAATGGAACATTCGGTATATTATTGCATATTTGAATTCTCCTTTTAAAGACGATTTGAACGATATGACATTTGATGGATCTGTGATAGGTTGATTCCATGACATAGGTGAGTTTGTTTTGTACCAAATACGTGTCAACTTTGTGAGCCCACTGTGAGGCCACTGTACAACATCTGGAGATCTCTCGAAAAATTATCAAAAGACTTCTAGCGTTTTACTAATTTTTCATTTTTATCAAATGGAAGGCCCTGTATATTATAACACTAAAGAATAACCCTTCTATTTCCATCGATATAAGGTATCTTGACTATCTGGCATAGGTGCCGAGATATTTAACACAATTCAAGATTTATTAAAAAAGATGATAAATCTTCTATTGTTTTATTTGTTTTATAAATTTTCGGTAAAGTCGGCCTTTATAATGAAAAAGTTTCGAAAATAATGATACTCATACTCAGACAAATAAGTGTATTGCAGCAGAGAAATGTATTTAAGCACGAAATATTTGAAAGTCATCTGATAATAGTCATCTGATAAATGTAAGTACCTACTGCTTTTATTAGGGGTAAGTAATCTTTAGTACAATAAAATCAGCAGTAAAACCATAAAGAGGAAAAAATGAGGTACCAATGAAAAATTCTTTCTTGCTGAAACCAGAGCTACTTTTTTTGAGCAGTCACGCGCTGATATGCCGACTTTGCGGCGCGCACTACTACAAACCGCTGCCTAGGGAATCACTACTTTCACATCCAGATAGTAATTAAAAACAGAATTGTAGGTTTTTTCGTGCTCTACAATTTTCATATCGAAAAATTTTCTTGTAGGAGTGTACGAAAATTTACCCTATATTTTCTTACACTTTTACGCAACAAAGGACTCAAACGTGCGTAGTTTTAAAATCTTTGGGGGTACTTGATGCATAGTCAAAATTTCCAGTCAATCTGACCACAAACGAACTTTTGGCAGCCCGTTGAACATTACCTTCTTTCACAACCCAAAATGTCTTTTTTAATTTTTTTCGAGACCTTTATACCTTTTTTGCAGCCCTCCTTCGTGCGCCAAAAAAAATTGCATCACAAAAAGTACATATGGCAAACATATTTTCACAACTTTTAAGTTGTCAGGCCTGGCGATTCTTTTTCGACGATCACTGACAGCCTATGCCTCGTCCCTCGCAAAAATGACCTAGTATAAAATGGGTCTAAAATTAAAAGTACCACTGCTTTCGTCAAAAGATGCCCTGTTAGGGCTCGCGCATTTTTCTCATATGGTAGCTCCACGACTATTAATAAAAACATATTAACCGCCTTTGAATCGGCGTTGCCAGGTAGATTAATTGAAACTGATTACTTAATATCAATATTGAGGTTGGTGTGAAAATGAGCAAATACCAAAATCGAAAGTGTGTTTAACCGATATCATCAACATTATTCAACGTTTTAAAAAATTGTTTTCTTTTATACCACAAAATTTATTAGAGTCCTTGTAATATCACTAGTTCAACCAAAAACCGCCTTAACTAACGTATTTTCCTCTACAGTACCTAGAGCAATATGCTAACAAAGAATGAGATTGAGAACAGCAGCAGGTTTTGTGAGAAACCATAAGTATATATCTACCTCTCTTCTATGCAGTCAACCTCAAATCATGCTGCTTTATCTTATAAAAAAAACATCTGTCAAGGGGGTACCTACCTCTCCAGGGTTATTTCTTAGAAAACAATCTTTGGTACCTATGAAATACAATATACCGCAGTATAATTGCCAACGGTGAGCATTGAGCAGTGGCGCACACCATGAAACTACCTATAGTTTAAATGAAATCTCCCGATTTTGGACTCAGTGCCATATTGAACTTTTCTAGGCATGTTACAGAATTAAAATTCGCAGAAGAACTTAGTTGAATTAAAAATTTTAAAAACCCCACACAAATAATAAACCTTTAAAATGGAACAAATAATTTATATTTACTGGCTCGAAACACTATTTCTTTCTCTGTATATTTATTGTTGGCCCGTGAATAAATAGTTTTCAGTTAGGTATAGGTAAAAGTATAGTGTGCGTAACCGGTAAAAGGTCGGCGCAAGAGACGCAAGACGAGGTAAAAGGCGCCGACAACATCGTCCATCTTACTCCTCTTACTTTATAAATCGAGACAGAAAGTCATGGGCTGTTCAAGTCTCGTGCCAAAGCGTGCAAACAATAGTCAGGACCATCTCACTGATGTATTACGTTAGTCTTGTGCTCACATCTGAACAGCGCAATCAGCCTGACTAGATTCAAATTGTTGTTGAAAGAATTTCTACATCAAAATACATTTTATTCAATAGAAGAATTTATCACCGCTGTACAAAGTACCTAAATCTTCGTATATTTGTTATAACTGAATATATCTTTTATTTAGTATAACATATTTAAGTACTTACATGTGTTCATATATGTATATTTTGTATTTGACTTGTCTATCCAATGTAAATTGGCGAAAATAAACTTCAATCAATCAATCAATAAGCTAATGTTTAGCGAAACAATTGTCATTTTTAAAGCTTTTTTCGCAAATTTCTATGGAAACTTTTTTCCACAAAACGACTTAATTTTATCTTGGTAGTCATGATATAAAATATGCCTTTTGTCCTATGGCTCAATACCAAAATATTACCAATCTAAATTTCACAAGACGCCGCTGACAAATAATACCTACATTGAAATAGTAATCGGCGAACAATACCAGTAATCCGGCTCTGCCTTTTGCCTCGTCTTACGTCTCATCCGTCCCTTAACAGTTGGCCTCTTAGCAAGTACGCATACTATACATTATTTATTTTACTATACAGATACCTATCATTATTCGAAAAAAAAATCATAAATAAGTGCGTCGAGGACCGTTGAAAACGGTGCTTCGCACAGTAGGCCAGGGTGGGTAGCTATTCTGTATCGGTGTGATGTGATGTGAGCACATGTTTCCATGAGAAAGTAGGCGGAGTTCTCTTGAAAACCAAAATAGCGTATTCTGTAACTCTGGGAGCGGTCACATCACGCAAAAAATCAGGGAACTTGCTTCTCTTGGTAAATTGTAGGGAACGGGACCGTTCACGCGTGAGAGGATGAAAGTGGCAAACTGTCATTTTATTTGGATGTCGGTGGCATGATATTTGTTTATTTGAAGTTATTTTTGTGTTAGATCATACAATGAGGTTTGTGTTACTTAAACTGTAGGGATTAAAGGGCGATGAATATTGCCGATGTACTAAATAATCAATGAGGCACTATGAGACCTTCTGGATTGCTGGAAAAATCCTCAAAAAGAACAACTCATTGCATGGACAAACCCTTCGATTTAGCAGATAGGCCTTTTATAATTAAGTAAATAAAGAACATGCTTGGGGATATCATACAATATATTATACAAGTCAGATTATGTACAATCCAATTATTATATTACAAATTAAATTTAATTTTCTCCATTGCTCCGAATTGTTTTTTTTATTAGTTTCCAGGGACAGCATTTAAAGTGGTTGTTACTCTTTCCCACATTTTTTGGCATCCTTTTGTGAACTGATTTGTAAATGTTCCACAGAAGCTGTAGTTGTTTTTCGACCCATTTAATCAAAATATATTTTAAGTTACTATTCATCGGGTTGACGGATTTTTGATGTTATTATTCCTAGCCTAACAGAAAATTATGTCACTTTTACAAAATATTAGATATTGCACTCATTTTGAATGTCAGAAACTCGCATTTTGACAAGATGCATTTCCCATCATACAACGCACGACCTTCGATCATGGCGTTGCGGCAATTCTATTGGTTGAAATGTAGGAGCAACTGTTGGCAACGCTGGAAGGATCACTTCACGTCCCCGTGTAGTCACTGTAGTTACAGAATAGCATTTTTGTTTCCCTGGGAAGGGATCGTGATATGAGCTCTCTCCTCTCACGACAAATTCTCACGTTCACTGAAATTACAGAATAGCTACCCTATAGCAATTCTAGCAAATAAAAAATGAAAATACTCAGAGGCAGCATTTTATATCTTTTATTTGCAATGAACAATTATAAACGTGTATCCAACATCGTAAATACGATACACTTTCACGATAATAATAATAATAATAATATATAATATTACAAAATTATTTAATTGCATATTTTGGGAAGAAGGTCAATTAGTTTACTCCATACATAATGTTTTATTCAATCAAAATTAAAATACATACTTTTAAGCGAAAATTTTCATACATTATACCACACTTATTTTGAATGTAATCTGTATCGAAGTCATCGTTAGCATCGTGATCGGAGTCGGAATCGATAATTTCAGGTGTATGTATCTGAAGTGCTGGATCTGCTAATAACTTAAGGTCATCCTTCGGTAGTACATTTTCTTCCCTCCAAATTGTGGACGTGCTTTTTGACAACTTGGAGATTATAGGATCTGAAGAATACAGTAAAGCGTGAAATAGATCTTCGATAGTGTTTTCTCTGGACGATTTATGTGTATGTAATTCCCTGAATTTCCCAACATCTTTGTTTCTGGATTTTAAAGCTTCCTCTGACAACATTCCTGTGGAAAGAACAGCTTCGGCCGTCAACATGCAAAGGCGAGGCTTGTTCTGGTGTATATTTCGTAGCCACCGATATTAGGGAACTATGGAGCTTTCTTAATCCTAGTCATTCGCTTTGGAGAGTTTGCTATGGCAGTTTGTACTATTAGCGCAGCATCTCTTTTACCAGACATTTTTAAACTAGTGATAGTCGCAAATGATACCTAACTAATGTGTAGTATACGTTTCGAGTAAAGGTAAAACTTTTTGCATTTTGGACTGATCACCCGCCTCAACAAATGTCTTTGAGGATCGAACTTTTGTTCGTCCTTTTGAGTTTTCAGTAGGTATCACAACCACAACGTCATTCAGTCATTCATGATGTCGCGCGAGGTATACCTTGAGAGATTGATTACATTTCCGCTTGTCGGCAAAGTTAACGTTTATATTTTTGATTATTATTTTGGTAGTGTCCTCATATTCCATTAATTTAAAGTGCAGAAGTTAAGCCAAAACTGCAGCATTAATGTTTGTTATGTCATGTTCTTGCCGCCAAATATCAAAAAGTTCTCTTTGTGACATGGACATGGCATTGAAAAAGAAATGCACCGTATTAATTATTTGCAGACCTTTGCAGCTAAGCTAATAGGGAAACGAATTAAGAGGAATACTTGGAGAAAAGTTAATAGTACAAATCTCTTCAAATCTCAGAATTGCGGGTCTTTCAAATTCAAAAAATATTATTAGTTGGTTAATAAGTCTATAATAACAATTAAATAGTGTTACTTAGATTTTATAACAAAATTATTAAAACGAAATGCGTTAAAATGTTAACTTACCTTTGTACAATTCTCCACTAAAATAATAGGTAATAAACAAAAGCACAGCGATACTAGCAGTGAAACACATAAGTGAGCACTGATGGAAGCGGGCATATTATGTTCACTTTTATTATAAGTTTGAGAGGGCATTCCGAGAAAACTCTTACATTAGGGCATTCGATATTGATACTTTGCGTACCACTTTCTTGGTAAAAAATATCAGAGGACATGTTCGCAGGGATGCCGCTGGTGGAGCGATAAAATAACTTTTCTAATTAAAATGTGTGGTTTTATATCCTATTAACACATACCAAATTGAAAATATAATAACTAAAGTACTTTTTGAAATATTAAAAAATAACGATATGAACATTTTTTCAACACCCTGTAGCAGATAATTTAAGCCGTTGCACACATATGTTCATATGAACTTTTCTTCATAAAATGACCTAAGGAATCACACCCTGAAACATTAGCGTGTCATTAAGGAACATCCTGTATAAAAAAATAATTAAACTTAAAAAAAAGAAAAGAGGGGCAAGACCACACAGAACTGATAGTGTTTATCAATATTTATCGGATGCCTAGATGGAGGGTGCAAAAAATGCCATGGAAGGCCGCAAATCCTTAATAAACAAATTATCTTATTTGTATAAACAATTGCGGAATACGCGAGATATCGACACCTAAAAAAAATTGTAAATTCTATGAACAAACTAGCTCAGTGGCGCAGTGCTAAAGGTGTTTAGCTTGCGACCACGGAGTCCCAGGTTCGAATCCTGGCCAGAGTATGGATGCTTAGTGGCGTTTTTCATGTGTTACCGAGACGGTAGCAATGAGCTAGACCGCTGTTGAGTGGCACAACATGTCTAGTCGCTGTTATCTCTCCTGAATTCGAGTCTCAGCTGCGGTAAATGGCAATATCGCAGAGAATGGTTGTTGTATTGATGTCTATGTGTACGTGTCCTGGTTAAGTGGTAGAATTAGCAATAGCTGAACTCCATATAAGTAAGGCCATTAAAAAAGTGCAACATTTTGACCACAATAAAATATCCGTATGGCTTTTTGTTGAACAGAAAAAAAAAATGTTAATTTAGGACCCTTAATTTGTCTATAACAATTAAACGGTCAAAGATAAAAGGTCGCTAAAGTCTCAAACGACGCGTATTGATAAAAACTTCATTCTTTATATCTTCACTTTTTTTTGTCCAACGCGTTTTCCTTAAGAAGTCAAAAAACATATCATGAGAATTTTCGCTAAAAATCATTGTGTTTAACATGAAGCCTGTGTTTTATAAATTTTTTAATGTCATCATCGTGTTCAGCGCAATTTTTCCTATAATAACAGTCAATAAAATTGCTGTTTTAAATTTCTGACTAAAACCGATGATGTTGACTTTACGACGACCAGATATGTAAAGTAAGTTTCTATCTTTGAATATAGACATCAGGGACCCCTGCATGCACTTAAGATTTTTTTTAGAATAATGATGATATCCGTAGCAAAACAAATAATGTACTACTTACCTAACTGAAAACAATTAATCCACGGTCTAACAATTTTACAGAAAAGAAATAGCCATTATTTCGAGTCAGTGAATATAAATCATTTGTTCCTTTTTAAAGATTTATTTTTTGTGTCGGGAGTGTTTAAAATTTTTAATTTAACTTTTATTTTCAAATTTTATTTATTGTAAGATTCACTTAAACCTATCAAGTTCAAGATATTTTTTAAAACTGTTTAAATACATTTCAGATAAACATTAATTTAATATGTGAAAAACACCGGATCCTTCGCCATTTCTTAGAAAATAACTTCAGTTACAATGCATGTTTAACAATGAAACCTGAAAATCTTGGAAACGGTATAAGTACCCGATTTTCAACCAACATAGGCGTAATTCGGGAGGGGGGCAAGGGTAGGCAACTGCCCACCCAATATTTTGAAAGAGTATTAAATTGTTTAAGGCAAATCTGGCGAATTTCGAAATTCTTCTGGAGAAAATAATAAGTATGACAATTACGTCAAACATGTCAAAGGTTTTCAATACAATTAGGCAGGGGCGGATTAAGACTTTCTGGGGCCTCTGGCTAAATTTTGAGGGGGGCCTTTTTGCAATTCTCGTAAAACCACAGACAGGCGAGTTAAACTCCAGACGCATAGGGGAAAGCGAGTTCAATACTCGTAAACCGTAGACAGGTGACTTAAACCCCAGATGCCGGGAGCTACTAATTATAATTATACATTACTTTTACGTGACACGTCTATGATCATATAGTACTTTAAGGTCTCTAGGGTTTCTTTTCGAAAACCCCCGAATAGCAAAATTTATGTAAATTGGTTAAAGGAAAGAAAATTTCAGCAAGATTTTATAAGACATGGCCATTTATACACATTAACCGTCTTCAGGTTTTCATATTTCAAAAATCGGCCATGTCAGATTTCTTCCAAATTTAATCACGAATATTTCAAAAAAATATGTGTCCCAATCGGTTGCAAAATAAGAGCTCTAGACAATTTTGAACGAATTTTTTTTTTCTGGACCACTGTGCGTCATGGCAGTTTTCGTTTTCTTGCTGTTTTTAAATCTCTCTTTAGCATCCAAACATAGTCAGCCATCATATTAATGCTCCAGTTTTCCTGATACATTATTGTTTAAATAACTTTTAGACTGGTCTCTATGGTTACGAAGAAAATGAAGTTTCAAATTCGTATTTTGCACCCCAAAATTTTTATAATTTTCTAAAATAAACAACTTTATTACTTTCGATTTTCTGGAAAAATCATGGGTTGCTGTTCGACAAGTTAAAAGTAAATATTTTCATACCATCGGTACGCAAACTTAATATTCAAAAAAATTAATAAATAATTTAATTTAAGAGTAATCTTTAAAATGCAGTGGATATATTTTCTTTAATTGGGGGTGGTTTTAACCCTCCTTAAGAGTGGTTAATTCTTTTTATGTCATTTTGTAATCAAGTGTTTTAATATTTACTTAAGTAATATACAGAATGTGCTGAGAATCGCAGGACTTTATTTTTATTTATTTCCATATGACTTATTTTCTTCTGGGGGTAGTTTTACAGCACCCTAGGGGTAGATTGTGATCAAATTAAAAATTATAAAAAATCCACTAAAAAGAATTATTTCAGATTTTTTAACTTAATATATGGGATTTTATTATTTGGGGGGGTTTTAAAACCTGTAAGGGGTTGTTTTACTACAATATGGGCATTGAGTGTAAAAAATAGCTTATTTACAGTTACCCGGTTGCTGGGAAATTTTTTTTCTGTACTTTGATAAATTCTTAGAAACTTGCCCTTTTGACTCATTTTTGGACTTTTTTTGAACCATAAAGAAGCTGGTGGGTGTAGGCACAAATCTGATGCCAATTTTGGATTCGGCGGCTCAAAATACATAAGAGTGAAGTGGCCTAGTCAAAAGATTAGAAACATTTTTTTTTCTTGTGTGCCTGTGTAATTGAACCTGATTTGACTTTTTTATGAATATTGCTATATAATCAACACTGTACATGTACACCGTGTCCCAATCGAGCCTGCATTGATTGCTATCTCCGTTATTATAAAAGACGTTTTCATGATTTTAATTAGTTTAAATTTTCCGATATTTTCCAGTACATCATTGAGAAGAGCATAATATATATTATCGAACACAAAAATAAAAAATGGTGTCTGTATAAAAACAAACCTTGTAGTCAGTATCTCAAAAACAGAAGACAATATTTTTTTCTGTTACACTTATTATAAATATATTTAAAATACCTATGTCCGAACAATGTGGAAGTTAAAATGCCATAACAAATTAAATTAAGCAAATATGAATTTTCAATTACAAAAGTAAAAAAGTTGTATCAAATATTTAAAACCACCCAATTCAATAAATGCTCTAAGAATTCTCTAAAACTTTCCCTATTTAAGTGACTTCATATTTTATAATAACACAGATAGCATGCAGCCTCAATTGGGACGCACACATAGACTACAATTTATATGCTAGATACAAATCTTTTACATATAAGTAACTTTTTTTTTCAGAATGCAAATTTTGAAAAATCCAATGACCAGTCGATGGCTAGTATGAACGAGGATACAATAAATATATTACAAGAACAAATAAAAAATCTTGAGGAGAAAATTGAAGTTATTGCTGGACCTGATAACAATATAACCATACAAGAGACAAATTCAGCTATATACATATAATTGTAACTAATAGAAGGGTTACGGAATCTTGTTGTATTGTGCGATAGAAATACGTTGTTTAATTGTTACCTATATCACTGAACACTGTTAGCTATACTGCATACATTAAAAAATTGTTTTATTATATTAACACTACATGTCACGCTTTGCTCCTATTCAAAGAACCTTGTCAGCAACGATTTCTTAAAAGACTTATGGGCCTCTAATCCCCCCCCCCCAGTTTACCCTTCTGAAACTTCCTTGCGTGAACGATCGGTTGCAAACTCCCCCCCCCCCCCCCCCGTTATATTTTATGATTGATAAAAATAATCACACTTTCTTAAACAAATATATTGTTAAATTGACTACATATTTTTATACGGCCTATACGAGCATAAAAAGCTGCCGACAGAGGTAATATAAAGGCAAACCGGGGCATGCCTTATTTTTCTATTGTTTATTAAATAATAAATATAATGAATTAATTATTTAATAGATAAAGCATCATCATAGTCTTATGTAAAATATGTTCTGGCATGAATAAAATAAAAAATAAATTGAAACACGCCTCTTTTAATTAAAATTTCGTACTTTGAATGTCGCGAAGGACGGGCAATGCGTCCACCAATGCGTAAGATATTCCTATCTTGATCCCTAATTAGGGGTCATTTAACAAATACACAAATGCAATTTCATTTTTCTCTTATTGATTGAAATGACTATAGATTTAAGTTCTATAAATCCATAACAGAATGTTTATATTTGTATTTTCCTTCCTTTGCTATGGATATGGCTCCAGAAATAAATCATAAGTAAATTTTCTGCACATAGGTAATATTTTATATACACAGTATCCCAATATTCTGTGTACATAGTTCTTATAATATAAATAAATCATTCTAATTAGATTTACCTCTATTCCAAGTTGTCTCGTTGCAAGGCATCAAATTATTACTGAAAACGATGAATTCATTTTGAAATTAAATAATTGTCTGGTTTTGATCCAGGAAAATAAGGTTTCAACCTCGGAATGGGAGGAAATAAGCTGTACATTTGTATGGAGCTTTGTTTTGGATTTCTGAAGGCTGGTAGAAAAGTCTCAAATAATGCCGTGTCTGCGTCGTGAGATATTCAAGGACAAAGGTCACGAAAATCGTTTTTTCGCAATTATCTCGTTTCCTATGCGAAATACATCATTTAGGGTTATTGTAAAACTAGTAGATCTTAAAATTATCTACAATTTTCATATCAAGCATTTCTTCGTATCATCAACCATTCTCGAGGTACAGCGCGGATACTTGCGTATTTTAAATATATTTTCGACTTCTCGAAATGACCATGAAATTCGGAGTCGAAACATGTAGCACACCCTGTACCTAAACACAGCGGTTTCAGAGATATTTGACATTTTATAACAAATTTTACATTCTCAACGGTTTGCAATAACTGTTATAACTTTCTTCGTGTAGGAGATCCTTATTTGCTCTTTGGCACGTAGAAAGAACACAAGATGAGCTAGTCTCTACAATAAGGATAAATTCCATAATAGTATACCAAGTGTTCTATTTTCACGTTACGTTTTGTCAAATTCAAACCTCAAAAACTTTTTTATTTTAAATGGAACACCAAATCAATTTACATCAAATTATGTAAAATTACATTCCCTTTTTTCTAGTTTAGGCATTGTAGGGGTTAAAGTTGCAACTTTTTGAAATTTTGACGATTTTCTGATATGTGCTTCGCTTGCCACTCTCCGCGCTGTATCTCGAGAATGCCAAATTTCAATAAAATCAAACAAATTCAAATTTATTTGAAAAAATTAAAATATTGGTTAACCTGATGCTCTCTAGCGGATAAACGCGGCAATTTAAAGAATAGGTAAAAATAAAATCGACTTGTCTTTTAGCACAAAAACCTATATGATAGTTCCATACACTCTGAATATTGAAACATCCTGTATAAAATAGGATACAAAGTTTGCTATGTCCCAGTTTTGTTAAAAATTGCTATGATTGGGTAATTTATATACTCAACGTCATTTTTTAATTACATCTTAATAAGTATATAAAATACCGGACTTATATAGGGCAAAATGAAAGATGAAGAAATTTTAACACAAAAATGATCTAAGGATTTTGTTCGCAGGTAACTATCACGGTTTTCCAGTACCTGCGTAATAATTATTGCGATTTCACTGCAGTGTAAAAAGGGGCAATCTGAGCAGTAAGGTATAACTGTTAATTTGCTAAATTGCCTACTCGTTCAGAAAGAAAATACAATAATTTCTTTAATAAACATCGAATTTTATTTTCCCACAATATCAACAATGAACTTAGACAAACGACGAGACAGTGTCGGACTGGGGCGCCGGGCAACCGCGCAAATGCCCGGTAGGCCCCTCCAAACACCCAAAATGTGGCCCCCCTATAAATCCTAAATGTAACTCCCTTGCCCCATGTGTCATTTGGACATTTGCAAATCCCAATATCAAAGCGTCCAGTAAATCACTTTAATTTCGAAACTCGAAAAACGTGACAACAGTGGAAAATAGACCGTTTTCGTATTATAGTAATTTCGACCTGCTTGAACAAGCGAAGCGCAGGAGGTGACGCGGCTTTTGATTGATACTTTTTGTCTTTACCCTGAGCCCAGGCTCGCGGAATAAACATGAAGTACCTGTGCTCGTGCTCTAATGCTTAATAAGCCAGGTAAATGAAGGGAGAACATAATTTTTAGGTAAATTAGTAGAGCCGCAATGTTTTTGCAGAATAGCTTTGGGAGAGGCAATGGGAGAGGCTTCTCATTTCGTGAGTCAAATGATTTCATTTGCATCATCGTTTCTATCAACAATTAGAGTAGAGAATTAGTTTTCTTAAAATACTGGAAAATCTATCGGTCGTAGAGAAAAGTGAAGAATGGATGAAAAAATGCACAACTTTGGCCTCCCTGGGAGTTCGCAATTTTCACCTAAAATTGATTCACAAAAATTTTTGTAATATTCATGATCTAATTAATCTTTTTGCAAAAAAGAGCAACCAATTTTTACAACACATGGCTGTGAATTATTAACTTAAAAAAAAAGTCTTGATTTCTGATAATAAACAAAAGGTATATATACCTTTTGTTTATTAGCATCTTAAAGAATAAAAACTTTGTAAGCTGCTTTCTTGCAAATTGAAACGTAGATTTACGTTTTTTTACTAACTTTGAATTAATAATTCACCTTTTCTTTTGTTATGTACTATTAGATATATTTTATTTTGATCATGTTACGTACGTAACAGAAAATGTATTAATTTTTAAAGACATGAAAGAAACTATCTATTTTATCTCCAAGGGTATGCCTAACTTAAAAAAAGTACTTAGGGGATGGGTATGTAAAAAAATATATTTAAAAATTTGATATGTCGCTCTCAAAGCAATTTGGCCGGTAGGCCCCCTTGGTCCCAGTCCGACGCTGCGACGAGACGTAGCGAAATTGAATAATTTGACCCAATGGCCCACCTTTTATGTATATACCCAAAAACCTTTACAGGTCACTAATATTACGTACATATAAATTTCAAAGTTAGAACCAGAAAGGGCACGTGACGTGATTTTCATCGTGTCATGTCCTGTTAGAACGTGACGTGAGCGTGCGTGAACAAAAATTACTCGTGATAATGAAAATCACGCCACGTACCTATAGTGATTTTCACGTGATTTTCTTATGTCACCTTTGATCATGACATCACAAAAGAAAAATTCCTCATGACAATTCGTGCGTAAGTGAGAGTGTGTGTGTTTGTGCCTGTGGTCTACAATTTTAGACGTGCACGAGTAAAATTCAACATGCATGTTCGTGAGTGTGCGTGAGAAAAATCTTGAAAGTCGTGGGCATGCGTGAATCTACTTCAACATGTGTGTTTCGTGCGTGAATGTGCGTGAACAGAATTTTAAGTCGTGAGTATGCGTGAGCGTGAGTCAATATTGACTCACGCGCCCATTTCTAAAGTCTATTCGCTGATAGAGTCCCAGTGTGATGCCACGAACGTCTGAACTAAGATGCCGTAGGCTCGCCGGTGTTTTCGAATGCACAGAGGCGTCGCCTTGTTTTATGTTTTACTTGATGTATTTAATTAGATTTATTTAAAGGAAATTAAATTATAAGCATATATAATACATCTACCGTAAATTTATAGCAAATATAAAAATTAAATACCTACACTTAAATAGTTGCAGCAAAATATTTTTTATTCATTAATAGAATTTTTTCAAATAAATATATGTAATCTTAAAATGAAAATATATACTTAATACTAATTATTCCGAACCCTATATAAAACAAATATGGCAGTAAAATACAAATGCCTAGTATAAGATAAATAAATAAATCTAGTTCTCTTCGTCAGTGTCTAATTCTTCCGAGTCCTCATCGTCGCTTTCATTATCAACACTTATAATGAATGACATAACTTCTTCAGTATGACCCTTTCGATCCTATGTCTCTAAAGTCAATTTATTTGTGTGATTTACACATTCGGACCAAATTCAGCTCGACACTTGAGAGAAAGGCTCATTCCACATAGTAAGAACGGCTTCGTCACTAAAACCATATTTTCCGATGTGTTTGTCTTAATACTCGTTACAAATTCCCCAAACAAGTTCTATCGAGTTGAACTGACAGTGATATGGTGGAAGCCGCAGTACTTCATGTCCATGATCTCTAATTATATTGTCGACAACATAATGTTGCTCTGTTGTTGGCTCCAGCTATTTGGAACAATTCGGCTTTGAATACGGTATCACTGAAATCTATGGTTTTGGTCCATAACCAGGTTGGTATTTTTTCTTTCGTCCAAGATCGAGTTGGTTGTTTTTCTTCAGTCCGAGAGTAATACTTAGCATTATCTAGAACAATAATGCTTAGATTTTGTAATCAGGGCAAAAGGCTCTCTGTTAGCCACTTTTCAAAATTTTGAGAGTTCATGTTGTCATGGTAATCTGATGACTTGCGTAAAAACTCTAGCCGTTTTAGATACATTTGTGGTCTTTAGCTCTTCTAAAAGGATAGCCAAGGAAATATGTTTATTTTTTTCCTTCTTCAATTCTTTGGGACTTCCTGCCACATGTATGTTTTCTTTTTAAGCGGTGCTCGTGGAATCTACAAAATATATCACAATTAAACAGTATTTTAGTGGTAAATAACCTCTACGCCTGTGACGTTTACGTCAAAGGATCAGTTAGAGGTTGGTTTTTTTAAATAAACAACACAAATAAGTATAAAAACTTGAAATTAAATATTTCGCCGACGTTTCGGAAATCTAATCTGTTTCCTTTTTCAAGGCTTTTTTGAAAAATATTTTTTGCTGTGTATGACAAATACACAGCTCTAAGAATGTTTGTTATATTCAATATCCATAGATACTTACTATTTACATAGAACTGTTGATATAGTTAACAGTTTTTTACTTTTACTTTAAGTTTGTGAAGTTCTTCTTTTAACATTGGCAGCCAAGTTGTACAGACATCTACGGAACAATTCGACACGCAACTATCCTCATTCAATAATGCTATGGCGGATTCTTTAATTTTTCTCTTTTTGCTATCTGCCTCTTTTGTTAAAATTTTTGCCGAATCCCAGTTTATTCTATGTCCGTTCTCCCGCGCGTGTTCGCAGATCTTGGACCTCTGAATTTAATTTTTTCTGATATAATTTTGATGTTCGCTCAATCTTATACTAAAAGGTCTGGATCACTCACTCACCCACGTATTTGCACTTACACGGAATACTATAAATGCAGTTTTTTGAATTTTGCTCATGGTTCTTCGCGCGGTTTCGTCTTTATCAGAATAAATCTTAAAGTGTTGCTTGTTTGAAATTAAAGAATCCGCGTTAATGTTATTGAATGAGGATAGTTGCGTGTCGAATTGTTCCGTAGATGTCTGTACAACTTGGCTGCCAATGTTAAAAGAAGAACTTCACAAACTTAACATTGTATAAAAACTAAAAAACTGTTAACTATATCAACAGTTCGATGTAAATAGTAAGTATATATGGATATTGAATATAACAAACATTCTTAGAGCTGTGTATTTGTCATACACAGCAAAAAAGATTTTTCAAAAAAGCTTTGAAAGTTTAAATTTTTATACTTATTTGTGTTGTTTACTTAAAAAAACCAACCTCTAACTGATCCTTTGACGTAAACGTCACAGGCGTAGAGGTTATTTACCAGTATAATACTGGTTAATTGTGATATATTTTGTAGTTTCCCCTAGCACCGCTTAAAAAGAAAACATACATGTGGCAGGAAGTTCCAAAGAATTGAAGAAGGAAAAAAATTAAGATAATGCCACAAATAATATTTAAACAATATTGAAATATGTTTATGATCAGACATCATATCCTAAATAACATTTTTTATTCCATGTTTTACAGCATCGTGTACCTAACTCTGTTTTGGACTTTTTACGATTCCGTTTAACCGAAGCTTGAGGTTCCACATTTTATTTGTCGTTTTTATCTATTTCCAACAAATTCAAAACCAACTGCTGAGATTGTGGATTTAAAAATTCACCAGGGTGCATGCAGATGCATTATTTTAACAGTAGAACAACTGACAATTGAAATAAGTGCTATACCCGACTTTCGAGAAAATCGACCCGCCTCTGAAATCGCCAGCCGCATTCGACGACGACACGCGTAATGCAAATTGGTTTGCTGTCGAACAATAGAAATACCGCACGTCGGTCTTAACTTGACGACAAAGAGTAAAACTTACGTTACAGATTAGGTTACAAACAATATTTCAATAAAGACAAGGAAGGGTAGAGCTTCGGAAGATTTTCCTTACACTATACAACTGGGATTCTATCAGCGAACAGACTTTAGTTAGAACCGCTCGCCGGTTTATACGGCCGACTTCAGTATTCATACTATTGGCGCATAAATAATTAAACAATTTCTCTCCAAAGATTGATATGGTTAGGCTTTTAGAAACCAAAGCAAAAATCAACATTCATTTAGATTAGAACTTGCACAAACACAATTCCTATTTAAATTAATAACTGACAGAAATACTCCAGTCGATCTTCGTTAAAGAAATTTCATTCTGAACAGTAACGTTTTTACTAGGTACGTTCCAAAAATCGGAAACTGCCATCCTCGTCTACACTCATTTTAACGAATTTGAAATTCTCTCAGCAATACAAGAATTCAACAATTAATTGTGCACTCACATAAATAATAAGACTGAAGATCCTAAAACTGACGAAATATGTATGCCTATCAATGGGAATGTTCACTAATCCATTAATTTTAAAATCATCAAATAATTGTACTGTAGGTATCATATAATCAATTAATATTTGTTTTATAAAATACATAAGGGGCCATCCATTAATTACGTCACACTTTTAGGGGGAGGAGGGGGTCCATAAATTATTGTGACACAGTGTGACAAGAGGGCAGGAGGGGGGGGGGAAACTTTTGTGACATCACATTATTTACATCTATGTATACCATTGTTTTAATTGAATGAAATAAAAAAGAAAAACAAAAATCAGAAAATTCTACCTCAAAATTTAAAATGTAAGACGTCACAACGGGGGGGGAGGGGTTGACTCGAATGTGACAACCTGTGATATAGAGGGAGGGAGGGATAAAAAACCATGAAATTTGCGTGACGTAATTATTGGATGGCCCCTAACACAGCCCCACAAGACACAAAAAAGTTTAAGATCTGGATGACTGACCATGGTATTCTTCGACTCTGAATCCGAATTCGAGGTCAAAAAATTCCTATACCCTTCAATTTTGGTGTAGAGGCAAAAACAACCCTTCAATAAGGTATATTTATGAATATATGTACCTATCATTAAGGGGCGACTTTTTATCGCTCGTACTCTTCTTTTTTGATACCAAGGGCTTCAGTGAGGGGATAACAATTCTCCCGAAGGGGTTGATACATCCTCTGCACCCCTTCTATACCCATCTGGACATAGAACTGCATCATAAAAGGAAATATTACCCCCCTGCTGGATGAGGAACACAGGGTTGGAGGGAGATCTGGGAGAGCAAGTGTCTCTTGTTTTTACTGCAGATTGCTCGCAGTGCATTAACGAGACTCTCCTGCAGTTGCCCTGACCGCATCCTGCCATGGGCGAAAACTACTCCCTAAACCTCCAACTTGGTTCGGAAAACTTTTAGCACCGGAAGGATGCACTTTGGGGTTTTTAATTCTGAAAGGGAAGACAAATGGAAATCTTTTCACTCCAGAACGCTTACATATTCCTCATAGTTTCACCTGTATTTCATGTATTTTTCATTCATGAACCCCATATCTTATCTTCAATCATACTTGTATCTCTCAAATTCTTTTCCACTAAATATACAGGCTGTCCAATTTATCAGGGCCATCGAGAATATCTCACTTAATATCAGTCGCGCAACAAAATTGTTTCTACGAAAATTTCACACGTCACTTTTTTAGCCAATCAGAAGGTTGTACTTATGTCGTTACCATAGCAACCCAAAAAATTTCCGGAAATTTTCATCGTCCAGGGTACCCTGAACGAAATTAAATAAGTGGAAATTTTTCTGTCAAATTATTGACATATGATCATATTTGACATTTTTCATATTAAACAAGATAATTATAAAAGAAATCATTGAGCTTTGTGAAACAACATTTTATTTCATGTTTAATAATTATGATTATGAATAACTTCTCATTTTGGTTTTAGTCCATATGAGAAGTAATGACGTTTTGTTTCAAAACCATCTATGTCAAGTTATAATGTGCTTAAACTGCTATGCACTGGCTTTGCGCCTTTCTGATGAGCTCAGAATAAGGGCGAAAAACGTTTCAAACAGTTTCCAAGAAACTGAATGAGATTTTATTAAAATGTAATCCATTAGAATGAAAGAAACAAATTTATTTCAGAATTTTAACTTGCTAGCATAACCAGAAGTCAGGGTATCGAAAGAATGCAAAGATTTCATTAATATTTTTACATACAGTTCTTCTTTTAGTTCTTATAGTTTTTCTTTCCGCTGTTTGCAAACTCCTATAAAGAATATGTTTCATTACTATAAGCAAACAAATAATAAATAATGGGCTTGTTCGGATTTTTTTTATTTCATAAATCGAAAGTGCAGGTACAAAATAACGGATCTGCAAAAATCAGTATCTTATTCGCTACTTCAAAACAACTATTACAAATCTCCACCTCGCGAAAATGGGACGTGGCCAGGCGCTACGTCACTATACGCATAGACTCGGCGATTTCAATAGACTTGATGCTTCTTAGTTGTTATAATTATTATAAGTGTTTTCGAAGTGTTGTTTGTTTTACTTACGTCTTGACAGTAGTGGAGTACAATTTGGTGAAATGTCAAAGAATTACAATTTTCTCTCGCTCCTGTCGGGACGAATTTTCGATTTTGACCCTGCAATTTACGATTAGGATTCATAGCCGACCTTCTCCTTTCCGTAGAGACATAGAACGAACTACCACTCCATGTATTTATTTAGTTACCAGCGTTTGAAAATTTCATGTTTTTCGACTTTTCAGGTTAAATTTGAAAGGTCCCAGAAAGCCACTTTTCTTACGTCACTTGTGTATAGTGACGTCACAAATGAGCGTTCGGTTTTTGCAACTATTACTAATTTCAATTCCTTATATCTCGAGAACGGAAAAAGTTAATAATATACGAAATTTTAAGTGCATAATGAGAATATCGAGTACTATATGAAAAAGTATAAAAACCATATAAAGAGAATATCATGGAACAAGCACTTTTAAACATGCTATGCAGTATGTATAAAACATGAAAATATATAAAGAAAACAACGTTCCACCTATTTTAGCGAAATTTACCTACCGAATCCCCTGCGTGCTTCAATTAATGGCAGGAAATTTTTCTAGTACATGAATTCTTTAAGAAAATTCATATACTCGAAAAATGTCCTGCAATAATTCAAGCGCTTGGGATATTACAAGTGAAAATTGTGTCGACTTTTATAAGCTACAAAATGGTTTAAATACATTTGAAATCCATGGCCTACTTTAAGAGTTATGGCGGAAAATCGAAAGTGCGGAATATGTCTAAGCAAAATATCTCCGTTATTTGAAGAGATACGACGGGAATTTTAAGGTGAAAATGTTTTGCAAGACAGAGTATTTCAACCAAGTTTCGTCAATTTTTTTTTCAAAACCGCTATATTTTGAGATTTACTCTTCAGGGTGATAAAATATTTTTTTTGAAACGGGCGAAAAATGGACAGCCTGTATACAGTGAGTCCTGGAGTAACAAAAAAACTACAGAGACGGATTTCCGTTTGTCTTCCCTCTCAGAATTAGAAAGTGTTCCGAACCCTCTTTGGGGGTTTAGGGGCTAGTTTTCGCCCCTTGCAAGTTGCGATGAGGGCAATTAAAGGAGATTCTCGTTAATGCACTGCGACCATTCTGCAGCAAAAACAGGGAAAACTTGTCCTCCCTTCACCCCTGTGTTCTTCATCCATTAGGGGGTAGTTTATACCCATCTGGAGGCTTGGTTATGGAGCGGCATTCACCCTCTACCATATTTCATTTGCATTCTCAAGAGCTTGTAAGCTATAGAAACTCTTATGACGCAGTTCTATGTCCAGAAGGGTATAGAATGGGTGCGGAGGATATATGAACTCCTTCGGGAGAATGGTTACCTCCTCGCGGAAGCGAGCATTAAAAAAGAAGAGTACGAGGGATAAAAAGTCTCCATTCATTCTCTAATGATCGTTACTTATATTCATTTACCTTGTTGAGGGATGTTTCTTTGCTTCTACACGAATATTGAAGGGTATAGGAATTTCTTTCACCTCGGATTCGAATTCAGCGTCGAATAATACATAGGAATGCCATGGTCAGTCATCCAGATCAAAAGCTTTTTTTGTGGGGCTGTGGAATTTGTTATTTTTCAAATGTGATTAAAACATAAATATTTAAATCAGAATATGCGTATAGGTATTATGTATATGCAAACCCAAATATAGTACAGTATTTAAAGGCGAAAAGTCCTAATATCTTATACTCTTATTTTACTTCTTCCTATTTCGTTTCAGAAACAACCTACAACAATTTTAGAAATACAATTTGCGGATTTGGCACAATTTCCTGGTTGGACGTACCTGTGTTTACACAAGCACAGATGACATTATCTCATTGCGTTGGTCACTGGCCTTGGCAGCGGAAATAAGCCAAGGTTAAATAAATTGAATCACAAAAATACATTTTGAAAGATTACCGAAACTAACTCGGTTCAAGGATATTTAAGTTTTCTAACTTCTCGTCAAGCAGAATTGATGCTAGTATACATAAAATCCAACTAGTAAAATCAAACATAACGCCAGTTATAATAATTCCTAACGGAACTCATTTCATTTGGAACCGAAGAAGATTGGAATTACATACTCTATAGAATTCATTAGCTATTCTCATGTCTATAAAAGATTCCACCGAAACATTGAAAACTCATTATTAACTAATATTTGAAGACATGGGAGTTTTAAGTAATAGGCGCTGCAAAACTATTTTTTATTTGAAAAATATGATAAATACTGTCATACCCTAATTTCAGAGTTTGTACACGTATTCGACACTGGAAATTTTGGACTGGGTATAGTACTTTCCCAGGAAGCCTTAATGACAAACCAATATTCATTATATTTCACTTCAAAGTGAGTTCGTAATTAATCTAAAGAGACGTTCTAAAATTCCAATAAGAGCTTTTAAGACCAATGGATACACACAGGGCTACAGACGAAACACACATCATTGGAGAAATAGCCAGAAACATATATGACAAATCCCCTGCTTTCCGCTGGATGTCTTGTCCCTTTAATTTGGAGTTAACATCTATCTTCGCCTTCTTTATCTGACTGTTTTCTCTTGTTAATTCTTTACTGTTTACTTAACCATAACCACGAAAGTAGAAGAAATAAGGTGGCACTGTTGTCAGAGAGGACATGAATGCAGGAAAATATTAAATAAATAGTTAAACAGATATTCCATTAATCTCGTTGACAACAACGCCAGTTTGTGGCATCATTATGATTCGCGGAAGTTTTTCTCAATATGAACATTGAACATAGAAGTTTTGCTGGTATCTATACTCTTCATGCTCCTGATCTCATTTCAATTGATAGACCAGTTTACTCGAATAACGGAACAGAATTGCAACTGCAACTACAATGACATAGTTGTCATAGTTGCAACATGAAACGTCCACGAGTTGATAGTGTTCATGATCCTTAATAAATAACACACAGAAATGTTCCATCAATCAATATCTTTGGCCTGTGACAATGATATACTATACTTAAAGATGTAAAAATACAATTGTATAATACCCTTGTATTGTATAAGATAATTTAATACCAGCAGTATATTATATAATTGTGTCAAATAAGATCCGCGCTCCTTTACTTGAGGTTATGATCATTTTATAACATCTCAAACATTTTTATTGAATATAAATGTGGAAATGGATCGTCTACAGAAGTATCTTAAACTCATTGACAAATATTTTATTTCAATAATAAAATCAGCAGAAATTTCAAATCATTTCAAAGTCTTTATTAAACGCTAATATTGTTTTTGTATTTTGAATGTTCCCGCCAATTTTTAAATAAAATGCCATAGACTAAATAGTATATATTCAAGGGTTTTATATACCAAAATTTAAAATACGATATTTTTAGATCACTAACTATATTTGACCAATAACTAATCCATGACGCGTTTATTATTCTATGGGATTGTGGTATTTCCTCACTTTAACAGTCTTTGAATATTAATGTGTTCTTAGTGTTCTTTGATAAAAATTACAGACGTTGCTGTGACAAGCGTTGTGTAGAATATGCACTGACATTCGCTGATTGTACTTTACGAGTATTACAATAAGCCTTTATCCCTTTCAGATATCATATCACACCTACCATGTATTAGACACATGCATTTTCTGATAGCAAATAATAGGCCAAATAGTAACTCACTTATATTACAATGTGGGAAATTATTCACTGCAGGTCCAAAGTCCGTCATCAATTATTTGATTAATTGATTATAGATTTCCCCTAAAGAATTAGTTAAAACGCAAAAAAATAAAGATACTGTAACCTGGAACATGATTTATCTGTTAGGTTTTAATTTTTTAGACGGTGACAAGTTACAGACATAACTTAGGTAAATGTGAAATTTTTAACCCAATCGAATTCTAGTACTATTATTTATTTATACTGATATTGTCAATTATCATACAAATTTAGAAAACTACCTACTTTAGAGAAAATTGCAATTTTCTTACAAAGATTCGGTCATTAAGAAAAACACATTTGAGCGATTTCTCGCTTATCCAAATACAGTGGAAAAATCTCTATCTGAGATTTCATCGGATTTTCTCGTTTCGGACTCCTGTATATTAGGAAAATAAGGTGTTTCAGTTCTATTTGTTAACTTTTTATAACGCCAAGCTTTCTAGTTATATACAAAGCTATTTGGTTGAGAAAAATAAATACTAGCAGGTAGTTAAAAACCATCGCAAGGAAACATTACGTTTTTAGTGCAAATATACTTAAAAACAAAGGGGAAAATATAGTCGACATTATTTCCAAGAAAATGTGATATACATTTAGCGAAGAAAATAGGGTGGCCACCCAAAAGACAAAATAATAGATAAGGCAAAATTGATAAGGATTTCTTTATCTGGAGGTATACTTAAGCCAAAGTTTCTTAAATTAAATATTATTCGTATTTTTATATCATCACTATAGTTGATTTTTTATTTTAACTGCAGACTGATACTTCTTCTATTGCTTTATTTTGAAGTATTAACAAGGTAAAAAAAATCTTGTCTTTAAAGAGACGTTGCAGAGGAATAAGATTTGGAGACAATAGCCGCACACGTCTAGTATCCTAATATGGCGAAATTTATTTTCCCACTGTCATGACCGGGAATGAAACCCTAAGTTACTCGGTAGGTATCCTAATTTAAAAATATTTATCTATTTGATTAGTAAATCATCAATGATATAGACAACAATTATTTTGAATTATTCTTACTCTAAAGTTTTAATAAAATGTGAACATTATTTTAAATGAGATCAAACATCACCTCAACTATATTAACATGCAACTCTATGTGGGCATATTTCTGAACAAACTAATAACAACGCGTATGTAATGCTGTTTTCAACCGTATGTAATTTTTAAATCAATAGTAGGTCCTTACAATGTCTAAATTATTTCATGCATATTAAAATCAAAAACATTTTATTAATTTGGTAGAAAATGACGCATCCCGTTCATGGAGTAGGTACTCAGAGAATCTTCTTTGTTTAATATTCTTTCAGAATCCTTTATCGTTTCCCCAAAAATCTTAAACTTTTTTTCTAATTAAAACCCTCTAGGCATCTTTTTTCATTTCGCCATTTCTCTTTTCATCGCTGTGTATAACGCGCGCCCATCTTACGAGAAACTTTTTGTCTTATTTTAGCGTAAGAAATATTCTCATGAATTTTTAAAACACCCTGTAGAGGACATATGTTAGTAATATACAGGGTGTCTGGCATACGTATAAATATTACGCACATGTTGGCCCAAAAGAAGTTCAAAATTTTGATGTTTTCTTTAACTCGAACCTATTTTTTTATTTAAAATTAATTAGAAATGGGTAATATCTTCAGCATAGATAGTATAGCTATAAGCGGAAGAGTCGAGGACATTGCACTCACGAGTAGCATCGAGTTTTACAGTGTTGCAACACTGCTATTTAAAAATAATTAAAAGTTTTACTTTTACCTTGTTCAGTCAGTTTTTAATTGAACATACTAACTATAAATTTTTTTATTGTTGTCTTAGCACCTTTTAACAAACATCATGATTCATTCGAAGTAAACAATTCAATCATTTTTAATTAAGATTTTCCCGACAGTTTCTTTAAATTACGAAGCGATCATTCGTGCTGTTCACATTTTAGGTAGGTATACCACAGAATAACCCCCTTGCATGATACCCATATTGACCAATTTCGGTTTGCAAAAAAATGAACTTTAACAATAAGAATAAAACTACCATGTTTTTGTTTATTATAATGCAAATTTGTTTAACCACTGAAAGTAATTAAATTAATTTCAATAATATTTAATTCACCATCTCAATCATCACATTATGTGAATTACTCCAAATTTATCTTAAAACTAGACAAATCGAGCACACTGACAACATTGTAGTATTGGTAAACGGTAGTATAGCCTACAACAAAATAACGCAAGACCGAAAAACACATGAAATGTCTTTTTGAGCTGCCGACGCCGGCGGCAACATTCAAATAGGCCGCGCACTTCTGGTGTTTTTATTTCCCATTATGGATGTATGAACAATAAAAAGATGTGGGTCGTAAAAAGATCTTGAAATTGATTTCGTTTGTCTGGCATTATCGACCTAATCAATATGAAAATAAATATGGTAATTTTAGAAAATAAGTAATTAAAAAAATCTTTGGAGTAACCGAAACATTTTATAAGATTCTCGTACTTCATTTGAACCAATGTATCATCATGCAAAATATACACTAGACACCCTGTATAATCTAAAAAATAAAGATCACATCGATCTTGAAAGTGACACACTAAAATAATTAAAAACTTACCTCTAATAATTGTGCCAAATATCACAAACATTAACAAAACAGTTTATTGTCGAAATAATAAATTGTTCGTTTTCTTCATCACCCTGTATAATGCGTGCATCTGAAGAGGAACTTTTTGTCTTATTGTGACGGTAGAAATGTGCTCACGAATTATTGAAACACTCTGTAGAATGCACAAAATGCATATGGTTAGACTAGTCTTGAGGATGGTATAACAAATCATTAAAACACTACCTCTTTATGCAGATAAAATATTCATTTTCTTCTCCACTTTGCATAGCAGACCAATTTCTACAGAAATTTATTTATTTTGACACAAGGAATATACTCAAATTTTTAACACCCTGTAGAGAGCATAAAATGTTTGCAGTTAGTATTAAATAATTTAAAAACGAAAATAACACTAGTGTGAAAAGTGGTATGCCCACTCGATACAAAATTACCTCTCATTATGCCAAATAGGTACCATAAAAACTTCAAAAACAGTGTTTTACCTAAATAGAAAAATATTGCTTCTCTTTGTTACTCTATATAGGGGATACAATTTAAAAAATATATCTATAATTTTGACCCATGAATGTTTTGAACACCCTGTAGAAGGCTTATAATGCTCACAGTCGGCAATATATACTAGGAAATAGTAGTCTCGAATAAAACTTCATCGATTAGGAAAAGTATTAAGAGGAAAGGTAAAATTAAACATATTTTCGATGTTTTTGTTTTTTATTTTTACCATCAAAGCTTTGATGATACAAGATAGGAATATTTTTAGTCAACAAGTAACCGAGTTGTGTCGTTATAGTGCTTTTTATAACTTATAAACGACCGTATTATTTTGGCGATCCGCACAACTTAAACAGTAATACATACCTACAAAGAACAAAAGTCATATTTCTACATGCATGTTAAGGGTACCAGTAAGAAAGAGTCTATTTTCGGCCCGGGGTTCGTTCACTTCACGATTTATAATTTAAATAAATAAATGTACACCTATTTACAATACTTCTTCAAGTTGCGCCCTGAAGAATGCTGTAACGGATGGGATGACAGCAAAAATCAAAGAAGTGAGCATTAGAATCCCTTAATTGGTTTTTCCCATCCGGAATGACGAAGGCACAACTCAAAGAGATCGATTCAATTTGGCTAAAGTTTCCCTAAGGAAGTCGACTGGAGTGTTATATTCAATGCGCGATGGGTGGTAAAAATTTAAACTATAATATTCTTGATTTCATCATACATAACAAGCACAATTGCACCACCAGTACCACGGAGAACGTTGGAGAATGCGCCCTTGAAGAATGCGCCGGCACCTTCAGACTTAGCAATTGTTGCCCAGCAGTGAGCAGTGCTCTTGTAGACGATGTCGGTCTTCTTACGGCCAGACTGCATCATCATACGCCTACGGACAGTGTCGAAGGGATATGATATGATACCAGCAATAGTGGTGACAGTCTGAAAGTTAAAACCAAAAATTAACCAGATTCATTCAAAGAGAAATAAAAAATTCCAAGCGATTTTCATATCTCTCACATCGCTTATTTTACTCATTAACATGATACGCGATCAATCACATTTCTAAAGACCATTGCACCAATCAAATGTCAACATTAGTGGTCAATGCTAGGTCGGCACCGCTAACACAGCCCCATAAAAAAAAAGTTTAAAAGCACCTACCACTAAGGAATGAACGGGGACTTTTTAACTCTCGTGCTCTTCTTTTTTAATACCAAGTGCTTCAGCGGGGGTGGGGGGGTGAGAATTCTCCCCAAGGGGTTGACACACTCTGCACCCCTGCTCTGGAACCAAGCCTCCAAACCAAAAGGGTATAAACTACCCCCTGCTGGATGAGGAACACAGAGGGATGGAGCGAGATTGGGGAGAGCAAGTGTTCGTTGTTTTTACTAGGGAGAATGGTCGCTGTGCATTAAGGAGAATCTCCTACAAGGAGCTAAAACTACCCCCAAAATTCCCAAGGGTCCGGAAAACTTTTAGGGCCGGAAAGATGCACTTTGGGGTTTTTAATTCTGAGAGGGAAGACAAACGGAAATCCATCTTTGCAGATTTTTCTTCACTCCAGCACTCACGATATATTTTGAGTGGAAAAGAATTTTATAGAAACAAGTGTGACTGAAGATAAAATGGGGTTTATGAATGAAAATAACATGAAGTACAGATACTATGAAGGATATAGAGATGCTTTGAACGCTGGAGTGAAAAAAATCTACAGAGATGGATTCCTGTTTGTCTTCCCTCTCAGAGCTAAAAATCCCAAAGCGCATCATTCCGGCCCTAAAAGTTTTCCGAACCCTTTTTGAGCGTTTGGGGATAGTTTTCGCCTCTGGCAGGATGCGGCCAAGGCAATTGAAGGAGATTCTCGTTAATGCACTGCGACCATTCTGCAGTAAAAACAAGATCTCCCAGATCTATCTCCACCCCTGCATTCCTCATCCAGCAGGGGGGATAGTTTATACTCTTCTGGAGGCTTGGTTCCGGAGTGGCATTCACTATCTACCATATTTCCTTTGCACTCTCAAAAGCTTGTAAGCCAGAAGCTTTTATACGCAGTTCTATATCCAGAGAAGTATAGAATCCCTTCGGGAGAATTGTTACCCCCTCGCTGAAGTCCTTGGTATTAAAAAAGATTACGAGAGGTAAAAAGTCCCCATTCATTTCTTAATGATAGGTATTTATATTCACAAATTTACCTTTTTGAAGGGATGTTCTTGGCTCTACACAAAAATTGAAGGGTACAGGACTTTTTTGGCCTCTGATTCGGATTCAGCGTCGAAAAATACATAGGAATAACATGGTTAGTCGTCCAGATCAAAAACTTTTTTTTGTGGGGCTGTGTAATTTTATCGTAAGTAACATACTACTGCTAAAAATGTCATTGTTCTTTTTTTACAAAAAAAAAGTGTAAACCGGCAGTTTTTATCTGATTAAATCCTATTTCTTTTATCATTTAAATTATCAACTTATTTTCTTCTTCTTAGTTTTGTCCCAATTGGACTAGTGTGATTGTTACATAAAATTCTCTACCCATAAATGACTAAACCTATTCGTCATTTTGAATTCACGAATTTCGACTAAATATTAACACAGCCTCAAACAAAATAATTTTCTTTCTGACCTGGGGGTCCGACCATGTTTACTATGTGTTTTTGGGATCGTTGAATCCGAATCCGAGGTCTATTTAACTCCGCCACATCAGGATTTTGCCATAACCTCGAAAAACCCATAATTTAAGCGATTTCGGCATCTCTTCACATAAATCGCTGCAACTTCTTCTAGACAAAAATGACCCCTAGATCGATTGCAAATTAAATTTCCAATCAGATGATGTGGGGGTACGATACTTTCTCTGCGCTTTTTTAAGTGAGAAACGGCCGCCAAAGTGAGATGTCCAAGGATTTCGCTTCTCGGGCGACACGGCCCAGCTTCAGGGGCCATTTTTCCAAACAAAAGCTAGCAGGGGTACGTAGAAAGACATGAGAAATCGATTGGCGCAAATCGGAGGTCGGCGCGTGCCTTTTTTTCGAGATATGGCCGCTCGAAGTTACCAGAAGGTGATAATCGAGTTTTGAATTTTTTTTCCGTTTCCCCAGGCTATATCTCGAAAACGAAACGAGATACAGAGCTGCGGTTTACGCTATTCGATTTCTCTCGCCTCCTTACATACCCCTAGATTTTCAGATTCTTGCCGGTACTTTCATTTTTTGCTAAATTTCTAAGCATCTAAAAAATTCAGAGGTATGTAGGAAGGCAAGAGAAATCGAATGGCGCAAACTGTAGCTCTGTAGCTCTTCGTCTTCGAGATATGATCTCGGGAAGCGGTAAAAAAAAAAAATCGATTTTCACTTTCGAGCGGCCTATCTCGAAAACGAAGGCACGCATCGATCTCCGATTTGCGTCAGTCGATTTTTCACGTCTTTCTACGTACCTCTAATTTTGGAATGAAGATTTTTGCAACTTTTCGTTTGACAGAAATGGCCCTCGCAGCTGGTCCGTGTCGCTCGATTTTGACCCTGCAATTTACGATGTCGATACATCGCCGATCTTCCTCTTTCGATAGAGACATAGAACGAGCTTCCACTCGTAACGTTTGAAAATTCCATGTTTTCCAACTTTTCAGGTTAAATTTCAACATGTTCTGATAGGTCTAAATAAGGCCATTCTTCTTTCGCTCTTACCGATCCGCATTTCCGATTTTGTTGGTCCAATTTGGTATCAGAGCGCCAATCTTCCTCTTTCGTATTTATTTAGTTAGGAATTTTTGAAGAATCCATGTTTTTCAATTTTTACGAGAAACGCCATTTTTCCTTCTTGACGAGCCGGATTTCCGGTTCCACCGTTGCGATTTGGTATCAGAATAAAACGCCAACCTTCCCTTTCCATGGAGATCTAAAACGGCCTTCCATTCCACGTATTCATGAAGTTATGAACGTTTGAAAAAACCATGTTTTTAAATTTTCAAATTACCGGCCCAGTAAGGCACGGTCTTGAAAAATCCTCACGTTTACAGCATACACAGGATGTGAAAAAATCACCGGAAATTACATTAAAATAATGTCCTTATTTGTCGTCCCATTCTGCTGAAAATCGGTATGCGCGAGTTTCCGACATCGTTGATTACGAATATGATATCGGAATTGAGAAACTGAAAATGACGGCGCCAAAATGGCAGATGATATTTATCATTTATTGCCTGATTCCGCTGAAAATCGGTATGTGGGGTTTATTGAAGTAGAAATTACGAACATGAAATCGAAATTGGGAAATTCAAAATGGCGGCATGATTATCCGGACACATTTATTATCTAAAAATTGTTAGTTACTATTTTTTCTAGGTTCGCTGGCACTAAAAGCATGTAATTATGTGGGAAACTGACGTACCGTGATGACAGTATTTTCCTAGTCTCTAGGGCGGGGCGACATAACATGAGTCTACAACGCGAATTACGGCTATAAATGTACCTGGAGAAGTATTACAGTAATAATACTGCATGTGAGAGCTGTTATCATCGGTGCAGATAAGTATTTATCAGCAGAATGGATGTGAATGCACCGCTGGACGGAGCCTAAGCGGGATGTGCGCTTTTGCGTAAACACACAGCGATCGGTGGGCAAAGTACAGCACCTGACACCTGCTTCACTGGAAGTTCTACTCAACTCAAGTGTTTTTGAAGTGAAACTTATGTAGCGAGCGTAAACCCGTCTGACAGCGTCACAAAATCCGAAATGCCTGGAGTGGGAATTACAGAAGGCGTAGTTAGTATTATAAGCATCATGTGTGAGTGACATTCGTGCCTGTGTGCGTGTGATGTCGTGGGAATAGTAACGTTTGACGCTAATATAGGGCTATAGTATTTGTGAACATTATACGATAAGCAATCGAATTTTTATGCTTGAATACAAATTGTATAATTTTAAATATCTATTGATAGTTTTTATGTTTACCGGCAAGTATTTCGTATCACGTGTTTCATTATGAACAAATTAAACAACAAGATAAAAGAATCCGAAGATGAGCTGGAAGAAGTCCAACGTTTCGGGGCGATGCCTACTCCAACGACACCCTACGAACACAACCTTAATCCTGGAACGTCTAACAGCAACATCTATACCCGCCGTCGAAACGCCGCTGCCACATCGAGATCCTCAGCCAATCACAAGCTAAGGAGATGGCCTTCGAGGACACTTCCATAAGCGAATTTGGTTTGATTTACTACTAATAATGACATTTGGTGCAATGATCTAAAAAATGGGACTTTATCGGCTTCCATATTGACGAGTGAAATATTTCCCACAAATATCACTCAGGCTCTTAAATTGTTTCGCAGCAGCCATGTTTCCTAAAGTAATATAACTCGTGTATATTGGACAGTTTATTATCAAAATTAAGCCCACATACACTCTTACTAGGCAGCCACGATCTCGAAAAAAAAATCATTGACTAATTTAGAGTACTCGTGATATTACATATGATAATTATCTACAAGTATTTATTGAATAGATTTAATATAAAAGATGAGAACAGTACTTACCTGAGCAATAGCCCAAGAGATAATAAGAGGTGTGTTCTTGGGGTCGGGCAAAACACCCTTAGCGGTATCGTAGAAACCGAAGAAGGCAGCACGGTAGATAATAATACCTTGTACTGATACACCGAAACCACGGTACAAACCAACTAGTCCATCAGATTTGAAGATTTTGACCAAGCAATTACCCAAACCACTGAATTCACGTTCTCCAGCTCCTTTACCTACATCGGCGGCTAATCTGAAAAATAAGAAACACAATTTAAATAACAATCTAGTTGATTCCTGTTTTGTAACAAAAACTTAAATGAGAAAGTAACAGTTCGGGACCTAGATGGCTTTTTTGGAAACTCATCGTTATCTAAATTTTGTGTGAGTGAATTAATTATATCGAACATAAATCACGACAAAATAGACTCTAATTAATACTCTATTCTTTGAACATTCAGCCCGTGAATTTCGTCATGCTTCAAGATATGTTATTTTCGTTTATAAGCGTATAGTTGACTACACATATTTAATGCATACAGAAAAACCGACCAAAAATTTCTTTCTCGTTAGCAGAGCCGTACTTAAAATTTTTGTGCACAATAACAGTAGAAATTTAGAAGTATTGTTTTTGGTAAATAAACAGTTGTTTGGTAGAGTGATAAATTAAAACAAAATTTACTCTGTTTTGCTTATGTCAAGATAGGAATAATATCATATATTTGTGGAGCATTGACGAGTTCGATATTCCATGATACACTGACAATATTTAGATAGACTCTGTCGTGGGTAGGGTTTACATATTACCTGCTCTGAACCGTTAAATCCTAAAATATTTTCGGTAGGGGGGAGTCGGGTAACTACATCAAAATAATTTGAAATCATAATTCAAACAGGTGTGTTTCCGTTCATTTCTTATATTAATCAAGCCAGAACATACTTTACATGAGAACAATGTTGTTTTATGTATTAAGTAATACATTATATATGATTTAACATTTTCTACAAAAATAGATCATGCCCCGCTCTCCCATCTATACGTAAGCGGCAAAGTTTTGAGGTTTTTTATGTGCAATAAATATATGTATACACTTTCGCGTTTTTAAATATCTGTTGAAATTATGCTGACGGAAATTTACTCTTGAGGTACATAATTTTTTATTCAGGAAACTAACAACAAATTATTAAAAACAAGAATGATACTGATACGACACATCTGGGATGCGGTAGAAACATCTTAAAAAAACAGAAAGAACAGTTTAGGGTCCCGAGATAAAACATATAATAAAAATCTGAATTTCTTCTAAATTTGGAAACATGTTTCTTTTTGGCTAATTAATTGGCAAGAGTTTCTTTCTGGATATATTTCCTGAATTTAAAATGTTTAAATAAATATTCTTAATTTAAAAAAATCTTGTAGGTTGATTTTGTAAATCGTTATTCATAAAACGATAAAAACATCTGATAGAACATAAAACGATGACTTGCCGAAAAAGCCATACCCAGCTCCTCTCTACTATCACTATATTTTCAAAGCAAATTAATTAAATCTTGGTGAATTATCTAATTTCAGAAATGAATTAAAGTTTTGTAAAAAAATGTATGGTTAATGACACACTACAGAAGCATGGAAGGACTTGAAAGTTTCACAGGCTTCAATAAAAGTTGTAAAGTACATGAAGTCTTACTTCTCAGTGTCTCATGGTCATGACTTACAATACGGATATTATTGGCATGTCTGAAAAAAACGTGTACTGTGTGCTATGCAGCTCGAAACTGATGATTCATGTATAACGCTAGTTAGTAAGTAAATTACCCTCATCAGTTATAACTTACGTAAAAATGCAATGCACATAATTAAAAAATACTATACAGAATTTTAATAACTATTGTGACCCTAGTGAAGTTATGAACACTTATGCTAAGTAGGACAGTAAAAATAAGTAATCAAGTTGTTGAATAAAAAAAGTAAGAGGGGCTGCTTTTACTGGTCGATAATTAGCTGGATCAACCATTTGCAGCCATTTTGAAAAAATCTAAAAAATGTTTTTAAAAATGTAGCATTCTAAGTATATTATTAATTAATTTTCACGAGATAGGACAATACATCGTCACTAATAGCCCATTCAGCTAGTCTGTTAAATTTCTAGGTTAACTAACTGTTTTTGTGAGGAAATATATATATTAACATTTGTTTTAGATGTTCAAGAAATTGTTGCAACTACTACAATAAAGATCTGTTCCATCAAACTGCAGTTCTGGGAAATCGCGAATCCACAAGTCTATTGCAGCCGGAGAAGCACTAGACATTGTATTACCCCCCACTCTGTATAATCTCACACCAAGTTTGTAGATACGTACGTACGTACATATGGCCGATTTATACTACGATTTGCAAAACTGCGATCTGGGATGGTCTACCCTTTCTCTTTATTAAATGTTTACGTAAATGCCAACAATTGCCACAGTGTAGGTAAAAAGCGATTTTGAAATGTTTCACAATTTCGGCGGCGTCATATAATTAAAGGAGATAAAGCCGTAAAAAACATAAAAGTACCTCCGTAAACTGTACTTTATTGTTGACACTCGGTAGGGCTCGAATGCCTTTAACACTGCAAATATAAAAAATCAACTATGTTTTTAGGTAATTGTCAGTACATTTCACAAATGTAGTAGATTTCCAATAATAGTAGGTTATACGTGTTAACATAAAATGAAATAAACACGCCACATTAAATAGAACAGGAAAGTGTGTATTTAATTCCAAATTGTCTTTTTACTTGCTAGATATGTTTTACTTGTTATTGTAAGAGCTACCACCGTTTTTAAGTTTAAATTTATTACCAAAAATACAATGTAGCTGACAATAATAAATATTTCACCACTTTGTCGTTTTTCTTGGTTCAGTAAATATGTGTAATATAATATTACGTATATATGAGAGCCGTCTCTGGCACCGAGATAGACTTCCCGATCTCTGATTATCTCAGATTAAAATGCAGTGCTTGTAAAGATAGGATAGCGAACGCGTGACCTTGTCTCTGATTGGTACATTTGCAAGCCAAGCTGACGCGGGGGAAATTAGTAAATCAGAACAGATTTCTTATTATATTCTTACTGCAATAACATAAGAACATTTATGCTGTCATATAAATTAAATAAATATATTTTAAGATAGCCAAATGCCAAATGAAAGTAAATTTAAATCGTTAATTTTTATTTTGTGTCCAATAGTTTTCAGACAGCTTCGATGGGAATTCCACTTACTTGGGAATTCCCATGTGCCTATGTAAACTCTGCTCCGATATAACGTAAACAACTGTATACTAATCTGAGATCAACGATAGTATCATGATTCACAATTATTGGATTGCGATTACATTACGAAAGATATTACCAGAGTGGGTTCTGAAAATTATTTATTCGGAGTGGCCAGCCAAGCCACCCGATCTTACTCCCTTAGATTTCTTTCTGTGGGAACATTTAAATTCTAAAATTTTCGAAACCGAACCCAGAATATTTGAAGATTTACGTGAGAAAATTGTTATAAAAACTTGTACTACTGTATGGAACCTGGTGGGAGTAATTTTGAACAATACATACGATAATTTCAACTGCTTCCGTCTTAATTTTTATTTCACGAACCTAAAATGATCGGACCCGTATTTCTCTGGAAGGAATCGAGAAAAGTAAAAAAAAAAAAACCAATTATGTAGAAGATAATTCAAAGAATTCAAAAGATGTTTCACTGGAGCCCACTTGCTATTTAAATTTTTTGAGGGGGTGGCTGCGCAGTGTAGTTTTTTGAGGGTGTGGCTGTGTAGTGTAGATAGATGAAGATATGTATACAAATATTACGCTAAAATGCGTCCCTTGGAAATACGGTCCTGTTTCACCAGTTTTCACATTTTTCACCTATAGCAAGATATCAGTATTGGCAAAATAAGTCTATCAGTCGAACACTTTCAAATTGTAGGTAGATACTCTTTTAAGCTTTATTATCTACTATTATCCTCACTTTTTTAATAGCTCCCATACGCTTGGAAATATTCGCGATTTCTGCATTCGTTTTTCCAAAAATTCCGTCAACCTGCCTAACATGCATTTTAACAGTAAAAATAGAATCCTCTTTATATAAGTTTCACGTAAAAAAAGTTTTGTACTGTTAAAGTTCATTGCGCGTGTGAAAATTTAGACAGTAAGCTTTCCTTCATTCACTAATAGGGATGAAAATTTTACTATTTGTACTAAGTATATTTTTATTATTTATTTTAATTTCAAATGCGGATTCTCAGTGATTATATACTTGACTATCTATACCAAATAAAAATGACGCTATTTTTGCTTCATCTAATACCAAACATGGGCTTTAGCGAAAAGTGATGTTGTGCGAGGTGAAGAAGAAGAAAGAAGAAGACACTGAAGAAGAAAATAAAGAAATTTTAGCAATTAATTTATAATTTACTGCTAGTAACAAGAAAAAAGTAAAAAAATAATGAGTATTTTTGCAAGATAAAATAATTAATTCCTTGTAGGGTTCAAAGCTTAAAAAGTAAATTTATGAAAACAGTATAATTTTTTTATGCAATTGATTAATTTTTTCGTACTACTTACTGTGCTTACTGTCTAAGTTTTTCACGGGTAATGACGTTTCTACTCGAAAATTGCTACTACATATTAGCTGCTTTCGTTTGCAGTGAATAAAATAAACAGGATTTCAATGAACAATAATCATATGATACAAAATTGCATGGTAGGGACAGAGACAACACATGAAACATGATTACGAATCGCTGCCGAACGAAAACAGTTATTCTCTTATTTTACCGGGCTAAGTAGATAATAAAATATGGAGGTGCGAGTTGTCTGCTGCAGCAGCATAAAGTATAAAACGTTGTTCATCCTTTATGCGTCATACCAGTGACGAATTTATACCTACACATTCCGTCGAAGTCTGAAATAAGCGGTTGAAGGTTGCGATATACACAAGCGAGATAGATAAACTATCATATACGGAAATATTTGAATATTTATTAATTGCGGTGGAACTTTTCTTTTTAATATCCGTAGCTACTATTGCCAGAAACTATAGGAATACGTAAATGGAACTAAATACTATTAATGGTCATTCAATAACGTCAGATATGATAACATAACTTATGTTACAAGATTTAAATTACAGAGGCGTACAAATTCTTTCATGCATATTTAAGTCTTAGTAACTTTCCATACCGACATAGCTGGATAAAAATTAGTTGCAGATACTGTCTTTATAGTTGTATGGTGAATGAAGTAGGTATTATTTATTACATTCTAAGCAACTCGTATGATTCGTACAATTTTAGAAAAGCCATTGGTTTTAAAGACATTTTGATCTTCAATATAATTTTTTAAGTACCTAACAAAAATTTCATACCTTTTTTAAAACAGATTTTAGATAACAAAAAAAAAGAATGGTTTAGATAATAATGAAATAAATTTATTTCAACTTCTGACTTGATCAGAAATTTTATTAGGTTATTGTTATTACAAATATTATTGAGTGATTTTTCAAATGTCAAAAATTGATAATAAAGTTAATTAAACAATTATGCAAATAATTTAGGTATACTCACTTAATTTAAAAAAAGTTATGACAATATTTGTTATTTAAAAAAATTATATTTAAGTTCAAATGTCTCGAAAATCAGTTTTTTCGAAAATAGTTCGCATCATAAAAGTTGAATTTTTCACATACATTTCAAGGTTCCTGCAATCGAAAAAAAAATTCGCAACGTAACGCTATTGTCAATTTGTAGAAAGATCGTTTTTACTAAATATAGAAGTCATTTATATGTATTCTAGTTAACACCATTCACAGAATTCAAATATCTCTTTTAATTACCAAGAAAGTGGCCTCGGGAGTTTTAATTGCTACACCTTGTACACACAAAACCATTTATGTGCAGTTCCAACGTATTTCTTATCATTTTATAGATACGGCGGTGAAAATAAGAAAGAACAAATTTTCAAAATTTTGGAAAATGTTATTTAAGGAGCATTAAACTAGTGATTTGTGCAGAATTCAACTTGTACTTTTCAAATGGAACACCCTGTGTGTTTTTAATTAAAATGTTTCAGCAATCAAATACATATAAACTGACGCCTAATAGTGACTACTTTTCTTCGACGGTTTTTGAAATATTCGGATTGGAAAAACTGGCTATTATCAGCGTGTAGGAAATTGATTGCAGAAAGTTATAAGGAAAAATATACAGGGTGTTTCAATTGAAAAAGTTGAGTTGTGACAGTTTAGAAATGTAAAAATTTGAATCATCGTGGAGATCATTCTGTACATTCAGGGTCAATCTAGTACATGATCTTGACTAACATTCAAAGTGAAACGACGCACAGTGTGGCAAGATACCTCAAATACTGGCATCAATTCATAGAGTGAGATTGTCAGTTCTTTTTTGGCTGAATATAATTGAGGACGATTATTAATATGTATATAAATCAATTTTATGATATGTGTTTGTTTATTGCAATACGTAGGCATATACCGGGTGTCCCCGCGAAAGGGTCGGGTGGGTTTATTTCTGGTGCCTTTAAAGTGACAGGATTAGAATTTCAGGATGTTAATTAGTATACAGGAGGATGTAATTCTGCATTATTGTCATGCCACAAACCCTCCCCTTGCCCCCAGCTGCCCTTACTTCGAAATTTTAAATAACACGCTGTATTTTGTTTAATTATTTTTTATGTTAAAGATACACGTTCGGTAGTGTCATCCAATAGCGCTTGCAAAGTAACTTTTGCAGACGTTGAAGTGACAATTGTGTCGACTTTATTAGGGTAACAAGATCTTTCGGCAACGTGTATAACCTTAGAGGTATGAGGGAAATCTTTTTGGGTCTTTGGATCTTATCACATTATACTGGTGAGTAGTGAGTATGGCTTCCACAATGGTCGAAAGAGCCTCCTCCCCAGACATCCCTTTCACCTGAGATTCTTCTAGTGCCTCATAAGCTTCAATATACTTCGATGCTCGTGTGGGTGAGCATGCAATCTACTCTATCAATTTTACTGCAGTTGGTTTTTTCAGAGTTCGCAAACGCATTTCAGTAACATATGCTGTTTCTGCAAGCGAGGTGGTCTCTAAGGTTTTTAGATTTTACTCGTTTGCTTCGAGCAGAACTCTCTTCAAAGTGTAATGGTCGTCTTCTCATGTTTTCGCGAACAACGGCATACAATTTAAATCTAATTGCTGTTTCTAGCCACTCTCTATCTTTTTATAGGAACCTTGTTGCTATTCTGTTAGCTTCAAGCCATTTTTCTTTAAAACACGACGTGAAATGCGAACCATTGCTATATAATTCACTTAATCCTTCTGTTGGGCAATTGGTGCAATTTTTAACGTGTTCTCTCGAAAAATTGAATTGTTCCTCAAATTTTTGGCACTCAAATTCCCTCATTAGGGTGTATAGATCAACTGTATTCATAAATAAGTCATTTGAACGCGACCCTGTGGTAATAAATTGTATACATGTACAGCACCAGTCATTTACTAATTAAGCAGTATGTTGCAAAGTCGCCGAAAAGTGCAAATAAAATGAAAATGTGTAAATATGTGTATTCGATTTAACTTTAGTATGAATCTGTTATAGTACCACTATATTAATATATAAAATTTGATGTGGGAAAGCGTGAGGAAGTAAACTATTACTCTAAGGATTTTAGAAGAATACGTAAAAATTTAGCACTTTGCAAGGGTATTTTCAAAATTTTATAAAAATCGTACCTTCCATTCACTAAAAATAAATCATTCGAAGTTACATTCTACATAGCTGAGGGTATTGAGGGTCCATTTTGAAACAAAGTATTGATCGCGCGTTTAACAAAAAATCAAAATAATGTATTAAGAACATATTCACTGTACAAACGCACTAGTGAACAATAGTTATTAGGCGTTTATAGCCTGCGGGTTCGATGGATATGCAAGCACGAATCTACCCTAAGTGGTGGGGGAAAACATGCACAAACTTGTGCTGATATTAACTAGTAACAATACATTGTTTGCTATGACACTTTATTTTTGTATTTAATGCCGGTATTTGAGCTATCTTGCCACACTGTGCGACGGTCACATTTAAGAAAATACGTTTTTTGCAAATGCATTTTTTATCAGAAAAGGTGATATAACGTGGCAACGTCGCAATTAAGTTCCAAAATAATACGTGCCTGGGTAGGAAATTACGAAACAAATATAAAAATATAATGAAATGTCGACTGCAGAAGAAATTTATACAAAAAATAAATTATGGTAATTTTACACCTCATAAGTCGGACAAAAATTGATACATTTTATTTATCTTATTAAAAACGTTGTAATTTATATTACAAATTGGCAGGTAATTTCTTTTTATTACGAAGAATGTGCAACTTTATTTTAAGAAAGAACATTTTGTTATGAGCGTAATGTGTCTAAAAAACGTAAATCTATTATATAACTTAACTAAATTTATACAAATTTTCTAATGCGCCACGAGTGCCCAATGACGAAATTCCCTGAATGATTTATTTTTAACTACACACAGAGTTATTTTAGTAATTGAAAAGGCGATCTTTGCAACTATGACATCAAAATTGAGTGAAGAGTGATAAGTATTTACGTAAGATAAATTTAATTGTGTTAATGGGTTGATCGTATTCTTATCGCGTTAATTATATAAATACAAATTTACATCAAGTAGAGTGTAAAACGTAACATCAATTTCAACACGTCTGTAACTTTTTAGCGGGTATTTTTCCAAACTATGTGGTAAATATTACAAGAATATGATCCTTTATTTATCCAGAAAACAGCAAAAAAAATATGAATATGCCAAAAATTCATATGACAATACGTTTGATAAATCGTATCTACTAAAACTGAGTTTTATGAGAAAAAAATGTAAAGTTATAAACGGTAGCAAACAGATTACCTTAATTATTTTCTACATCTAGTAATCCATTAAAAATTATCATGGTACATCCGAAATTAAAAACGTACAATTTCTAATATGTACATACAGTATGTCCGCGGATGGGGGGGGGGGTTCACAATAGTACAATTTTTAACTTTTCGAGAAAATGTTATTCATTATAAAAGTTTTTGCTTCGTAAAAAATAGTAATGACGTTGACAAAATTATAATAAAGTCAGAACCTACAAATATGTAGGTATGCACTTTTACAAATTTAAAATAGTATATTTGGTATTTCTTCTCTTTGTTCGAATGCAATTAGCTAAATAAAAATTTGACAAAAACCAAGTATTTTACTAAAAATCACTAATTTCGGAAACATTGCAAGTTTCAAATGACATTTTGGATTTGGACAGACCATATAATTTGAAACAACTTTTTTATTTCACATTTGGTTTCAAAATAAAGAATAGAACCCTTTACTCTTACAGAATTTTAAATTTTTGTAATTTTTTATCACTCCGTATAAAAAATCTAATTTTTGTCAATTTAATTACTATTTTTTAGGCAAGCAAAAAATTTTATAAATAAAATTTTCTGGAAAAATTTTAGTCATGACACCTTTTTTAAACCCCATCCGCGGATATAGTGTATACACTCGTTTAAATTAACCAGGTAAAGAGAATGGGTACTATATATACATAATTTTCTTACAAAGTAACATTTTTCCAATAAAAACAGTGACACTGATGGAAGCTGGACTGTTCGCTAGAACTTAGTACAAAGTAAGATAAAGAAAATTTATTTGTAAATTTCAAAATCATATCAATTTAACTACGAGTTATATTAAGCAATCAATGTGAATATTACGACTGCCAAGTGAAATGAAGGACACATAAATGTTAAATTTGCTATCACTACAGAACACGTGATTTTCTTAATTTAGTACATCGTATTTCTTGTCGTATAACTACTTATCCAAAATAAACCATATTTTTTAAATTGTACAATACCAAGAAGAGAGTAAAGAAAATCACGCGTAGACGTTGATAAATATTTTAATGATGCTGCCAAAAACAAATAAAATTGGAAGTTATAAAACTCATTCATTATTATCGTGTCTACTATTATTTATAGCTGTGTTACAAACAAAGTGACCTCGTTCAAACTGCACCTTGTACCTTAAGGTCTTTTGTGTCTGCCAGCTCATTTCACTTTAATATTGAATACTATTTATGTATACATAAAAAAATAAATAGCACAAAAATTATGCACTTGAAGTAGAGATGATTTTTTTGCTTAGGTACTACTTGATATTTTAGGTTTTGTTTTTAGTTCTTCAAATTTTAGTTGTTCAGATTCTCAGCTGTTTTTCGTTTTTCAGTTTTTCATTTTGTCAGTTTTCAGTTTTCAGTGTCTCAGTTTTCCAATTTTCAGTTTTAAATTTTTCAATTTTCCGGTTTTCTGTATTTTAGTTTTTAGTTATTCAGTTTTTAGTTTCTCAGTTTTTCAGTTTTCAGTTTTTCAATCTTCCGGTTTTTTGCATTTTAGTTATTAGGTAGTTATTCAGTTTTCAGTTGTTCAGTTGTTTAGATTTCAGTTTTTCAGTTTTCAGCATTACAATCTTCCAGTTTTCTGTATTTCAGTTTTTCAAAAATTTTCTTGATCAAAGATGATCAAGGAATTCGAAACTATTATATTAGCTGTTATCCTTTCGTCAAGAAATTGAAATTCGCCAAACGTCAAAAAAATATCATTTGTCGTTCACACTTGTCCGCTCAAATTTACGATGTCGTCAAAATGCCAATTTTGATCTTTCGATATCAATATTATAGAGCATTCCGGGTCGCATATTTCAAAAGATCCCGTCGTTTAAAAATTTCATGTTTACCTTTATCGCCGCTAGTCGCCAAAAAAATGATGACATAATAATAATTACAAAATGATGACAAACTAAAACTGTATTCGTTTGAAGAGTATCGTTTTTTACGAAATCGATACAATCATTCTTATTGTTGTGTTCTTAATGTTAGGAACCGTTTTTAGAAATATATCCGGTCAAATGGAAGTCAAACTCGCCCGCCAAAGGCACCTTACAAATAATATACAGTGCGTTTAATAATCACCCACATGCATATAAGTGAGAGGGACACACAGTTCTGTCTTCTCCATCCCAGGTCTTCACCGAATAGTGCTCTCACTTACCCACAAAGTTGTTGAATAGAGGTAGACGTACTGTATATGGACAGTTAGCACAGCAACAAATTGAGTTTGTAAACTGCATTAAAGATAATTAAAAATCTTGTCAAGGACGAAATATTTCAACCATTGCATATCATTAAAGAAAATTTAACGATCAATTTTTTTTTAACAATGCTTACTTTTAGGTTCAAACATGAAGGTATTTCACAAGCCGAAATTTTAAAACAAAAGTTTGGATTTTACCAACAGCTTTGCTTCTTACTACCTTCAAAAGGACTATACTATGAAGTTATATTAATAACAATAAAGTTTGTTACAGCATTCCTAAAAATGTTCTCATTGTCCCTGCTATATCAGATTTTTCGGCCCTATACTTTTCGATATAAAGGCCAAGAAGGTACGGTTTTGATGTATACCTAAAAAAACATTTTAAATTGAAGGGTCTAGCCGGATAAGCACAGTGAAATAGCCTCACTTCAAATTTCTGAAACAATTTATTTTGTTACATTGGCTTCAGAAGACGATGGATATATTTTCAGCTCATGATCTTCAATAGTCATTGAGATCATTGGGAAAATATGTGCCGGTGGAACTATTGTTTAAACTTATTTTTGCTAGGAAACTATTATGGCTAGGAAACTGAAACAAAAACGGACTATAAAGATTACTTTCCAGTGCACTATATAATTTTTTCAGATTTTTCTAGAAATATTTAAAAAACGAATGTTAATTTTTTTTATAGTTTCGTATTCTCTGGAAAATTATTCTGAAGAGGGGACTTGTAGACGACTTTTAATTCACTACAACAGATTTTACTCAAAGGAGACTTTTTTTATTTCGAACAAATCTGAGGGTAACTTTTTCTTTTTAAACTTGAGCCATCCTAATGAATAATATACACACACACGGACAAATACACACCCGAACTGACAGCCTATTTTAAAAATACCCCAGGGATAGGATTCAAAATTTAAATAGAACGAGAAATCCGACAAATTTAAATAATCAGTAATAATTGGGAAGAAAACTATATTAGTTTTTGATTTTCACTTTATTTCTTGTCAACATCACAATTGTTTCGCCACACAGTGGCTTCTTCAGATATTGAGTACTGGTATACCATGGATTTTCATCAAGTAACGGCCCAATCTGTTCAATGTTTAAATAATCAGGTTCAACTAACAAACCTATTTCTTAGAAGCGACAGATAAGTGAATTATCTGAATACATTAATGAGAAGATTGAGCTTAAAAAAATATAGTCTGGCTGCAGTTGATTACCCTATCTGCTATCTCTGAGAATTACAAGCGTCTGACTCAAGGAGACAAGAAATATAATACATTATAAGGTCAATGTTTGGCGCGGAAACCGAGTACGATCCTACAGGGTGCGGTAAAAACATTTGGCGAGTAAATTCAATAATAATCTGAAAATAGAATTAAAAGCATTAAAAATGCTACTATTTACTTTTTATTAAAGCTTTAAGAAAATTATTGTTAAAAAGTGCAGCCAACACTTCGATTGTTGTGACTTTAACTTGGCTAATGATCCTTTCTTACGTTTAGTGGTTTGTGTCTATTGTTTGCATACTTGCCAACCCTCTTCCGTAGTTTATAACCAGCAGCTGTTGTGTTATTTGAGACTTGTGTTAGAAGGGAATCTAGCTTGCCGTACGATGCGTTTTAAAGGTGGGGTGGTCAACTCATATGTATACAATAACTAAAAACAGTTTTCTATGTAAAATTGTCTGCTGAATTCGAATTACGAGTTCACCACTAAATTCGGAATTGCGAAATTAGAGAAAAAGTTGTTTATTTCCAAAAGTAAGAAAAACACAATAAACATTAGTATTCTCATTCCCCACTCAATATCTCATTTACTGGTAATAGTATCGATCTGAAATTTTAGGAGAATAATCTTTTAACTTTCTTCTTGGGCTCTGTATAGAGCCAAATTATTGTATCAATACAACTTTCTTATAAAAAACAACTATAGTCCTACATGTCGCACAAAAGTTCAAAAATGTATTGCAAAATATAGTATGCGAGAAACTTTTTTATAAGTAGAGATAGAGGTGTAGTTAATCGACATAAAATGATGATAAAAGACCAAAGAAGTTTTTGCATTTGAATATCTTTTTATACTTTGGCTTAATAGTGAAAAAAAGGAGATTATATTGGTTCAGCGTTGGCGCACATGTTGGCCCGGCCCGGTCAAATTGGTCTAGCTCGGTGTGTACACTTCATTGCGTGCTCTGAGACTAACCATTGTGTATCTATTATAAGATAAAAGCTTCCATATTAGTAAGAAAAAGGCTTAGGGTCTGCGATTTAATGAACCATATTTATATTGTGTCAGTCCAATTAAAAATGTTTGTATTTTATGTAAATAAAGAAAACTATTTAATTTTTATAATTAGTTTAATTTAAAAGTGAGGAACATTTGCCTTCGCACAAACAACTTTACTTTTGCACTTAGACATCGACAGCGACTGGTACAAGTGTACATTTTACATTTGCAATATGAATTTAAGTGTATATTCTCTGGCTTTTGTGGTTTACTCATCATTATCGGTATAGTGTCTATATAAAATAATAATTAAAACAATTACCTCATATCTGTTTTATATGAAGTGAATAAATGTGCTCGTAGCTCATCCAAATTTCCTCTAAATAAAGGTCTGCCATAAAGAACCTTAAAAAATAACCTACAGGAATCTAATACACTATCAGTTAGTTTGTAAGTTCCATCTCGGTTAGCTGCCCCAAAATGTGTTACTTCTTCTAACATATTTAACCTTTCACGTAATATTTTAACTACTGTCTTTTTGCCTTTCTTAAAGGGATAACTAACAGTATCATTTCCAGAGGGGCAGTAAACAGCTAGTAAAATGTTGGTCAGATTTCTTTTGTCGAAATCAAATGTACTAGATATTTGGGTAATCACATCATGACAAAAAATAAAAGATTTTTGCCGTTGAAGCCATATTTCAGTGTTTAATATAGTCGCATAATACAATGAAAGAACAAAAATATCAGTGTCCACAGTATATACAGGGTGATTCACGCAAACCGTTCATTAGAAGTTTAGGGACTTGTAGAGATAATTTAATTTTGAAAATTTGGTTGCTTACATAGTTTTTTATGCTCTTTTCACTAAAAATATTTTCAACATCATTGCACTTCCGCCTATAGCGGAAGTTACCATCAACTTCATTATTTTAAATGGAATGATATATATTTTCTTGCATTTTTGAATTCAACTGGTCATTTTAATAGGACTTTGATCATACTACTATATCCCTAAATCTAACCCTACTCGAGATATACTGACTTTTCGGAAAATTTGTGTCTTGACACCGAGTAGTTTGAAATTTGCTGTCTCTAACATAATGAAAGTGAAAGTTACCATTTATACAACACAATTAGTGGAACCCTTAAGCTTCCTAATTGTGCTTTGAAAGTAACCTAATTGCTTACAGGGTGGTCAGAATTTACTGCCAATTTTGGCAAACTCCAAACGTCAAAAAGTATTTTTTTTTTTAATGGAACACCCTGTATATTTTTACTGTTTCTCATGTATAATTTTATTCTGCATCGATCTGCATTAGGGTTCCCTATACTCATCTTTTATAGTTTTTGTGTTATTGATAATTTTGTATTTTAATGTGCGAAATACATCGAAGTATGTGTTGCTCTTATAATAGTCGGCTGTGAAAATGACATTTGTTGCAATTAATAGCGTCTATCAAACAAAGTATTAATGTCTTACAATAGTTGGCTGTGGAAATGACATTTGTTGCAATTATTAATCTATCAAACACGTCAGTGTTTATAGCGATTTTATAAATAAATTTAGTAAAGGGTTATGAGTCATGGAGAATAATAGAAATGGATATTCAAACAATGATATTTTAAACTTATTTTTTATTCACGGCGAAGGCCACAGAATTATACTTCGAGTAGGGTTAGATTTAGGGATATGGTAGTATGATCAAAGTCCTATTAAAATGACCAGTAGAATTCAAAAATGCAAGAAAATATATATCATCCCAGTTAAAATAACGAAGTTGATGGTAACTTCCGGTATAAGCGGAAGTGCGATAACCATGAAAATATTTTTAGTGAAAAGAGCATAAAAAACTATGTAAGCAACCAAATTTTCAAAATTAAATTATCGTTACAAGTCCCTAAACTTCTAATGAACGGTTTACGTGAATCACCCTGTATGACTGTTCTAGTACATTCATTTCTAAAAAATGACAAGATTGCAAAAAGTCTGGTACCTGCTTCTTCATGATCGGAAAAATGTAGGGATTTCATGATTTTCACATTATTTTGATCGCATAAAATAGTTTTGCTATTTTCTAAAAACATAACTGCAATAACAATCTGAACGTTTTGATCTATTCCGAAGTAACTTTTCTCAAACTTGCAAGCAAAAAAGTTCAAGAGTTCTCGTTTATTATCAGAATGAACCTTTTGGTCTCATGTTTATAACTAATTTCAAAGACTTTTCAAAGAGTTTTTTGAAAGTTGAACAGCCATAGCTTTGATGCCTTTGAATTAAAGACATGATGTAAATAATAAGAACAGTATTTTTCGGTTCTACTGGTAACTGATAAACTTCCACTGGTACAATTTTTAAAATAAAACATACATGAACTAAATAATAAAATACCTACGTATCTCTGATATGACTGAATACGGTTGCGAGTTGCTAGCAGAGAGCGCTCGCGCCGGCCGAGGAGAACGGGCAATATATGAGTCGTTACACTACTATTTATTTACAACAGTCATAACAGCCAAACTAAGCATTCTAGAAAAAAATTCTTCAAGTAAAAAAGTTTCTATAATTCATAAGCTTTATTTTCTCTCGATCATATGACCATGTATCTTTAGTAATAAAAAAGTTTCTAGCATGTTATATTTTGCAATGCATTTTGGTGTTTTTGTGCGTTAAGCGAAGATTTTTATTTTTTTTGCCAAAAAACGACGTTGCCGAAAAAAGTTTCACATAAACTGTAAGTGAGGCCAATCTCCAAATATATTGGTGTCAAAATTTGAAACAGATATCTCGAACAGTTAACGAGGTATTGACTGAGAAACAAAAAAATAAATGTTTCCCGTAGTTTTTAGAAATTTGCCCAAAATTGCATTTTTTTCCCATTTCGCAATTCTGGATGAAGGGGTGAACTCAAAATTCGTATCCGTCATGAAATTTTACATGGGAATCCGTTTTTGGTTTTTGTATATGTCACAGTTGACCCCCCCTTGCTGAATTGGAGGTCTTAGATTCCCTACTATGTGGAAAGATACGTTAAGTGCTGGACTTTCGTATATAACTGCAGCAATACTGGGAATGGCATCGAGTCGTGTTGGTTTTTCTGAACTATTTAACCATATTGTAGCGCACGTAAGCAATGTTTTCCATAAAATTATTTAATATATGTATTTACATTTAGGACTGACTGATAATAACTAATAGAGGTCTAATAATTTTAAATTTAAATTTGTAATTTGAAATTTGTAAATGCCCGCCAAACCTCGTGACATCACCAGTTAGTATGTCCAATAAGTATAGTTAAACTTCACTTCATAAAAACAAATAAAATTAATCAAATGCTGTAAAATATGTAACAAATCGTTCTTTGGGCGTCAAGTAACTTGTACTTTGAGTCCAAGGATTTTCCGATATTCCGATCCTCCAAACCATTTTTAAGATAAAGGAAAAAAACTTTACAAATCTGGTGTATATCCTCGATTCGGCTAAAAATTAAGGGTCCGTAGAAAGGGTTAATTACGAAAACAAAGCCTTGAACATAAATTAGCTCATTGCAGATTTGTATCTGTAATGAGCTTTTTATCTCTTTTGCAGACAAAGTACCTATACACTCAGTAATTTTATTCGATTTCACCTTGTTATTAAAAATATAAAGAATTTTTTTATTCGCCCTGTAGCAAAACCGACGTACAGTGAACGTTCAAAATAGGGTTGAGACAATATTCGTTTTCGTTAACTATACTAGAATTTTTGACACGGTCGTTCAACTTAAGCCAAGCAGTTGACTCTGTTTATGCTTCGTAAGTGGTTTAATTATCGTTGAATATGCTTTCTACAAACCCCCATTAGACGTAAGTAGGCGCATCATTGTTATAAGCTATTATTTTCGTCAGCTATTAAGCATAATTTCCTTCAATAAGGACCAAATTCGTGTAGAAAAAAGTATGTACAGAACACTTAAAATCCATCATAGATAATTCTACAATTATCACTAGCTGTGCAATGATTAAGTTTCCTCCGTTCAGATTATGTGGTTTTTCCTATTACGCCACTGGCAATTTCTAGAAAAAGAAAATGTCAATGCGCCCTATACCACTTAACAAATGTTTGCAATACCATGCATAAGAAAAACACAGGACTGAAATTTAGTTTAAAAAATGTTTCTAAAAATGTAGCATTCTAATTATAAATAGGAAAATACACCGTAATTAATAGCCCATTCAGCTAAAGTCTGTTAAATTTCTAGGTTAACTCTAGACACTGGATTAATATTGCATTCATATATTGATGTAGTCATATTGTCAATCAAATTGCTTAAAAAACATCCATGCCATAAGGCAAATTCAGTTCGAAATTGGCCTACAATGTGCAATGGTCGTGTATTAGGTATACCTTATTGCATAGTTTAACAAGTTTTCATTATACAAAAATGAGGAATTAGAGCCCTAGCAGGATTATTCTTGACTTGGTTCGCCGGTTGTAAACCATGGTTTATAAAATATAAAATAATGAGTACCATCATGTATAATTTACAATAATCTAGTATGTATATAGTTAACACAGGTGTGCCCCAGGGGTCTATTTTGGATCCTCTACTTTTATAATCTACTCGTCCAACTTTTCATCCGTTTTTCTTTCATGTAAATAACATTATTCTGCAGATGACACACAGTTGTATTTGTAATTTGATGCGAGTGAAAGCAAGCAGGCAATTGCTGCCAAAAACTATGATCTTAGCTCTTTGTTTGACTTTCCAAATAAAATGTGCCTTCAACTTAACTCTGGCAAATCAGCTGTGATTGTGCTCGGCAGAAAATCGGAAAGAAATAAATTCGCTTTAGAGTTTAAGAACAATATCGAAATCAAAGATGAGCCTATTTTATTTCAAAATACTGTGAAAAATTTGGGACTTGGGATTTGTTAACAAATATCTACAAAAGGCATACCTACTTAAATTTAAAACTAATATATCAAAATAGATTTGTATTGACCAAAACCTCTTAATCTGTACGCCGAGATTCTCTAGTACCGTGGCAGTTGAATTACTGTGACACAATATATGGACCTTATTTAAATGCTACTGGATAGTAATCGAATTCAAAAACTTCAGAACTCTTGTTGCGGTTAATTTTCAGTATAAGGAAGTTTAATCGTATTAGCCACACACTAAACCTAAATAACTGGCTTAACACGAATAATAGACGATATTTGCACTCTGTTTGCCAGTATTTTAATAAACTGATTAACAAAATCCTGCCATACTTGTATCCTAAAATACGTTTTCGGACCGATGTCCACAATTTAAACATTAGATGTAAGGGTACCCTTCGTACGACGAATAAATGGTGTCTGTTATCTTTTGTACGAAATTTGTCAGCTTGTCAGATCAATCTGACGTACTTATAATATAATTTTTTTCGTTGGACGATTTTATCTATTACCACATAGTTTATTGTAGAAATTATTTCTAGACAACGTCACATACAAACTACTGACATATAATCCACACAATAATCAGTCTACTTATATTCTAATGAATTTGTAAACACCAAATAATTTTAACGGCAAAGTCAATCAAATATCGCCAAATGGTGTGTTTGAATTGTAATATAATCACGTCATTGTTACATATTTGCAGAGGTCAAAGTGACAAAATGACATCAGTCTGGTGCCTGCGATTTGAACCGCTATATCTCCTGGTCTAGTGGTCGCAACGTGGCTCACATTGCAATTTTTTTTCACATTTTTGATGTACTGTTTATCGGTCTCCTCACATGAGGGAAAATACATTAAAATGCTCATTTCATTGTTGATAATTTTCAACACACCAATATTCAAACAATTACGTTCTATTTTTCCATGTTATACATAATTTAAAAAATGTATTAAATAAAATATTAGATTCAAGTGTTCTTGTTCAGGTACTTTTTTTAACTCTAAAAACTGGTCTATAAGCGCCCACATAGAATTCGAGATTCCAATATGTTGTTGACAGCTGAAATGGCGACCGAATGCCAAACATTGGTATTTCTTATTATATTCTAAACACGAAATTAAGTGATTGACTCTACAAAGGAAACACCAACAATATAACATTCACATGAGATAAATAAAACAACTAATTCAGTGAAAACCATAGGGTTCTAAGCATCAATTTGTACAAAAATCAGTTTTCTACAAAAGTACTGCAATTCGATATAAGTTTCGAGATAAGAACAAATAAAATTGAGAATAACCGCATACAAAGTAGATTTTATTAAAATGAGTGAGTCCTCTGTTAAGAATATTCGTAGTCCCTTATGAAGGTTCGTTCAATAGGGACACGCATATTAGGAAATTGTTCATGCCTGACGTGCATAGTCCCTACCGCACCAATACAAAGTACAATGTTCATCATTGTAAAATTTTCATGTTTTTAAGTTGCGCGCAATTAAACTCATCACGTAAACTGAACCAACAGTAAACACTTAAATTTCGCAAGGCAATGATAAATACCCCTATTTTTAGTAAGAACTTTTCCGTTTCTATCACCTTGTCAACATATTGTTCATTCTATATAGGTTACAAAAACTGTTTTTCATTTTTCTTTAGAGGAATTACCTATGCTCCAGTATTTGTTGTAATTCTTATTGTGAGAAGTCGTTAAAAGTTACTATCGGAAATAAATCAGACTTCTAGTCTAAGAAGTCTCAACTTCATTTTCAAAGACCTGTTCTACGATGCCCCACGTGATGGTGTGGATGAAAAAAAAATTATCCCCGACGCACATATAGTGGAAGTACCCAAAAAAACATTTTTTTAATAAAAAAAAAACATTTGTGACATACAGACGGACTTGACGAAACTATAAGGGTTCTATGGAATCTTAAAAATAATACTGTTAAACTATTTTTTGAAAACGTTTACATTTTGTACACCCCGTCACTTTGTCACATTTTATGTAACCCCCCGGCCCCCGAAAAAGCAAACATATTTGATGAATGGCCCCTGCAATACTGGATCAATTTAAAATCAGTATTTATAATAATAATAATAAATTCTTTATTCAAATAAGCTGTACATAACAGATATGAAACGTCATAAGTGATATAAAATAATGATAGATACATTAAAATGGTTAAAAATTCCAAGAGTTTTATGTAATACAGTTTAAAGGGCACATTTATTTAAAAATTTAATTATGTACAAAAAAATATATATGTAAAGGGACGACGACAATGTTGAGATTACTCCAGATTATAAAATTCTTGCAAAGTGTAGATACATTTTTCAATGAGAAATTCTTTTAAGGTTCTTTGGAATTCATGTAAGGCGTTGTTTTTTTTTTAATATTTTGCGGCAAATAGGAACGCTTCGTATATAAAAATTGAAGTTAAGGTTAAAATATTGGAAGTTTTAAAAGTCTCTCTACAAGCTTCTAGTGGCCCTAATGAGAACATTAACCTTAGAATTCTCTTTTGGAGTATGAACACTCTTTGTGAAGATGTGACTAAACCCCATAATATCATCAAGTATTTTAGGTATGGATAGACAATACCATAATATACATTTATTAGCTTCGATTTCGTTATGACGTATTTCAAATTTCGTAAAGCAAAAAATTTGAATTCAACTTATTGCACACACTGCCAATATGGTTTTCCCAAGTTAATTTTTCGTCTAACTGTAAGAATTTATGGTTGATGGAATTTTGTATTGTCCGTTCTCTTATAATTAAGTTAAGAGGAGGTGGTATACGTCTTATGTAAAATTGTGAGTGGTTCTGCTTGTGTTTAGTACTGGTCTGTTGTTTTTACACCAGTTCAAAAAGTATTCCAAGATTTTATTAGCTATACCTTGGAGTTCTTCGATTGATGATGCAGCTACACCAATGGTAACGTCATCGGCGTTCATTACCACCCGGATATGGGTTGATGCTTCAAAAAAATATTGTTTTATATCGTTTATAAATATGATAAACAATAAAGAAGATAGTACAGTACCATGGGGAACGCCTATGTTTCATTTTGATAGTCGGAATATGTATTATTTATTTTAACTAAAAATGTTGTTACTTATGAATAAATTTACCCAGTTGTTTATGTTTCCGCGGATTCCAAAGGCATCTAGTTTTTCTAGCAGTATTTTGTGATTACCAGTCAAATGCTCTAGTCAGATCGAAGAACAATGCAATTGCATAGTGGTTATTATCTAGTGACTGATAGATGAACTGTAAAAAGTCAAATGCTGCAGTATTAGTTATTATTTAACCTTATATTTTCACAAGGTTCCAAGTACAATGTCATAAGGTTCTAAGTACATTGCAGCACTTTTTAAAAATAGCATTTTTTATAAAAAAAAAAAATTAAAATTAACAACTGCATATTACTGTGGGAACTGAAGGTAAATCTCTCAAATATATTTTAGCATATATACCTAAACTACATTCTATTACACAAATATTTTATGGTACTTCAAACTATATTTGCTCTCCTGAAAAATTTTCTATTTGGCGTTTAGAACCCTCTGGTTTTCACCTCACGCTATATGTTTATCGACTATATTTTGATAAAGTTGTTGTTCCAAATTTGCAAGAATGGTAAGTCAACAAATTATACACCAGACAAGCCTTATCTTAATTAGATGCGACAGTATTATTCTTTATGTCGTTATTTATTGATTTAAAATTCGTCTAGTCTGGTAGGCTTCAATGAAATATTTAAAGTATTTTGTTAATTATGTTCATCGTTTCATATCTCTACCAGTTTTAACTTATCAAATACTACGTTCTAGATATAACACGAGGCCATATTAAGAAACTTGTGGAACTGATGTAAAACTACTAATGCAGATGTCAACAGTTGACAAATAATCTTGAATTAAATGATACATATGTTGACAAGCGGCGGATGGGGTAGGTAGGGTAAACCGATCCGGGAGAATATCAGCATCGGTCCAGAAAAAGCTCATCACCGTCTTGTCACAATAGCAAACAAGGTTTTTAGGAGTTTTAATACAACTTTTCAAATACAATAGAAAATGTACCTCAAAGTTTTGCAAAGAAATAAATCAACGTGGACTAACAGCAGCCGTCGAGCCGGCTCCAAAGCGATCGGCCCTTCAAGAATTCCTTCGTCCTCTGAGCCGGCCCATCTGCCATTGTTGTTAAGATCCGTTACATACTACAGATTTCATTTTGAGTCATTGTACAATAAGGCATCGGTCACTGCTGTGAATAACCCAATCAATAGGTAGACGGGTATACCAAAATTCATACCCGAAAACAAAAAATATGGTTGTATAGAGAAAAAAAAATTAAGAAAAATTTGTGATTCGATGAATGCGATATGAAGTGGCAAACTTAACCTAAAAAATTTGGAAAATTGAAAAAAAAGACAGTTTTTCGTAAAAAAAAGAAAACTATCGAAGACAGTTGTAGGTGATTGTTATTTTTTTAGGTATTTTGGAATATATCGAAAAAAAAAAACATTAAAAATCGGCTTTTCTTGTTTTCGCTGTATCTTAATCAAATTTACATTTAAATACTCACTATCAACCGTAAGTATAGCTCACAAGCCGAAAAAGTACGTTTTTGAAAAATTTAAAAATACCTTCAATTTTTCAAGATATATCGATTTTTCGAAAAAATGAAATTTTCGAAAATCGGATAGACTTCCTCCACGGAGGTTTCTATAGTAACGATCTTAGGCTCATTTGCTTTATAAAGAGTTGTACTATCACACTGTGAAAGAATTGTGACGGTTTTATTAATTTTAAGAGTAAATAAATGGCTTTTAAAATAATTGCATTTTTTTTAGGTTAGGTCTTTCTAAAAATAATTTTGTCAATTTCAATTTTACAGAAATGACTTATACGGGAATCGATTACTGACAATTTTTAACAAATTTACAAAAAAAATTGTCCTACGACTTTCTGGAGCCGAGAAATTGGCAAAATTATTTAAAAAAAACCTAAAAAAATTCTATTACCTTAATGTATTTACCCTTAAAATTAATAAAACCGTTACAATTCTTTCACAGCATGATAGTACAACTCTTTATAAAGAAAGATCGTTACTGTAGAACCCTCCGTGGAGCAGGTCTATCCGATTTTCGAAAACGTCTTTTTTTGGAAAAATCAATGTTTCTCGAAAAATAAGATATTTAGAAATTTTTCAAAAACGTACCTTTTCGGGTTGTGAGCTATACTTACGATTGATAGTAAGTGTTTAAACGTATATTTAAAAAAGTTACAGCGAAAACAAGAAAAGCCGATTTTTGACGGTTTTTTTATATATATCGCGAAAACTGTTATCGCAACTGATACTTAAAAAAAATAGCAATCGAAAGATCTTTTTAGCACCTACAATTATCTCACCCAACTTTTTTCGATTAGGCAGTTTTTTTTATTTACGAAAATCTGTTTTTTCAACTTTTCAAATTTTTTAGGTTAACTTCGCTACTTCAGATCGCGTCCATCGAATCATACATTAGTGGATTTGTTTTACTACAACACTCAGGCCTCAAGGCCCATTGTGCTCGTAGGGATCTACAGTTTTGCGTGGACTCCAAACCACGGTCATCGGCTATCAACTATGAGCACCCCCGGCCATCTCACCGCCTTTCTGGCGGGCCAATAGCCCTTGGGGTCTTCTCTGCAGCGAAGACAGTTGCCCTGTGCCATCGGCGCCACCTTACTAAGCGACTTAATGGCCAGGAACTGTCTCAGTCGATAGCCTACCGACTAATAGACGGATACACTGGTTCACCCATCCAAATGCCGGACTCGGCCAGCGTGTCTTAACGTCGCTGATCAAGTGTCGGAAAATAAACCATCATCATCATCATCAACAAATTTATTCAATTTTTAAAATACAATTTATGCCTCCCCGGATCATGACCCGGAGCCAACCGTACAACCACGTCGCGCAGCGTCGTGGTGTTAGTGCGGTTGGACGGGTCTTGACCGGTTTGGCTTAAAAAAATGTATGAAAGAGATAAAACTCCTGCCGCCTGTGGCGGCTTAAAATTATCAATTAGCTTGAACATATTAAAAGCTTAACTAAAAACAATGGATATAAAAACTTAAATCTATTTTATGGGAAAAAACACTTTTTAAAAATTTTGTTGCTTAGATGGAGACGAACTCAATTGGAAAAGCTCCATTTAAACAAGTTACCCCAACAGTCTGCTCGCCGCTGGGAAATTTTGGTTGTGGGGAAAATAAACCGGTGACCGTACCTCGTCCCCATCGAATCATACATTTTTCTTAGAATTTCTTTTATATACAACCGTATTTTTTGTTTCCGGGTGTGAAGCAATCTAATTAACGAAGATTTGAGTTTTGACCCAAATATCACGTTGCCATTTTTTTTAATTTCAAAATCTGAAGCGCCCTCCACTGTTTTCCAGCAGCGGTATGGGCCCTTCAATCATAAGAATAATTCTTAGAGGAGGTTATTATCTTCGCAAAAAACCATAATTTATTCTCTTTGCTGATTGGTAGTAAATTTGCACTAATTTCTCTAACACTGCTTTATTTATTTATTCAATGTTTTTGTGTCGAGTTTTTTAAAATTAGTAGCCTATTGACCCGTAAAGTCAAGGTACAAATAATGGATATAAATAAAATTGGAAAGATATGAAATTGAATCAAACAGTTCATAATAAAGCACATAGCAAACAATACGCGTTTTGTGTATCTAAACAAAAACTGGTATTCCAAGATTAAATTTGATATATTCACCATTATCTAGTAAAAACGTATTAATAGATCTTTACTTAAATGTTTATAATTACTCACCTAGTTCTTGCGAAATCAAGAGGATATACGAAGCAAAGTGAAGTTGCACCAGCAGCACCACCGGATGCTAAGTTACCTAAGAAATAGCGCCAGAATTGTGTTTTCTTGTCGACTCCACTCAAGAAGACCTGCTTGTACTTGTCTTTGAAGGCGAAATTAAGAGCTTGTGTGGGGAAGTAACGGATGACGTTAGCGGTGTTACCACGCCAGTAAGCTAAGACTCCTTGTTCTTTGGGAATACGGATGAAGCAATCTACCATACCTGTAAACAAACAAATTGTTAATTTTCGAATTTTGTGTGTGTATTAGGGTGGCCCTTATTTTTAACATACTAAAAGTTTGCTCCCACCCCTTGTCTTGTCCCAATCAACAAAAAAACAATCTGTACAAAATTTTACCTCAATCGGACAACTGCGAGGTGACCCTCCTCATGGGATAAGCTGCCATTTTGGGTTTGAGGGGTTGCGCGCACTATTTAGGCATCCTAAGGGCTATCCTCTTAACTTTTAGATCTAAATCACCCTGCCTACTAGGAATGGATATTAGTGTGGCAGACTGGTAGCAATGAAGTGCCTGATGATGTCTGCTCTACCATTCTTAGATTTCTTGAATACCACCTTTTACGCAGAAACAAAAGCGAGATAATTACCGAGAATTGTTGGAATTAATGATAATCTTTCCTGGAGGTATTCTAAACAACGGGATATCGTCTGGTATACCAGGAGCTGTAAGTCATGTTAGGTGAACGTCAAAGGCAATTTAATACATTCAAGATTTCAAGATCAATTTCAGTTATCTCACAGGGACAAGAATGTTTTAAGGAGAATATGTATTTTGCTTGCTCTAGTACACGTTCGAGCCTGGTTTCTGTCATCAGAAGCAATTAAAACACCGTATCATGATTTCCTATTAAAGCGTCAACTGATAAATTATCCATTATTCAGAAATCGGTAAAGCTGCTGCAAAAAATGTTCCAACCATCTCTGGTACTTAATTCCCGAAACTGTGGCCCTATCCTAATTAGATGACAATGTACCAATGGCAGTTAAGGCAAATATGGCTCAAGTTATGCTGTAAGGAGACACAGGTGAAGAAGAGGGAGAAAAAAAGAATCAACTGAAGAAGTGCATTTTGCACCAACATGATTTGTCCACCATTACAAACATCTAGTTTTCATCTTTTGTAACTCTTGGTACAAAAACTTTCTTCACGAGATTCTCTGCACTTCAACATGGAAGGATGATCCTGGTTATAAAAATGGAATTAAAAGACTTGAGAAGACAGTTGTTGTGAATGACGTTGTATAAAGAGGTGTCAAACTTGTTCAGGATTACAATCACATTCTCACAAAAGATGAAACCGAGAAACAATTTACTTTACAGATCGTTGCCGCAAACCGTAAAAATACCCAACTCCCTACTAAATCCTCTCTTAGGAAAAATAATGTTCGTTACTTCACATTATGTTTTCATTCTATAGAAATTATTGTTATAAATAAAAATGCATTTCTCTCATACAAGTTGTGTGCGTTATTAAAAAAAAAACTAATATTTCTAAATTTGTTCATGTTACTTCAGGAATTTATCAAATTAACTTTTAGAAAATTTTATTCAGAATGTTTTTAGACAATAGTTGGGGTTGCATTGATTAATATAATAAGGAATAGCAAAAGCATGAATATTCATCTTCCGTTTACATTTTAGCGGAAGTGGACTTTGAAATCAGCTACAGATTCTGGTAACCATGTTATAAATATTACTTTGGTAAATGTTGTTTGTCCACTGAAAGTTTGTAACGCAAAGTTTGTGACAAAATATGGAATCGAAAATATTAAACGTGATTGATTTTCGTGTCGACAAACGATGTCATATAACATGCAGTTGTGATGACTGTGATTAGCTATAGATTGACAATAAAGATAATAGGCTTGTAGCGGTATTCGAAGCCAACGCCACCGCCACTCACTATTCTGCTCGTTTTTGCAGCCGGAACATTTTGTCTGCGCAATAAGAGTTACTCCACAGTAGTGTACCATAACTTCTATGAAAATGGAATAGCGCAAAAAAACTCATTCTCAAAGTCTCCACTGAACTTGAATTATAGTTGTATCGCCGGCAAATACAACACAGCTGTTAAGAACATGATATAGAATAAGTCATTAATATAAAAAAAATGTACAACAAAGGCCCCAAAACTGAACCTTGGGGTACACCGGGTATGACTGACCTATAATCAGAAAAAATATTTTTTATATATACAATTTGTTTTCCATTTGACAAACATGTTCTAAAAATGTTTGATGTAAACCTCTAATTTCTTAGCAATACAACTTTATTAACTAAATATCGTGAGAAATCCAGATTGTCAATAAATCATCCGACCGGTGGTTTATTATTATTAGCTTTAAAGGCTCTCAACAGAAAGTGTCCACATAAGTTTGTGTTATAAATATTATGCATGCAGAAATCTCACTTTTCATGAGCTATTCGTAATATGCGGATAACTCTGTGCACAAATGAGTAATTAAGGCTATTTACTTAATGTTCATTAATATTAATAATAGTCAAAACCATTGCGTAAACGTATTTACAAGGAATAAGGTGCAACAAACCGTATCTGCTCTAATCAGATACGTCAAATTTCGAAAACCTCGAGGAGGTGCAACATACAGGAATGTCTTTATCAATACCAGCTTATGTCATGCACGTCATCATGTAGTTTAGATTATAGTAATTTTATTTTATCAAAGTTCATTAGGTCATTGACCTTCGTTGTAATGAAATAACTGGAGGATTTTCGTAATGAATAATAACTATTTCGTAAATCGGAATAACGACTAATACTAATGAAATAATACAACACCGATAGCTAAATTCAATTTCTTATAATTAAAGGTGCTTGGATCGGACAAGAGCTGACAGTATTGCCAGCACTGACTATTACGTGTCACAGAGAGAAAAAAAATCAATTATTACAATCAGCCAGTTTATCTCTTTGTGGAGCTATTCCAGTTAGCACTCCTCCATCGCATGAACCCAGTAGATATCATTTTACTGACTTCCTATTGATGAGAATTTCTCTCAATGTTCTACGTATTCTTTGGTCTTTAACAGAGCCAGATTTGAAGGCGTCTGGGCCCTGGGCAGTGGAGAAAGTGGAGGCCCTTTAAATATTGTTTTCCATAAACGATTCTCTAATTAATAAATAAAAAATCGATTTCTGATTTGTAGTTTACGAAATATTTCAAGAAAAAACCGTAGTTTTAATCGTGCTTTAAATAAATTGAAAAAACGATGAAAAACGGAAACAAATTGAAAATATCCTTTAGTTCAATATATTCTATTACTTTAATAATCATAAATTAAAAGTAAAAAAAGTACATAGTTATAAAATTTTGTATCTGGGATTTGTGGAGGCTGGAGGCCCTCAATTCTCGGAGGCCCCGGGGCTTCCGCCCCGACTGAGTAATAAGAAACATAGAAAGCAGTTTACTATTTTGTTCCAATGGAAAATCATAAACTGAAACCGCTCTCGCTACTTAAACAAGGCTAATGTTAACTTTCATCGAGTCGGAAACGAAAAACGCGCCTAGGTCAGTTTTGGGGGCCAGTTTGATGACTACGAGCTATATCCATTGCCAAGGAGAAGTGACGTCAGCCATGTTGATTCAGATTGAATGATAAATTAGCAAATTTCTAGTTATCAAACAGAAATATGTCTCAAACAATTTGTTTTATATTGTTTTTCTGCAAAATTATACAATTTAAAAAATTGTGATTTATTCCCCTAAAGATCACACCTTTTAGGCGTTATTATTACGGAGCCACAGCGGTCCAGAAAAAAAAAATTCCGTTCAAAATTGTCTAGAGCTCTTATTTTGCAATCGATTGGAATACATATTTTTTTAATATTCCTGATTTAATTACGAAAAAATCTGTCATGGCCGACTTTGGAAACATGAAAACTTGAACATGATTAATGTATTTAAATGGCCAATTTTTATAAAAATCTTACAAAAACTTTTTTTTTAACTACTTAAGTAATACATAAATCTTGATGCTCGAAGTGTTTTCGAGGTCACCGATTACGAATCCAAATTGTCGTGAACCAACCTGCAAGATGGCGGAATCAATATGGCGGCAATAAAATGCTAAGAAATGTTGAAAAAAAATATATTCGTAAAGTTAACACTGACAAGTTGCAAATATTACTGACTACTAATTTTAAATTCAAATTGTCTCTGTTTTAAGTTCCAGTAAGAAATTCAAGATGGCGAATCCAAAATGGAAATCCAAAAATTAATTAAATGCATTATTCTAAATGGGCTACTTTAAGCATGATGCGATTGGAAAAAGCGAAAATGGCTGGTATTTATTAATTATCGATCATAAATATGCGATTCAGTACTCCATTAATTTTGTACATTACATAATCTAATATAGGTAATATTAACATTTTTTCATCAGCTATAATACAATAAGTATCTATCACAAAGGTTTAAGTTTCTTGTGTTAGATACTTATTGTATTATTAGCTTATGAAAAAATGTTAATATTGCCTATATTAGGTTATGTAATGCACAAAATTAATGGAGGACTGAATCGTATATTTATGATCGAAAAATTAATAAAAAAAAAACAGCAGCCATTTTCGCTTTTCAAATTTTACAATCATGCTTAAAAGTAGCCTATTTAGAAAAATGCATTTAATTAATTTTTTGATTTCCATTTTTGATCCGCCATTTTGAATTTCTCACGGGAACTTAAAACTGAGACCATTTGAATTTAAAAGTAGTAGCCAGTAATATTTGAAATTTGTCAGTATTAACTTTAACGAATATGTTTTCTCTAACATTTCTTAGAATTTTATAGCCGCCATATTGATTCCGCCATCTTACAGGTTGGTTCACGACAGTTTAGATATTAGATTCTTGATTGGCGACCTCGAAAACCCCCAAGTAACAAGATTTATGTAAATAGGTTAAAAAAAATGTTTGTGTAAGATTTTTATAAAAAACGATCATTTAAATACATTAACCGTCTTCAGGTTTTCATATTTCAAAAATCTACCATTACAGTCGTAATTAAATTATGAATATTAAAAAAAAATATCTCAATCGGTTGCAAAATAAGAACTCTAGACAATTTTGAACGAAAAACTTTTTATGGACCACTGTGCGGAGGTCGGTAGTAACACAGCAACTTTCTTGCTATAAATTTGCCCTAGCGCGACAAATTCTACAGAATTCTTAACATGCCCAACGGCAGTTTAACGAAAGTTCAAAGAAAACGTGAATAAACTGAATACTATAAAATCAGGTTATGTTATCAAATTATTGGTATATTTAATCATAATGAAAAGTGAAAATTATCTAAATATCTAATCTGACCTTATTTTCAGACAGTATGTTAATTACCCTTTCTTAAAATAAACAAAATTTACAACATTTTTGTGAACATATAGACTGAATCAATCTTCTGCAAATAAATCATTTTCGTTCTGGAGTCAGCTCTGACAGGGTAGCAACAAGTGGCAACATCTGGCAACCCTATTACTTTAAATGTTACAAAATAATCTCTTATGTTCTTGGCAATGAGTTCTTATTTTTTTTAATTATTAAAGTTTAGTTTTCTACCTACACTATAAACCAAATGAGTAATTGAGGATCACGAAAGCAAAATTGGAGCATTCGGGTAATGAAATAACTTAATTGAAAACCTACACTATATTTATTGTACAAAAATATTGTTCAGATTGTATTTTTTTGTTCTTTCGACACATTATGGTATTTAAAGTGGTGTTTTATAACATATATGTAATATTTTAGATTTAAATTTATGAATAAACTCTCCGAAACAGGAAAAAATTTACCTTCAGTTTTAATTATCTCCCGGTGGTGTCAACTGTGTTGGCGAAATGTGTATTCGTATGTACTGTTCTAACGTTTATAAAAACTATATTTCGAGTTAACCTTGAACTATTTTTTAAGAAACTTGGAGAAATTACTCCAAATACTTAATAGTTTGAAGTATGATTGTTGTTTATTATTGATGTTCAAATGTTTACGGTTACATTTTTTGACTGTCTTAGTTCTGACCTAAGTTAAAAGTTATAAAATATAGTTTACATAAAATGTAGAACTTTGAACAACTCTAGCTGGATAGGTAAATTTTCCAAAAGAAAAGAAAAAATATGTTAGGCAATGCTTTAACTGTAAAACAATCTCACAATCTTATTTGTTGTTAAAAGAACTCACTAAAACCAAATTTTAATAAGATAATGTGCATGGTGTTTACGTAAAAGGAAAATAAAACTTCCGTATTTAAAGTACCAATTATTACAATCATAACTTTACTTTCAGACGTAATTAATAGTTAATTAAGCTGGAGGAAGATATTTTTTCCATTTAGAATTATTCACATGATGTCATTCAGTTTACTTAACAGTCAAAAATCAAACAATAATTGACTTGGAAATTTAAAAAAAGCTCAATTTTAGACAAATTTGATTCATGGACCATTCCATAAATAATAAAATATACATAGTCACAGTTTGCTCCACATATCACATGATTAATTCTAAATGGAACGACTGTCTTCCTTCAGCTTAATTAACTCTTAATTACGTCAGAAAATAAAGTTATGACTAATAATTGGTACTTTAAAAAGAAACATTTTATTTTCTCATCTTATTGAAATTCGTTATTAGTGACTCTTTGATAAGAACGAATAAGATTATGAGATTGTTTAACAGTTAAAACATTGCCAAATGTCTTTTTTAGGAAAATTAGGTCCACTTTTTTTCATAACCACGAACACCGCTGCTGGATTTTTTCAATATTTTACCGCGACACAATCTCCTGATGGGTAAAGTGCTTCCACCCAAATTAAAAAAAATCGCATTGTAATAAAAGAGCTGTGATATGGGAGTCATGAAAAGTGAGACACACTGTATAATCATTCGGGTGGAAAAGGCCTCCCCCATCACCCCTCTTTGTTAGATCGCCCAAGTGACACTCTGTACAGTTAATTTCAGATAACGAATTTTACATTTACGATGCCATCTTCTTAATTTTAAGACCACATTTACAAAAATTGTCAAATAAATATATAGATAAACACAGTCTAAAAAAACTATGTTTCAACATTTGACTCGGATTCTGTACTCTCAGTGTACTTATATAGTTGAATAAGTATAAAAACATATATGTAATGCAAAACTATTTCTATTCACGTCCTTAATTTCATAAATTACCAGATAAGCTTAAAACAACTTTACATTCAAGAGAGTAAATATTAAGCAAACGTAAACCTTGAATTATTTTAATATTTGAACTATTTAATTATTTTGTTTATTGCAAAATTATTCTATGAGCCATAAATTATAAGTCTACGTCGGTCTTACTTAAAGAAAAATAGGAGGTCCCAACATAGAACCCTGAGGAGCTCCTATAATTGTCTAAATATTTCAGATTGCATAAACGACATTTTGTATAATACTATCACCAGGAATCTAGTGGCTCTAATAGCTGAGAGACCTCTTATACCACAATCAGAGGCAGTAAAGTTGTTTTTAAACATAAATTAATTGGGGTTAGTACACAAGTTGTTACAAAATGCTAGTACAGAAATGCATAGTGGTCATAGGCGTAATTCGGGGGGGGGGGGGGAGGTTATGCAACTGCCTCCCCAATATTTTGAAAGAGCATTAAATTGACAATCTGACGAATTCCGAAATTCTTCCGAAAAAAATAACAGGGATGACAATTACGCCAATCAAGACAAAGGTTTTCGATACAATTAGGCAGGGGCGGATTAAGACTTTGTGGGGCCTCTGGATAAATTTTAAGCAGGGCCTTTTTGCAATTCTAGTAACACTACAGACTGGCAAGTTAAACCCCAGATGCCTGGGGGAAAGCGAGTTCAGTACTCGTAAACCGCAGACAGGCGACTTAAACTCCAGATGTCCGGGGGATAGAAAGTTCAATACTCGTAAAATCATAGTCTACTAATTATAATTATACATTACTTTTACGTGGCACATCTCTGATCGTATAGTATATAAAAATTTAAATTCTTAGGGAAATCGTCCCATGGGAACCCATTTTTTAATAACAATTTTATAAACAAATCATAAATAATGCGATTTTCGATTCCAAAACACTTCTATCGTAGAGTATGGGTTAATATAAGAAAAAAAATCTTATATGTACATGTACAGTGTGTTTCACTTAAGAGTGTAACAGCGTAATAATTGTTTTGTTTTCGGTCCGATTTGAATCAAATTGATCTTAAAAGATAGAGGCGATCAAAGTCTATTTAAGACCACCAAATCACTTTCCATCTTTAAATGCAAGGCCATCTACGATACTAAATTCAAATACCCTGAATCCAAACTTTAGTTACATTCTAAGAAATAAGGTCTTGATGAAAAAAATCCTTTTGAGGCATTTAAATAAAAATCATTTCTAAATTTATTTTTTTTAAACAATTTACACAAATGAATAATAAATACAACCAATAGAATTAAATATTATGTTCTATCAAACCTCCATCAGCTCTAATGCATGCCTCAATTCGCTTTCTGTCATTGTTCATAGCTTTTCGAAGGGTTGCAGAATTTAACTAAACTTGGGATTCACACATAGACGTTGGTGACCTCTATCTTTAATGATCAGTTTTATTCAAATCAGACAAAAAAGCAAAAGAATTATTACGCTGTTACATTCTTAAGTGAGACACACTGTATATGTTATGTCGGAAACATTTATTGTGATAAATTTTTAAATTCTGCATAAATAATTGGAAACTTCAACTTCAAAATGTTGAAAGATTTATAAAAATTATATCAATGGTTCCAAAGTTATAACATGCTATGATTACTATACTTAGGTTGCCTACTGTCAGAGACATAGTCTGTAATCGCAAAAACATGGCGCCGAAAACTCCCAATTTTGAAATCGGTATAACTTTTATATTGATGTAATTTTTATAATTCCTTCGGCGTTTTGAAGTTAAAGCCTTGCACTTTCAAAATATTTTCTCAGAATCTAAAAATTTCTTGCAGTTCCAAAGTTATTAAAGGTAAAAACGCTAAAAAACGCATTCTTTCAATGTTTATACTTTAACAACTTTTTAAAATTAAACCTTTTCGACATAACATACAAAGCAAATAAGTAAAAAAAATAATAAATAACATACCAAGACTTATTTCTTGTTTTGACTCCTGCTTTTCGATAGAAGTAGTTTGGAATCGAAAACAGTATTATTTACGATTTGTTTATAAAATTGCGAATTGCTCGCTATCGCAAAAAATTCAAACGCCAAGTCTTCCGATTTTTGGGGAGCTGTATTTACCATATTGTTTTTTCACATCACTCGCTTTCCTTTTTTTGAGTTTAATATTACCTGTAAAGTGATAAACTCGCTTTCCCTCGATCATTTGGGTTTATAGAGTTATCGTTTAAGAATTACAGGGTTCATTTTGCTTCCATCTATTGGATTATCTGTGAAAAATCCCTGCCTACCCAATAAAAATGCTGAAATTACGCTACTGATAGTGGTGGAAATAAGTTTCAGGTTTATATGAAAATGTGAATTTCGTTGACCTACCTACCTAAAATTTTATGAAATTTCTGTTCAAATTCAGCAAGTATGAATTACAATACCCTGAGCAACAATAAGCATACACAAAAATAGATACCGATCATAGCACTTAATACGAACCATAATATTTAAAATGGTATTGTAAGAGCACATGGTAAAAGCAAGGGTACGAACTAGTGCTTGAGGCCAAGCTCGTGAGAAGTCATGAACAATTTAACATAGCCTAAAAAGCGAATTAAAAAATCAAGAGTGCCTTGCAGCACATAAATTCACAACGAAATATTGTTGCTTTAGTTTGGTTAAATGAAAAAAGGATCGGTAATAAAGCAACTGTACGATGAATGAGTGAAAAAACTACCGAGGCTGTCCCTTAATACAAGACTAATTTAAAATAAAAGTTGTTGGCGGAGGTCATAAATTTTGATGGCGAGTTGAAAATGCTTTTCTTGGAGCAAAAAAACATTTTTACTGGAATCACACTTGATGAGGAATTTCCAAGAAGGCAGTATTGGGAAGAAGAAAGGTCCTGAAAAATCTACCAAGAGAATAGACGAATTTGTCGACAATGTGTTAAAGGTATGATGGAAAAAGATGCTTCTAAACTTGAGGTTAAGGTGGCCATTCCCTAGAAAGAGACATCCGATAGGGAAATATTTATTATTTTTGCTCATAACTTTTTTTCTTAGTACGTATATTTAAAAAACTATAAGAGTACCTAAGTAGAACCATAACGAGACTATTACTATGAATATTCACTCAATAATTTCAGTGATTTGCAAAATAGCCCGATTTAAAACTACGAAATAGGAAGATTAACATAATTTTTAAATTTGAATCTAGCAATTTCGCTCTGAAATTATTGAATGAAAATTCATAGTAATAGTCTTGTTATGGTTCTACTTAGGTACTCTTATAGTTTTTTTTAAATATACGTACTAAGAAAAATTAGTTAAGGCAAAAAATAATAAATATTTCCCTATCGGATGTCTCTTTCTGGGGAACGGCCACCTTAAGCCAAGAGAGCAATTTGTCTTGTGGCAACTGTCAAATATTATAGAAAGAACTGTATTTTTGCCCCACAAAATTAACTTACAAGACAAATATTGCTAAAGGACTTCCTCATGTGAATACATTTTTGTAAATATTGAATCATTTCTGCATTCCTCAAAGTGGACTCTTGAGCCAATTTTGTGGATACCTAAATGTATTTAATTTTCTTTGATTTAAACAAATGCAAATTTTTATAATCAATATTGGTCCATTCATTCAGCTGTTAAACGATAATGAGTTGAGTCTAGGGTATTTCCAATAGGACAAAGCTAACAGTGCACACCATACATGTCACAAACAATTTTTTACGACAATTTTGCGACTTTAGAATAGATCAAAATTTATAAATAAAGCAACCTATGTGTTATGTGTTCATTAAGTACATAACTATTTGTTGTTTAACAACTGAAACAATGAAATCTTAACAGTACCTAGTAGACTTATGAATGACATGCGTTTGAAAATAACAAAATATTTATGGGTGGTACCTATATATATATATCAAAGATTCTAGAAGGAATTATAACGATATTAATTTATCGATTAATGAGCAATATATTTTACTAAATTTTGAGATAACTAGGTAGGTACTTATATTTATTACATATCTGAATACATATTCTAAATAGCTAAAATAGAACTAACGAAACCCAGAAATAACGTTTTCTAGGTAGGTAGGTAGGTATAGCAGAAATCAAGGAATATGAAAAAGTGTTCAAATTCCCACAATATTAAACCTGTGTCGTAACTTCGGTTGAAAATGGCCGAAAGGTTTCTACCTGAGCTATGAAGCATGTAGTCAAAGGAAATTAGAACAGATTAGATGTTATTTTAGATAGCATTAGTTTAATTTACATTGAAAAATTATAACGGTCGTGTAAATACATCCACAAAAACTAAATACAAGTAAAAACGAAGGTTAAAGAAATTAGGTATTAAAAATAAACTTTCCCTAGCACACTATTGATAGTATTGATCTGTACCAAATATCATATTTTAAGTATACTTATAATTTATAACTTTAGAGTAAAAGTACCTGGTTTGTTGAACACAAAAATACAATACAATAATTTCACTGGACTATGGCTAAATATAGTTTCCAGGAATGATTAATATGTTAAAATTGAAGTAAATTGCTACATTGGAGATATAATATTTGTCACATATGTACCTACCTACCTATTTGTAAGTACTGGCAGTTGGTAACCTACCAATGTAATTATTATCATACCTCCATTTTATTCAACATGACCTACTTGAATACACACCTGTTCTTGTTTTAAATACTAAGTACAGTTCATTTCAGAGATATAAGGTTTTGATAGTACATAAAAGTGGGCCTACCACTTTTCATTGATTTTAAATTAAAATTACCTACTTAAGAATAGTAAAGAAAATAAATTATTAGATTGCCCATGTTTATCCTTTTAGACCTGACCATCATTTGTTTTGTCTTCAATAAATATGAAAACAAAAAATTGCAGTACCTAATAACAATAACCACCACACGCATCTACTTCCTGTTATAGCAAGTTTAGGATAATTTCTATTTGACCAGACAGCCAACATAGAAACCACGCCTGTAGTCAGAGGGTGCCCTGCACCCTCTGGGGAAATTTTAGCACTTATCTACCTACAACACCGGTAAATGAGAAAAAAGTCAACTAGTAATGATCAAAAAAATTATTGGTCTCTCCTGCAACCGCATAGCACCCCGCACAATGTCGTTCAGGCTGCAGAATTGCATAAAACTATAAATTGCTCACTAAATGCTTCTAGTTTACAAAATAATAAAAATTGGTCATTGTAAGTAATCAAATCCCCATTAAATTTAGTAAATATAACTGCGGATCACTGACGTTTTCTGTCTAAGATAAGAATATGATCTTGACGATTTTTATTTACTGTCTTTTTCCGAATGCTACTATGCTACATTTTTTGAATTTTTGTAAAACTGACGTTATTCTACATACTAATCAGCATTCAAGTTATCTGATTTGTTTTCAGTTTCGGTTATGATGTGTAAAAATAGTTATAGAACGTTTTATATTGGACTTGGCCAAATGGTAACCAAGAAATTAAATAAAAGTGTAAGGATTATTTTTCAGACCATTTTAGATTTAGTAGTAATATAAGGTAATGGTGAATTCGGTGCTTCTTTAATTAAAATAAATTGTGGGAATAAATGAAATATGATTATTAGTTTTGTTTTAGTAATGCATGGTCTATTATCCATTCAAGATCATTTTGCATTAGAGTTGTCCAAGGTTAAATAATAGATTTTACCCTGTATACTAAGAACAACGAACTCGTTTTGTTAAATTAGTCACTTTAACATTTAACACGTGGTTAGAATCTGTCGGAAAAGCGTTGTTGACCGGCTGGGTATTTACATTATGCTTGAAGTACAAAATTCATTCTTAACTTTATTAATGAGACAAAACTGGGTGTGGTACGAGTGTATTTTAATTCGTATTGTTTGACGCCGATATCAAAATGGAAACCGTCTAGTCAAAGCATATGTTCATAACCTAAAAAGTAGCAACGTAGCTTTTTATCGGATTCCGTTAAACTGATAAAGGGGAGCATTTCAAGGAAATATCTGGCGTATGCAATGCCCTGAATAGCTTATACATTCCGTCAATATATGTAAATACAAACGTTAATTCGTTAATTGTGTCAGTATGTAGGGGCGTTGTTTGACGTAACGCTTTGTTCAATGACGTACATATCTCGGTGCAAACATATATTTTACATCAGAGGTTAGCAATCCGATGTCGAATTGGATTGTAAAAATAAAAAGAGGCGTGTATCTATACCTGTACGTCTTAAGTTAAAAAACAAAGAAATTATATAAAATGTCCGGACATTAATATGGATTTCTTTTATGTAAGTGTATATATAATACTTGGCTGTAACGTGTACAATTTATCCAATAAGTTACGTAATGAAATAGTCGCGAAAAGTTAATTGGACCGTCAATCGTCATTGATAGAAATATAATCAACTTTGCACGTTATCATTAGCCTCTTACGTAATCAAGGTGAAGCAAAATATCCCTATTGTCATTTTATCAGTATCACAATGAACATGTTCTTAGAATTTTAAAAGTGGAATCCGTACCAAAGATAACACGATTTTAAAGTGGAAATATAAATTTGTACTTTAATCGCGAATAATGTACGTATATCTCTCTGAATATCTAATATTAATCATTAACTTTAACATGTTCGCTTTATGTAACTTTAACTTAGCATCCACGTGTCCTATAGACAGAGTGCGCGCATAGTTGGCACCATTTTCAGTTGGCTATTCAGTTCAATATCGATCCGAAACTCAGTGGCAAGCCGTTTGCTACTTTACCTTGCCCTTTACAATATCTACCATGAAAAACTAGCTACATTGTCATTTTGCCATTTTATTTTACTGTCAACTGTTTAGCTAATGCACAGTTAACTACATGTGGCGACAATTTCAATGAAAAATGGCCTTGACTTCAAACATAATTTATAACAGCAGTATTAAGAATGTGGAATAAAACACTATTAATTTACAATGCGAACTTATCAAGACAAGATATCAGTTTTAAATTGTATGCCTTGTGATTTTTATCAGTGCCACGTATTTTATTAGCACTGGTGACGAATATTTAAATTACAAATTAACGTTACGCAGGGAAAGTTATGTAACAGGCTAACGATTAGAGTTAATATTCGAAAGAAACAAACTTTCAGATGGTTAAATTATTACAGCTATGGTTACCACTGCAAAAACGTGTTAAAAATCGATTTTTAAAATATTCTTACCTTTATAACGTTGGTCTTCGGCGATTTGCTTGGAGATGTGTTGGACTTGCAGAAGAAGTTTTACACGTTCGATGGGTGCTACACATGTTTTTGAGATGGCAGCCGAGATACCTCCAGCGAGGAAATCTTTTAAGAAAGCAACGGGATCGGCAAGAGACATTTTGTATTAGGGTATGTAGAGTACTTGGTTTAGAGTTGTGAACGGATCGCGCACAGGACTGCAAGTGAGAAGTGAGACGAGGGTAACGCTGTGCTGGTTAGACTCGCGCCGGTCATGTGCTTTCCCAGGCGCTTCTATCCAAGAATAGCGGGCTACGTCATCAAATCCTCGAGTGGATACTATGGTTGAACGTTAGGTTAGATAATAAAATACTTTATAATTTCACTATGGTTATAGTTAAATACGAATACGATTTTATTCAACTAAATTTGTGGTAACTCGTGTGGAATATTATTTAGTGATCATGAGAGGACAAGGACAAATTCAGTGCCGTTCCATGGTCGGATTCCGACCAATCAATGAAAACTGGCATCCACTAGTATTATTGTGATCCACAGATCCACGACTGAAACTAGTGATTCGTTTTGTGACTGCGAAAATCGTATAAATTATTTATATTCATATTCCAAAATATTTCTCAAAACTTGAGTAGCAAAAAAATTCCATCGTTTCAACAGGTTTATCGGGTTTCTCGTTCATATGGGTTTTAGGATACGTACTAACTAATAATTACATTTAATTGATAGTGGAGTAAAATAAATCTAAGGGTTTAAATTGCCTAGAAAGAAATTGTCTTATAAATAATACAGCAATTTTTTGCTGGAACTTGTTGAAAACATTTCAAGAAGTGTAGTAAAAAGTTTTGTATTAAATCCGTGTGGTAGAAAGCTTTTGTTTAAACAAAAGAATGGTCAGAATCCTGTTTTTTCGCAGTTTTTCTTAAGTCTCTGGTTGTATGACCCGTATCGCAATAAGGAAAGAGACAAATTATTCACAATGAATTAAATTGCGAAGAAAACTAGATTTCTCCGAAACTTTTTGGTTAAAAGTCAAGCCGCAAAAAATGAAAACATTTTAGGGAGGCCGTTTTGAAACAATCGATGATAACTTCAACAATAATGCACACATTCTAACGAAACTTTAGAAGAATATATGCCCACGGAAATTAGATAAAAAACGAAGGAAACCTGGACAAAATTAGTAAAAATCTAAATTTTTGCACAGACATTCTTTGAAGTGTCCCAAACCCAAATCCACAAAAATCCCAACATGGCTACCCAAGATTTTCAAGGTCAAAGTTTTTTGCAAATATCTCGCGTCCTGTGCATCGGATGCCCATGAGGTCAAAGTGAAAGTTGTAGAGAATTAAATTATCTACATTTGCTGTTTTTATTTTTTCCAAACCTCCAACAACGTTTCGAGATATCCAAGGTCAAACTTTCAAAAACATGTTTTTTCGCCAATTTCTCGCGCCAAAAAATCCAATTATCCACAAGCTTGGTATTTTGCATATTTCCCAAAACCTCGCCCTTTTTGAGATATTCAAAGTCGGAATTAAAAAAAAACGATTTTTGTAAATATCTCTCTTCCTATGCATCGGACGTACATGAAGTTAATGTGAAAGTTGTAGAGAATTTAATCTTCTACAAGATTGACCTCTTGCATTTCCCCCCAAAACTTCGCCTTCTCGGATATTCAAGGTCAAATTTCCAAAGAACTCGGGTTTCCGCGAATATCTCGCTTCCTATGCACCCGGACGTCCATGAAGTCAACGTGAAACATGCAGAGAATTAAATTATCTGTAAGATTGATCTTTTGCATCTTTCCCCAAAATCTCGCCTTTTTCGATATATTCAAGGCCAAAGTTTCAAAAAACCTGTTTTCCGAGAATAACTCGCTATATGCATTGAATCGTGACGAAGACTACATACAAGCAGTAGAGAACTTGAATATCTGCAAGATTGGTATATTTATAGTTTCTAAAAAAAAGTTTAAATTGCATTCGTTTCCACACCACCCACGAGGTAGAACGCATGGCGCGTTTTTTTTACATGTTTTTCCCTGTGCATGTAGGCCTAACTCATTAAAATTGCACCTATTATTACATAAGGTGCTCTATATACATTAATCCCACTCTGACTCATACTCAACTTCATCGAGTTCCAACTCATTCTGTGAATTATCATCGCTAACATTGTAATCATTACTATCGTAAGAATCGAAATCCTCATCATCATTGCTAATTTCACTGTCATTAGTTGTTACAACGTCGGAACATTCGAAATCGTCTATTTCAGCAGTAAAATCTTCCAGTTCAAATATTTTCTTTTTGCTATTAACGCTCAATATCCCCCGACAATTGGTGCAAGCTTCGGAGCATCCAAGTTCGATTTTTCTGCAATCACACCTTGCGCTGCAACCTCTTCGGCAATTGCAGAAGATTTGGTTCAGTAGGTACATTATCTGGTGCTGGTGGGAGTACATCAACTGTCTGCGTACCCGCAAGCGGTTTTGTACATATGAAACAATTTCCATGCATACTGATCGAAACTCAAAATGCATCTGTCAAAGTCGGAACGAAGCACATTGGTCACAGTGCTATATTATAGCGCCCCCCCCCCCCCCCTTACTACAATACTTTTAAAATGTTATTAGTTTTTATTTACAATGTAAAATAAGATAATATAAAAAACAATATACAATCAACACAAACAAACGGAAAAAAAACATCAAATGGAAAAAGTTAAACAACTAGGTGTAATAGTTATTTACGATTAAATGTTAAAAATGATATTTTATTTTGTGAGTGGGGACAAAACAATAAAAACAAATATTTTGTAAATGAAATATCATTTTTACTACTTGTAGGTATTATAAATAACTATTATGTACGTTTTTTGCATTTCTTACTGGCGAAACATTATAAACCTATTTTAACAGGAAAAATTTTTGATTTTTTTTTTTACGATTACTATACTTCCACTTCACTATGTAAATGTGGAAGTAATTAAAGGCAATAGTTTAGTCATGATGATTGAAGTGTCGCGTGTAATAACTCGCTGTTCGCTGAGCGCTCGGAGCCTAGGGAAATCTTGAAAAATCACCGAAAAATATTTCAGAGAAAAATGTTCATCAAAATATGAAATAAGAAATATAAGCGTATAGACAATTATTTTATTTCGAGATAAAAAATAAAAACCAAAAAAAATTCCCTCTCGAAATCAATGAAAATCAGTCGTTTTTGTTTACAATAATTGCCATTACTCGGCCAGATGTGAACAAAAGCGATCGATTTTGGGCTCAAAGGATTCCCTAGACTCTAGCGCTGCCACATGATTGTAGGACATGCAGAAAAACATTCAGTGTTTGCGGTTATTTTAATGTAAACAAATAGCCGAAAAATTCCATGTTTTCTGTGTTTCTCAGGAAAAAAGTATCGAAGGAGTTTCAAGTTTCAACAAATGTCGATCTACAGTATTGTTATATTGTGTTTAAGGATAATTTCTACAAAGTTTCACACAGTCCGATGAAAAATTGTGAAAGAGCGAGTTGAAAAAAGTCGAACGATGCGGATTGAAACAAACGCCGGTTACGCTTCTTTTTAAGATGGTCCGGTATTCGACCCACATCTGCGACCAAATCTACCAGGCAGAAAAGAAATGATAATAGCTTTTAAGAAAAATTTTATATTTTGTTGATAGTTCGTATGAAAATTTTTTGTTTTTTTTGTTCGTCGCCGGCGCCCCACAAGCTGTCGGCTCCCCTAGGCGGCTGCCTATATTGCCTTATGGATAATCCGGCTCTGACACTGGACAGATGAATTACGAGGAGAATATTCTTGATAATAATAATAATGCTTCATGGACGTCCGGGTGCATAGGAAGATATTCGCGGAAACCCTTTTTCTTTCGAAATTTGACCTTGAATATCTCGCCAAGGGCGAAGTTTTAGGGAAAATGCAAGAGATCAATTTTGTACATACTTTCTAAACATCTTTCACATTGACTTCATGCACGGCAGATGCATAGGAAGCGAGATATTTGGAAAAAATAGTTTTTTAAACTTCGACCTTGAATATCTCATGCGAGGTTTGTGCAAAAATTGCAAAATACCAATCTTGTGGATAATTGAATTCTCTACAACCGTCATGTTAACTTTATTGCTCTCTGAATTTTTTTGGCGCGAGAAAATCGCGAAAAACCATAGTTTTGAAAGTTTGACCTTGAATATTTCGAAACGTTGTGAGAGGTTTGGGAAAAAATGTAAAAGGCAACTTATAGATAATTTAATTCTCTACAACTTTCACTTTGACCTCATGAACATCCGACGCATAGGACGCAAGATATTTGCAAAAAACTTTGACCTTCAAAATCTTGGGTATAGCCATGCTGGGATTTTTGTGATTTTTGTGGATTTGGCTTTGGGACACCTCAAAGACAATCTGTGCAAAAATTCAGATTTTTACTACATTTGTCCAGATCCAATGATAATTTCCGTGGGCTAATACCCCTTATGGAGTTAAACCATCAAGCAAAGTTTCAAGTTAAAATGTTTACAATAACCCATAAAAAACAATTGCAAATTCGAAAGTCGAATCGTCGATTGTTTAGGGGGATCAAGTCCTGCATCAAAAATTTGTATTTCAGATTATAGTTGTTTTTAAGGTAAGAGAAAACATCCAACGCTTTGAATTTTTAAGCTTTAACATCAAACTCATTATCGGAGAATATTCCTATCATCCTATCCCTGCCTTGTATCATATTTCAACATTTTTGCGATGGTCGCACCCCTATTGAATTCGTAATTTTGCATTATTTACTTTTGACATCAAATTTATTATCAGCTGTTCTGAATGTACTCAACTACCAATTTAAATGTAATTCCGATTAAATCTTTTTATGTATCACTGGCGCCTTCGCCAAATGCTCGAATAGGAACAATTTCTTTGCTATCTTTGTTTACTAATACTAGACAACAGATTTTATAGAAATCACTTAAGCCATGCCAAAGTAATGACTGAACAAGTATAAAAAATAAACTCCTGTTATTTTTTAAAATGTTTGATATTGGTTAAATACAATAAATACTCTGTATTTGTTGATATCGTTGTTCTTGGTAAAAAATTGCATCTGTAAAAACTGGTTACTTTGAAATTTATACTCGTTTACTAAAATATGTTTACCATAAATTTCTAAATTTTAAAGTGGTCTGTCTACCCGACATCCGAGGGTCTGGCTGGAGTAGGAGCAGGTAGTCCGTAGTCCGTTAGACAAAGCAGATTTTCGAAGGGTATAGGTCAACGAAGTGAAGGGAAGACCTTCCACTTCATTGGTATAGGTTGAAATTCAATGAGGGTAACTTACTTTCAGAATATTTCAAGAGCAAAACGTGACAAAATTTATTACATATTTCTTAAATCATCTAAATCTTTGACGAAAATGAACTTCAGTTGAAAATATTGAACATAAATTATATTTAATATCAAGTCAGTAATAATTATAAGAATCAATTAAATAGGTCGTCTAATAGTTACAGGCGATTATAACTATAAATTCCTCTGAATCGCCTGTGCTTTGTGTGCGGCAGTAAGGTTATATGGGGACAATGCCCCTGTAGGTTTTTTTAATAAAAATTTGTATACCTCTAGGTTCTATACAAAAGCAGTTTAGTATTTACGTATAAGAAATAGGTATACTGATTTTCCATACGCCTAGAATTTTGCTATAACGTAGGTAAGGAAAATATATATAATTGCAAGAAGTAAATTAATGTACATAGGCACCACGTACATAGAAGATTGCATGGATGTATTGGACTAGCTGTAGAACAAAAAAAAAAAAAAAGGAGAAAACCTATGGCAGCAGAGTTCGCTATAACACCAATAATTACCGTAGGTAGTATATATTCACGTAACAAATTAAATTTTTAAATTATTTTAAAAGTTAATTAAACATAATAAACTAGACGATATTTTATAGCTGCACTTTATATATTAATTTTATAGTATTAGATGAATAAATAAACAATTAATCATCTTTCATCTAATAAGTTGTAGGTATCTTATGTTGAATTCATCATTTTATTTATGTTTGCAACTTAAATAAACAAATCAGGCCTAGTGTATAGATATTCATATGCCGTACAGCATTTGAGAGCATCATCTTAGAGATAAAATTTCACTAGAATTGGTAAAAATATAACAATAGACTGGCTTCTAACAGTTTTTGAAGAATCGTGCAAAGTAGCCCAGATGCCTTATACGTTCCTGTTAGCCTAAGCAACTAAGAGTACACTAAGTGATGCGCGGGTAGTAATCATTCGTTACTTTTGTAATCGTTACTCGCTAATACCCGAAGTGCCAATGATTTCCTAAAAAGTATTCGTTACTTTTACACATATGATTACTTACCTACTTTATCACGCTGACATCGCTCTCGACGTGCGACAGGGTTTTTTCTAAAGCAAGACAGATCACATATGGGAGAAAAAAATCGGTTGACGACACTAGTTACAGAAAAAGCTGTTTTTACCCTTGCATTCCTAATTTTATGTCAATTACTATATGTAGTATAATTATAACTTACCCGTTTTTTAATAAAGTGAATTTTAGGTTATCTTCATCTAGGTAACGCTTTTTTCCAAGTAGATTAACTTGAGTAATATGTAAGTAGGTATACATATGACTTTCTACACAAATTAATGTTTACGTTTTTATGAAAGGAAAACAAATAATTACTACTGTCTTTAATACATTTTTTAAAAGCATTAATTTGGTAATTAGGTACCTATTTTCTAATATACTAGACACTGTCTGTTTAGATAATGACTATATTAGCCGTTTGTTTGAATAATAAAGTGATTAAAAAAGTAATTATTTAGTAATCAATATCGAATACTTAGTAACGATTACTTTACGAAAAGTAACGATTACCAATGATTACTCTAAAATAACGGGAATTTGCATCACTTTACACTACTGTGCCTAGATTGTTTAAAAGAAGAAACATGCTAACCATTATATACTGTTCGCCGAATTACTGCATTTGTTATATAATTGTTGCACATTCTATAGGATACTGTTCGCAGTTTTTTTTTTGTAGACGATATTAGTTTCAAACATTTTTTATTTAATTATTACAAAACAAAAATTTTTTTTTTTCATTTCAAAAATTAATACCTAACCTTTTTGTTAATTAATCGATTTTGTTCAGAAACAATAGGGTTCTTCCTCTAACACTAACGTACTGTCCAAATTTCAATACAATCGGACTTTTCGTTCTTAAGTTATCGTGCTTATAATAAATGTGACGAACGAACAGACAGACAGATGGATGGACAGACAGACAGACAGACGGGTGGACAGACAGACGGACGGAAATTTTGAAAGTTGGTCAGAATTTCATCACCAACACAGTGATATGAAATTTTTTTCTCTACAAGCAATATTACCGGTTTTAGAAATGTGCCGATCGAATGCAATATACTCTTCGTTTTGTATTTGCGAAGAGTATAATAAAACACTTTTCATTTTTCACTAGATAAATAAAATACAAACAAGGTACATTGTCTTGGACGAAATCATTGAAACACCGATTATGAATGAATGCGGACAGACGGAGGCGGACTAATTCTGCCACTTTTGACTTTTTTACCTATATTTATTAACTTCCTAGTATGTGATCTGACAGAAATTTCATCAAATTCGGGTCCAGCGGTTGTTTTGTTTAAACAAAAGACTGTAAAAAAGTGGATTTTAGGTTTTCTTGAAAAATATTTAGCTGATCTAATTTGTTCTAGCGGCAATCGGTACTTTGAAATATCAAATATTATTATACAGCCTTTCCAAAATTATTGGGGCCATTACATCTAGAATATTTATATCAATAAAATGAAATAGAATAAAATCAATATTTATAAAAATCTGTGTTATTATTATATTACTGATATTCATATCTTTCTGGGAAGTTGGCCATGTGGAGTTTAAGGGCTGCACTCCTGGCGGAGTTTATCTATAAGCTATTCCATTATTCAACCAAGACCCATACACACAGACAATAACACAAGAACCATTTCCTGCGACATTGCCATCTGCCGCAGCTGAGACTCGAACTCAGGAGAGACAACAGCGACTGGTCGTATTGTGCCACTCAACCTCAGTCTAACTCTCTGCCACCGTCTCAGTAACACAGTAAAACACTACTAAACACCCATGCCGTGCCAGGATTCGAATTCGATACCTCGTGTTCGCAAGCCTTTTAATCTTTTATACAGCATGTATTACAAATTTGTGTCTGTGAACTACATGCACGTCGAAGAGGCTTGGGATATGAACTCTGATCATTCTCCTATTCTCCTCACCCTGAGTGATAGTGTTATACAAAAAGAAATCTCTCCTAGATTGACTGATAGACAAACTGACTGGCAGAGCTTCAAACTTCAACTTGAAGAAATTATCAATTGGTCAACATCGCTAAGGAACGAAGATCAGCTAGATAACAAAGCGGAAACATTTATTATAAGGATATCCAGCAAACTGCATGGAATAATACCACTAACATTACCCCACGTACTAAAAGTAACAATTACCTCATATAAATTAGAGCCCTTGTTTCCGAAAAAGAAGACTAAGAAGAATCTGGCATCAATCTAGACTTGCGGCATATAAAACTAGACTGAACAATGCCACACAACAACTCATAAGAGAGATTCAAAAAATTAAATCTAAATCTGTTAGTGACTACCTAAGTAAACTGCCAAATAACAGTAAAACTGACTATTCACTTTGACAAGCCACTAAGAGACTAAAAAAATCGATCTTGCAGAATCCACCAATTAAAAATGCAGACGGTACATAGGCAAAAAGTAAGAAATGGCTAACAGATATGCCGAACATCTGGAAAGGACCTTCCAACCGATTGAGGGAGAAGACCCTCTTGATTGGGAAAATTTTATCCAGGAAGAATGTGATATCGGACTCGTTACTTCAAAAGAAATTGAAACAGAAATAAAACAAAACATCAATCCAGGGTTTAACATTATTACTGGGGAAATTCTAAAACCGCTTCCACGTAAAGCAATCATAAAACTTACATACCTTATCACTGCATCATTTAGATTAAAATATGTACCTAAGATATGGAAAGTAGCAGAAGTGACAATGATTCCTAAATCCGGAAAACCACCAAATGATGTCTCGTCTTACAGGCCAATCTCCTTACTCCCTGTCATATCGAAACTGTTTGAGAAAGTGCTGCTTAAAAGATTGAAACCAGTTCTTGATGACAAAAATATAATCCCAGCGTACCAATTTGGCTTCAGAGAGAATTTATCAACAATAGACCAAGTCCATAGAATTACTGATATAATTGAAAAGTCATTAGAAGAGATAAAAGTTTGTTCCACCGTCTTCCTTGATGTGGCACAAACCTTTGATAAAGTATGACATGAAGGACTTAATTATAAATTACCCAAGCTTTTACCTAAACAATTCTCACAGTTATTGAAGTCTTATGTTTCAGACGGAGCTTTCAGAATGAAGTAGAAAGATGCTTACTGAACTAGAAGAAATTTAGGCAGGAGTACCACAAGGCAGTGTATTAGGGCCAGTTCTCTACTTGTTATACACCAGTGATATTCCTGAATTAGAGCATGACACGATAGCTACCTTTGCTGATGATATTGCCATAATGGCTCTAGGCAAGAATCACGAAGAAGCTGCGGCGAATCTGCAAATATCAGTTAATAAAATCAACAACTGGGCTAAGCAATGGTGAATCAAATTGAACGAGACTTAATCTGTCCATGTCAATTTTACGAACAAAAGAAATCAGCGTATCCCTGTTAGCATAAATAATATCCAGATACCATATGCTGATACAGCGAAATGTTTGGGTATGACTTTGGACGCTAAGCTACACTGAAGAGCTCATGTAAAAAAGAACTGGATATCAAATTTAGAAAAATGTATGGGGGGGCTGCTTGGGCCGAATTCCACCCGCATTGTTAATGCTCCTTGATATTTTGGAGACAGTGACCTCCACAGAGACTTGAAAATGGACAATGTTAACCAGACCATTATCAAATTCGCCAAGAGTCATGAACATCGACTCCATCACCATGTCAATATCGAGGCCATCCAGCTCCTTGATAACACGAGTCCGATCAGAAGACTCAAGAGGACCAAACCTTTCGAGCTAGTATAATGTTTAGATGTTTAGTTAGTACTAAAGCAGAGTATAGTCGCTAGTGTACACGATATAACATAAGTGTAATTACATTACTAGAATCTAAGGGATATTAGTGCGTGAGTCCTTAGTTTGTTTTGTATAGTATTAACTTAGGTTGGCATTGATCAATTCTTGATCAGATTGTAATATCAGTATTGAGTGTGTATACGGCAGGTCGGCAGACTTGCGTAAACTGTAAACGTAAACGCATCGTCTTCATTCGTTGATGCGATTGATATATAATCGATTTTTTTTTAAACATGATTAATCGATGTATTAATCAATTCAACAAAAATTAATCGATTCCTCAGAATAGCCCCAGTCAGCACAAAAATATTTTAAAAATATTGTCAGAATAATTTTCTTGGATAATCAATTATCTTTAGAATAATCGGAAAAAATACTTATTATTTTAAGAATATTCTAATATTATTTGGGAGGGACACTTTTAATTCTTCTGAAATTATTTTAAAGATAATTTTTAGAATATCTTGAGGCTATTCTGGGATATTCGATAATTATGATGAGAACATTGATTCTTAAAAAATATTATAATATTATCCATGGGAGAAATTAGAGTTTCTACTTAAAATAACCAGTGCATAATTTAGGAAAACATTTATGAAATTCTTCATATAGAATTAATATAAAAATATCCAAGGAAGAATTCAAAACTATTTTCAGAATAATTCTCGTAGATAATATTTGATTGAATATTCAGAAAAAATTGTTACTATATTTATAATATTATTAAGGCTACGAATTGAGCAGGTATCTAACATAAAACTGTAAATCGCTCTAAAAAATTTGTATGGTTTATAACTGAAAATGAACACAATCAGCTTAGCTTATTGAAATTTCCTATAATAAAAAAACATTTTAGTTAAAACAAAATTTATTGGCATAACTTATGTAATATCTAATTTCCTCTTCATCATTTGGAGCACCTAAAAATAAAATAATTGCTAAAAATCACGCCTTTATATATTTAAAGTCTTTAACGTACCACCTTTATTTTTCTCCCTCGTTTGCCTTATTCGCTCTGTTGCTTTGGTGAGCCAAATTCCTATCTGCAATTCGATGTTCTTATAGGATGCCTCTGGAAAAGTTTTCTGAACTACATTTGAAAGATAAACCAAAATAAAAATACGTACAGAAAAAATAGCTTATTGTGTATTGTATGAAGGAGCTGCAAGGTTAGACTTTTATTACACACAATTGCAAAAATAAAAGTAATTAGGTTACCAACAGAAATTTCAGCTGCTGAGGGAGTTCATTAATGATAATATTTAAATTTATTTTACTTCTTTGGTACCGACATTTAGATTTCAACATAAATATAGAGACATAACATTTAGCTACACTATCTTTGTTAATACATTTATTATTTAATACTTATAATTTATAAAGAATACTGGCCTCACTGGAAAGAAATTGATGAAAATATAGGTATATGGACCTCATTTAAGTATTAAATATTACACATTTCTGTATTTATAGAATCAAGAAAATATGCTCTATTTTACAAGAGTCACTAGTACTGACAAATTGAATCGTGTTATGTGGAGCGTACCGAGAAATTGCATCGTGTGCAGACCCCTTTAGAAAACCATTCACAAACTTCAAATTTATATCTTTGTTCCACATTATATTTCAGACAAATATTCACATGGTATAGACGACGCATGCTATGTTAAAATTACAATTAATACTTTAGTATTAATAGATAAGATATACTATCACCGTTAAATATTTTAATTGTATGTATATGATATGAATACTTGAATATATATTGTGACAAAATTTCATTGTGCAGGGTATTTGATATAAGTATATTGTCAATAGCAAACATTAGATATTTTAATTTTTTTTAAATAAATTATAAAAAGGAAAAATCAATGTAGTGAAGCAACCCGTAGATAGGCCGATTATTTTTAAAATTATCTCCGAATTTATTTATAAAATTTAGCGTATTTCGGGACTTTAAATAATCACCTACAAAGTGAATGTTTGCTGTGAAAATTAATAACGTTTTCATTCGGATTTTCGCTTTAAAAGTCAAATTTTTTATGAAATACGAAAGTATTATGTAATAATATTTAAAGGAATAATACTACATGCATTTTAAAACCTTCTAAAATGGTCCCTAAGAAGGTGGTAAAAATTAACACTTTTAAGGGAGTCCGGGAGCCAATAACAGGGGCCGCAGGCCTCGCGGGCCCTTAACTTCCTAAGCTACACCGTTCATCCTTCCAACCGATTGACCGAAACACAGGATGTCAGTTGGAACCAGCACTCAATCCACCATCCCAAAAATTTCAGATATGGGGCGACAAAAGTTGTCCCCTCGCTCCCGGGAGCAGAGATGCCGACGAAGAAATAAGATTAAGACACAAGAGTGCTAGAATAGGCGGCCCAGAAGGCAAAGCCCCACTGTGCCACCCAAATCACTCTACAGGTCTTCAAGTTAAAGTTATCAGAAACTTTTATTTAAATGTTTGTTTTGAAAGTTTCTATCAATCTGTCGAGCTGAATTACTGATTAGAGCTTTACCCCACTGTGCGGCACAGCCCAGCAGCTAGGACTAGGGGAGGTCTGCAGGCACCTTCCTCACCGTTCATATTTGTGAGTGGGGTTGATGAAAAAGAAACTGACCTATTACGAGGCTAGTTAAGATCTACAGCAATCCATTTGAGCAAAGAGCTGATCAGCTCGACCCCTAGTCACCCGAGATCATCTTAAAAAGCCAAGGAATATTGGGGCGATCGCAAACTATTAGCTTTTCTCGTCTGAAGTAGCTATATATGTTCTTACTAGACTGTCTACATCCATAGTAGACTGACTATTGATATTCCTTCCTATTTGTAATAAACGCATAACCTAATGGACATATCCATTGTATATTAGGCAAAGTGGACATCTGCAATATCCCTTATTCTAGTAGCTATGGATCACAGAAGAGGGTAACTATATAGAAGCGAAAGTTTACACTGGCTCCTTTCATATTGGGAGGTCTGATGTATCATAATAGGACATACCTAAACTGAACGTTTTCAGGATATGTCTCCATCTGATTTGCTTTTCTCTCTTCCAGAAAATATTTATTGTGCTTCCATCTACATAAATTGGATAAGTCATTGTACAATTATTGGTATAATTGGTCTGAGAGGTATCCATGGCTCTTCCGAGAACATAAGTATAATGTCCAAGGATTTAATTTAATTTAATTTTTATTTTATTCAAACATCACCTAACATGCAGTACAGCACCGTTTACAAGATGGGATATTGTTCATTTATGTCTGTAGATACAAAGCGGACGTCTTAGATTGTACTTTGAGCCAACTTCAGACCATCAAATAGTGACCATAAAACACGTGGACATACTTAGAATATCCCCGTATCAAAAACGGACATCCGTTGGACAATCTCACTTCCGGTCTTTAACATTCACTGTATATACATTGAACAAATATGTGTTATCTGTATGTATCTGATTATCATCGTAATCTGCTTGTGCTGGTACCCATCTACTGGTAATTTTAGTACATTTAGAATAGGATACAGGTAGAAGATCTCAAGAGGAAAAAAGAAGAAGTTAAAAATGGCATAATTAATATTTGGAAAATACCTGTAATATAGTAATATCTTAAAATTAAATATGTAACATCTTAATCTTTTATCAAGTGTAATTATAATTTATAACTATATGATAAGATAAGAATTCGAGTTGATTGTTGCATTGCATAGGAACAGTCCTGTCAGGTCTCACTAGTTTCCCGATATGCATTTACTTTTTACGATCTAATTGAGCTCAAAGTACTTTCATTATAAAACCTCGCTAATCTAAAGCTAAATCTAACTTGCTAATCAATGAGTTAAGGAAGGTGTTTTTTTTCTGTTCATATGAAAACTACTCATTCCTCATTCCAACTGTTTCACCTGTATAATTACGCTGTTCTAAACTTAATGAAAATGTTAGAAAAAGTGATAGGTATCTTGTGTCCCAATAATACATGTTATCTACTTATTTAAGTAAATGCAAATACTATTGTCTTGATTATCACATATATCAACATTGTATTTAAACGACTTTATATTTCATAATCTGCTTACATATAATTTTACATTATTATTTTTCTCAATACACACGTCAAATATACTCAAAGGTATCTATTTTTTTTTCTTTGCTGGATTTGACCATTTTCTATACAGCTAATCTATAATGATTTTATGAAATGTATAATTATAATTATCATAGTAATTGCTATTGCAGAATTTAAGAATTGTGTGTTTTGCTAGTATTTGCACAAAACTACAATTTTATGTATTCTTACCAAGTTTAGATGATTTTAAAAAGGAGGAGGTTTTCAATTCAACTCGTATGCATGTTTATCTTATTTGTTCAACGACTCTCTGTAGAGTATGTATGATGCGATGCACAGTGGGCTAGAATTCAAAATTTCTGGCCAAAATTCTGAAACTCTGCAAATGTACTTATTGTGAATAGATTATTAAGGGAAAAATAGTTTAAAACAATTGACACCCTCTGGGGGTGAAATATAGGGGTTGAAAGTATAAACAACCTTCGATATTTTTGAAACTCAGTTTACGTACTTTTGATAACTACATTTCTATGAGAAAAATAAGAAAAAAATGATCAACCCCTGGGGGTGAGTTATAAGGGTTGAACATAAATACTGCACGAATTTTTTAAACTTGGCGTACGTGTTGATTGCGCTTAGGTATTTATGAGGAAAATATAATGAATACCTGCTGTGACGCAGGCACAATTAGAAATGCTTCGAGAACGCGTCGTCTTTCTATTATTGCACATCTCACTGAAATAAGCAGTTTCTAGCAGCTAATTTTTATGAATTTCTTATTCCACAAACATTTCCCACATGCTAAATTGTGAATTATAGTAACATCTCTTGTACATACAAACTATTTTCATACTTTTGTTTTGCTACCTTAACACGCGCGTTTATATTACAAACGTATAGTTAACATTTATTTTCCATAATAACAAATAAAAAATATTGAATTTCAATGCATAGATAATATTTTACATACCTTCAGGAGTAGCCTCCATTTTTCTTAGGCAAAAGCACACTCTGTGATAACAAAATTTCACATCATACGCACGTTAAGTATTTCGGGACCGACTCTCGTACCGTTAAGCACTCGAAGATGGCGAAGTTCCGACTAAGATACAGCGGCAGACAGAAAACCTAGGTAGCTGTCCTTTCAGTCTTACACACAGAAAACCCTGCTTTACAAAACTATGTAAATAAAACAGAATATAACTAACTTGGTGTTTCGATTTTTGGCCAGGATTTTAGCATTCTAGCTCACTGTGCGACGGTATTTTTTTCATCAAGCTAAATCTTATTACTCATTATATCCTTATATTTAAGGTGAACAGAAATAGGGAAAAGAAATTTTTTAAACTTATGCCGGAGTCACCGGAGCTACACTTAGGTTTAAAGTAATAATTAGGTGTTTTCGAAGTAGGTGATACTGAATCTGATGTCAAAAGTTACAGATTCCAAATGGCGAATGCAATAGAGCTGCCATAATTGCATAACATTTGCATTGAAGTAGTTTCTTCCGGGTTTTGCCGCGGTCGTCGAACTTGACTTGACGTTTCGCTGATCATGATGTCAGCTTCTTCAGAAGGGTTCCAAAGACAGTCTTTGGAACCCTTCTGAAGAAACGGACAGCATGATTAGCGAAACGTCAAGTCAAGTTCGACGACCGCGGCAAAACCCGGAAGAAACTACTTCATTGGACAACGGCCGTGAAAACCTGCATTGCACTATAACATTTGCATATTTACATGAAATTGAGAAACTAAAAGGGATTAAAAAAATGAACCGATTTTAAAAACAGGGCCATGAAAAAATTATAAAATAAAATTTCACAGTTGTTTTTTATTAATGTACAAAAAATTGAAATCATTGTTGATAACAAAAACTAACAAAAAAATGAAAATCGATATCAAATTTCTTTAAATACTTTTTCTTTCAATTTTAGTGAATGTATTCTCTAATTTTGAGATATATTGTATATTAAAATTCAATCATTTATTTAGTAATGACCTGGTTAGGACTGAATAAAATATGTTCACTTACCTATTTGTTCAGGATAAAATTGCCTGCATGATAAACATAAAAAGCAAAACCCGGCTTGATGTAAAGCACGAAATAATTTTATATCAGAAACTGTACACGCACACGTATACGCAGACATTATTTTTATTATTCCATGTTATTCCAACGGAACTCTGTAAAAAAAATTCTACAACGGTTACAAAGCATTTTGTCCAATTATAATACACATATTTGATTGAATCTAATAGGTATAATAACAGAAAAATACATATTTCAAAAAAAATAATAATCAGGCCCGGCGATAACAATTTGGGGGCCCCATAATCTGACTGTTTTTGTGATCCCTATCCCCATCGGCCTTTGTCTCTCCCAGTTTCCGAATAAGTACAAAGTCACAATAGAAAAGAAAACAAATCACTATTATGTATTATTAAGTATTTGTGTATTTGTGGCTATGTTAAAGTTTTATAAACATTAAAATAAATAATAATTACTTAAATAATAAATTATAAGATTTTTCTCACTTACGCGGTAGCAGTCTTTTGTGACTTTAGTAAAGTCAGCTACGAGTGCTATTTTAAAAATATCAATTTTGACATTCCCAATACCATTACAAAATTACCAGTTCTTATTTTTGTCGCGATATTACACATTTCGGAATTTACCCACAAATGCTTCAACTTGACCCATCCAGGTAATAATAAAAATTACAGGAATTTATTTTTCTCTGACCTGTCTGCTGCAGCTAGCTTTTGAAACATATTCAAATGTTTTTCATCATTTTTTTCGCGTTCGTCCTAGCTCATAGTCCAATAATTATAAAGATTTCCATAACAAAAAATGTTATCTCAGAGTTTCCTTCAGTAACTGTTAGTGGAGGGATTATATATCATAAAACCACAAAAATCAGTTCTAGGGTGCCGCGCAGCCCCCCAAAAACCACCGCTTCGGTGAAAAAAGCCTTGTTTTACTGATAACTCATTAACCGTTGAAGACATAAAAAATAGCTCATTATGAAAAAGAAAGCTGGACTAATTTCTTAATAAAAGTCCCCTTGTTATTTTCTTGTATATGCTATGTTTTTCGAGAAAATCGATATTGAAAAAAATTGCAAAATTTGTACTTTTAATGCGTACGAATTTTTGTTTATTTAACATTTTTTGCGCGCGGCCTATAAAAAAAGTTGAATTGCTCGAAAACCAAACAAGCTAGGAAAAAAAATCAAAATGGATTTTAAAGGGGATATAAAATACTCTCGTGTGTTTCCATTTTTGATGGTTATTGATATCTATTAGTATATAACAATAACAATATAATATAGTTACTTCTTGATTTTTTGCGCTTTTAGCTATTCACAGGCCCATAAAAAATAACTGATTTCAATACAAGTTATAAATGCATTATCATTTAGTCCAAGGAAGTACTTCAATGTGAAAAAAGTTAGGAATAAAAATATTCACATTTATAAATTTACCAGCATGTTGCAGTTCACCAAATTTTGACCAATTTTTTATTGTTTCCTAAAAATAAAGAAAATACCCAAACGTCTTGAAAATTTAACAAAAATTTTTTTTTTTTGAGTTTGTATATCTTGTAACTATTGTTTCTAATCATTTAATAGTTAAAAAATTGCATAAAAAAATATCAAAAAATTGAATTGAATATGCAGATTTTCTTTTGGCTAACTTCAACATGCTATAGTAAATTTGTAAATGTGAATCTTTTTATTCCTAACTTTTTCTGCATTGAACTACCTTGAACTAAAAGATAATGCATTTATAACTTATATTAAAGTCAGTAATTTTGTATGGGCCTATGAATAGTTAGATGCACAAAAAATCAAGAGATAACTATATTATTTTGTTATTTTTATATACTAAAAATTATCAATAGCCATAAAAAATGGCAACACAAGAGAATATTTTATATCCCATTCAAAACCCATTTTGATTTTTCTTCCTAGCTTATTTGGTTTTCGAGCAATTCAATTCTTTCTATAGGCTGTGCGAAAAATATTTCAAATAGACGAAAATTCGCGCGCATTAAAAATACAAATTTTACAATTTTTGTCAATATCGATTTCATTGAAAACCATCAGATATACAAGAAAATTACAAGAGGACTTTTTTTAGCCAATTAGTCAAGCTTTCTTTTTTATGATGAGCATTTTTTTTATATCTTCAACGTTTAACGAGTTATCAGTAAAATAAGGCTCTCTTCAGCGAAAGGCTGGGTTTTTTCAAGAGTTGCGCGGCACCCCCAGAACTGACTTTTGTGGTTTTGTGATGTTTAATCCTCCCACTAACAGTTACTGAAGGAAAATCTCAGATAACATTTTTGCGAGCTTCCGGTGTATTTTTTACTTTACCGACTGGACTATCAGCAATATGCCGAGTTTATTGCTAGAGCAGTGCCTCTATAGAAGAACGCCAATAGATATGAAGTTATTGTTTTTATCACGAACAATACCATTTTTATAATTAATATAATTTCTAATATTTTCAGACAATATGCTGGGTCTACGAGCATTTTATGAGAATATATGTTAAAATGTCGCTGTAGACAAGAGTGCACCAGAGGGTGACTTCCCCTGCCAAAATTTAAGCACCACAAAAAAGTTAAATATGTATTGACTTCCCTGAAATTCCACGAGCACCCCTACAATTTATTTCTGGTTACAGGCCTGTGCTAATTTATATAAAATATTGCAAGTATCGTTTACACAGCGATGTTCTATTTTACAATTGAAAAATTTATTAACTAAAACGTAATATACAAATGTCTCAGAAACAGCAGCACGAAAATGAAAAGAAAGACGACCTTGGCATTATATAAATAGACCTTAATACACTAGGAACAGTATGTCTTTAAATAGTTTATAAACAGTCATTGACATACTGCACTCTAGGAATTGTTCTGGGTTAAGCCAATACATACCTCATAAAAATAGTAAAGCGTTAAGGAACTTGACATTATGTAAAATGTAAACAAATAACACCTTCCTAAGGATCATACACGTGTTCTAATAAATATACGTCTTAACAGATCAGCCAAAAAAAAAATGCACTGTGTGTGTACCTATGTCATTTCTATTATCAAGAAAGTATTTTTACGACATTGGTTTTCTATAAATCTTATATAAGATCTCTGGTTGTGGCTGTGTTGTATTATAATATGGATGTGCGAGTATATCTACATTAACATATTTAGATAGATAGATCCAGTGCATATGTCATCTATGTAAAATTATGGCAGCCATTTTTTTTGTCATGTCCTATTGTTTGTTAGAAATGATCATTATTGTGAATCGACAACTAAGTTTTTCATTAAAATCACCGGCGCATTCGCCAAATTTGCAAATATGCTGGTAATATAAAAAACTTGTTTCCAATTTTTGTACATCTTACACTAGACGTAGTTTGACAAAACTACAATGGAAGATGGAATCACCGCCGCGACATATTCTATAGTTTACTACATTTGATCCAAATCGATCAAAAAAATCACTGGACGTATATAAAGAAATGTATATTATACATTCGTGTCTATTTGAAAAGCTCTTTTTTTATATTTTTTGAGGTGGTTTAAAAATAGCACATGTTTTATTTAAATAACCAACAAGGACACAAGTAGCATTGGTTTAAAACAAATTCTTCCTATTTTTTGTTAGCTTATACTTAAGTATAACATAAAACCATTATTACATCAAATTGTTGCGAAAATCCTGGCATCAGCGTTAATATTTTACAAAGTATGTTAAATCAATTTGAGAAGCCAAAACTTGTTTACTCAGATGCAGATGCAGACGCCTCGAAATCTATATCAGGTACCGGTGGTGCCGGTGGAGCTTTTAGCATTCGTTCTCGAAAAACGAATTTTAAGTTTGAGTTAAACTCTACTTGCAGTGTTTCAATAATTTGTTCTCAAGAATCATTTCTGATTCTTATCATCTATAAATCAGTTAGAAATATTAATTCCAACCACATGCTGCTCTAGTTCTCCATTACGTAGTCACTACAGATATTAAAGATAATTGTTGACAGTGTACAGCAATAGCTGACCCTTTTGTCAGCTTTACAATTTGTAGGAGTTAGCGTTGTCGACTTCACCAAACGAGAATCTTTTTCATGCCGTGGGCATCACCTAAGTTAAGCATCATTTGCCGTGATATTGTCGACACCAGCTGGTTCGCCAGTTTTTAGTTTTAGACTACCAGGGCTAACTGGTGTCAATTTGAAAATTAAAAGTAATACCTTAAATAATTCCAATTATTCGCATATGGAAATGTTACTATTGTCATGTATTACACCCCCTTGAAATTGGAGATTGATACGCCTATGCCTATTAGTGACTGGAAACTTGTAGAAAGAGATATAGTTTTCTAGAGTGTGGTAGAAGAAGGTTCTTGATTGGTTCTGGATGAATCTAGAGGCAATTTCAGAGTATATAAGGCGCGATTACCGGCGCAGAGGGAGAAGTTTATTAAAGAGAAGTTTATTAAAGTGAAATTGATAGCGAAAAAGTGAGGTTAAATACCAAGTAAACAAAGTGTGAAGGTTATTTTGAAGTATTGTATAATCAGTAAATTATTAAATAAAGTGTTAGTGGTTTACCCCTTGTTAAAATTATTTAGATCCATACAGGGTGTTTCCAAAAAGGTGGAAAACACGCAACACTATATTAAATTAAGGTAATCAAAGATTTTGAAGATCATTTTAACTATGAATGTGTAAATGATCTGGTGGTCGAACCAAAACAGGCATTCAAGATTTTCTCTTGTTTATATCAGATAAAGTTATGAATTTATTTGAACCAACTGAAAAACAATGATATTTTGACTCTTTTGTACCATATTAGATTGCAGATTGTTTAAGAGGTCACTTGGCTCTTATTTCACCTTGACCTAAAATTTGTTTCATTAATTACCCTTCAATTAATTGATGCCAAGGTTTCTCAGACTTTCTACAAATCTTGTAGTTTTCCTGGAAGGTGGTCCCGATGTCGTCTTCTGGCGTTAACTCCATGTTCCCCAGGTACTTTAGTGAAAGGGTGCGACAAAATATCTGGATGTATGGTTAGACACCGAGACGACTTTTGCGAAACGTGTAAAACGTACGGCAAATAAATTGGCTGAGCAAACGGCAAATTGAGGTCTAATACCAGAGGATCAAGGGTAAGCATACTCAGGGTATTGAGCTCCGTAGTCCACTTTGGTATGTTAGATGCATATCCAATATGGAAGCCCTAAGTATAGCCAGAACTAGGCAGAAGATAATTAGCATGGTAATTAAGGTACCTATGTAGTGTCTATAAGACTATTTCCTACGAAGCTGTACACGCGATTACGGATAATCTCCTATAGAGCAACTAGCCATCGAACGAGGTGAAATTTACGATAGAGAGAGCAAAAAGACAGCTAGAGGCAGACTTATGCAGAGGTGAGAAGCAAGCTGTAAAGCACACGGTAAGGGACACGGCGAATAATAAGGAATGTCAGAACGTGAACCAAGAGAAAACACGGTGAGATTAGTTACTATCTCACATAGGATATGGGTATTTCCGTAATAATCTGTAAGGAATCGATATAACACCAGATAACGCGGAAAGCGTGATAACGCAGAACACCCAGAATGCTACGCAACAAGTGGCATGAAGATAGAGAACAATGTAACGCAAAACTGAAAGAACTTATAAATGCTAGCAACATGATCAGCAAAATGTTGAAATCTCCAGAGAACTGGGAGACACTGACAGCCTCTGTAGGCATAATTTTAACGGCGGCTCTCAATTAGTAGGTCAAAGGAACAGTCGAGTGAACAACCAGATCGTCTCATTTGTACAGCATTAATAGTGAAATGGACCTGTTTAAAAAAGGTGGAGACATTCATGTGTCGTCCCTGACAGATGGTAATTATGGCGATGTTGATGGATTGCAGTTTCATCAGAAACTTACAGTATTGTCTTCCTAATTCCTTCTGGACGTTCGCCAATAAATGTTTTCAAATTTATATGTAATAACTATTTGATTGAAAACTTTCCAAACACACTTCTTGTACGTTTTATTAACACTACCAATAATTGTTTTATCTGGGGAGGGAAGCGTTTTAAAGTTAAGTAGATACATATTATAGTCTAACAGAAGTTTTTATTCATATCGTAATTATCTTAAGGAATGACATTTCAAAGTAAGGTGGAGTGCATGGGAAAAATGTGATATAGAATTTGAATAGTAGATAGACATCAGATAGACGTTTATTTTACTACGTGATATATATAAATTTACATTTGTAGCAAGTCAGATTTGCTGTAATTACTTTAAGTAATGCAGTCTGAAGTTACAATAAAATTTACATTATAGTAAAAAGAAAAAATATAATTCATAAACACCGAATGTACATCCATGGAGGATATACTGCTATAAAATAACATAGTGTATATAAATAAAAAATAGTATAAAAACATAAATAATTAGTAGAGTAAAGTACAGTAAGAGCAGAGAAAAACTATGCTGCGAGTACATTTCATAATAAAAATAAGTATCATTAGTTTTCCATGAGAAAATCCATATATTTATCTACCGTGTAGATTCAGAATTTCAGCTTATGGTTTTTAAATTTTATTATTATAGGTAACAAAACAAGCAGAGCTCCATATTGGAATGGACCTAGGGCGCAATCTAACTTAAAACTGTCTGCCAAATTTTCAATAATATAATGATATAAAATTAATAACAATAAAGAAAACTTGAAACAAATGAAATTCTTGCCTATTATAAGATACACTTCTCAAGTAGTGGTGTGGCGCCATCTATTGCCTGCAATATAAATGATTGGCCGCGGGAACTAAACATTTAGAGAAATCTAGTCTGCCTGGGGTAGAAAGAGGTGATTTTACAAATTTTGTATACCATTTGAGTTAGCAACAAATTCTTATAGGAAGAATTCCGCTGAACAAGATTTTCTTATGAAACAACCTTACGACAAATTTTAAAATATTGTAAGCATGGAATATTCTAATAAGTGTGAATATAAAATATGTATCAATGTATTATATTATTTTTTAGATTACTCTTGCAGTACGATTTATATTTTCTCTGTTCTAATAAATAAATAAAAGGTTATTTTATTATTTTTTATGTTATAAAATGTTTATCTGTTTTACTTTATAAAAAGAAATTCAAAATAGTTTGGTTATCTAGCACATGTGGTTTACTAATCTATTAGGCGAGTCTGTCTGGGATTTTTCCCAAAAATTTTCTATACTATTTGAGTCAGCCACGGACTCTTATAGGAAAAACAAGATTTTCTTATGAAAAATTTTCGATATGTTAATGCTATAACATGAATATATTCATATCGTTCTTTTGTTGCAACATATCGGGTTGAAATATCGATATGTTTGTAAATATATCGAAAAGGGTCAACTTGCGTATCCCTCCCCCCTTTAAAATTTCAGTTGAGATAAAAATTTTATTGCGAGGAATATCTTCATAAATACTGTACTGTAAAGAATGCCACCCCCGCTTTTTGAAGTTATACCTTAAGCAATATTCATTAATCTTTTACATTAAATGTTAATCTACAAAATATACCGGTACATAGAAATATCGATAATTTTTTGTTGATGTATCGAATATATCGATCTGAATCTTGTGATGTATCAAATGATCCATATATCGATATATTACATTTTTTGCCATCCCTACACACAGTCGATATTAGCCCGACTAAACTGTTTAGTTGAGTTTGCTTGGTGTTAACATTTCTAACCAATTTAACAGTTTAGTCGGGAAGAAATCAGGCAACTTACGCACACAGACGATTTTAGTCGTAGTCTGTTCATTTAAAAATGCGGAAATGTTCATTGATTTGTGCTTTGTTATACAGGGTGTTACTTAATGACGTGCTAATATTTCAGGGTGTGATTCCTTGGGTCATTTTATGAAGAAAAGTTTATATGAACATATGTCCGCAACGGCTTAAATTTTTTGCTTCAGGGTGTTAATTTTTTTTTCTAATCGTTATTTTTTAATATCTCAGAAAGTATTTTAGATATTATTTTCAATTTTGGTATGTCCTAATAGGATATAGAACCACATATTTTAATTAGAAACATTATTTTATCGCTCCACCAGTGGCGTCCCTGCGAGCATGTCCTCTGATATTCTTTACCAAAAATGTGGTACGCTATTGACATTTTTCCATGTCGATATTTTTCCTGATTAGCCTGATCAATTTGACATGAAAACGGTCTCTTGCGTTTTTTTCGTCAGACGCACAGTTCTTGACTAAAACAATTAAATTCATATTGAAACTAATTACACAGGCGCACACACAAAAAAAATTGTCGATTGACGGACCAGACTAATCGTCTCCAGTATATTTTGGCTTGCTGAATCCGAATCCGGTGTCAGTTTCGCCCCACCAAGTCACAATTTTTCTCTATCCTCAGAAAATCGTTAGAAAAATGCAATTTTCTCTTTTCTCTCTGATAGGTGTGACATGGCAAGTATTTATAATTTTTGAATGTATATATATTTTATAATACATTGCTGAAAAGCCATATCAATAAATAAATAAAAATTAATTAAAATTGGAGTTCGAGTTCGGTCGGCGACGAAGGCAGACTCGCTTTAAGTGTCTCCTACAAAATCTCGAATAAACTAGATTAATACTGTGATAGATCGTGCGAAATTGCATTAAATTAAAGCGTGAACAATTCTACATTAATTGATATAAATTAGCATAAGCGTATATAAAAAACTTGAAAAAGGGATAAAACATCTGGTAATATAACATAACTTTAAAAGAAAGTAAACACGTGCAATCGTGCCGACCGGACCCAGTGCTAGATAACAAAGGAGGTCATGCCACAACCCCATAAATTACCCTGCAACAACAATCTATAGGCACTAGCGACGGATATATGAAGTGAAGTACAAGAAATTAAATCCAAGACAAGACGGGAGGATAAATCAGAAACAGCAAACCAGGCGATTACAGAAAGCTTTGCGATATTAATTTAATTTAATTTATTAAATAGGATGGAAATTAAAATAGTTGGTATCTGCTGGATATACAGGGCGTTTCAAATGTTGCGCTAGATCTCTTTTTGGTTTCGCAGATTTTTTTTGTATTTTGCATTACCTTGACAGGTCGGTATACAGGCTGTCTTCAAATGTTCTCTAGGGGCTTTTCCTTGCATTACCACTGTAGATGGCTGTCTACCTGTGGATCGGTTCATTAATAAAATCTTCGTGCGGCGAGCTGATTTATGCCTTGGCAAGCGGACGAGGTGGACGCACTGACGCTGATTTCTGGTGAAACATATGAAACCATATCTGGACGCAAGCGGGCAGGAGGACGTACATACTGCTAGGCTCGGAAACAGCAGACTCAGAAGAAGAATTAAAAGAAGCATGGAAACTTAAAAGAAGCATCCCACAAACACCTGCACTCCCCATTCGATGATGATAGATGGAAACTTAAAAGAAGCATAAAGTAATCTAGTAGAAGTTTAGTAACTTGGGATCTGGTATATATACTAGAAGCTATATAAGGTCTCAATTTTTTTATGACATCTGCTGCGTTTTATTTATATTCTAAGTACTAGTTTGCTCCGTCGCGTCGCTATTTTAATTAACTACTTTTTTAGGGTGACCACTCTGGATATTTTTGCTAGATGTAGTAGTTCACAAACAGACTGATGGAATCTGAAACGTGAAAATGTAAAGTTATCTCGGGGAGTGCTTCTTTCACGATTAAAGTTTTTCTCTTCGGTAACCGAGGAAAGTAGGAATCCTAGTTAAATATTACTCTAACCAAAATTTCGTATGCATAGAACTTAACTGCTTATACGCCTTTGACCATCACCGTGTGTTGAGTATATGGCTCTGTAAGGGATATTTACATCTTATTTTACATATGTCTGCTCTCGCGGGTGTAATATAAAGTTTTACTGGACTTCCAGTTATTGTCCCATATTCTCTGTAGGCCCCTGAAGAGTCTGCGGTTGTCCAAACGACGTTTTGGAAGAATCTCGTCTGCCATCTTCGAATTCTCTCTGGATGCGGTCTACAGCTGTTTCTCATTACTCGAACTGAACTCAAGGGGCAATGCCCGGAAATCTAGTAAAACGCCATAATCTATGTACTAAATAAGATCTGAACTTTTTCAATTTGAAAAATCCTTTTATTTATTTTTTATTTTCACTTTATTTATAACTAGAAGCAACACGATTATTTACAGGAATGTATGATATGTGTCAGCTAACATCGGAAAACTAACTTAAGTAAATTATAGACTAACTTAAACTTACAGCTACGACATAAAAATCAGAGAACAGTGTGACTAATACAATAAATAATTATTTCAACAAAGAAAAAGTTCCTGAACTAGCCACAAAGTCAACAAAACAGTTGACGATCAGTTGAATAGCATGACAATAAACATGAAACACGGTCACATTACATTCGTCTAATTTTTGAAGCAAATTTCTTTTATGAGATAAGCGGTCGAATACTTTGCTAAAATATATATAGGTACAATAGCTACTTAATGCCTGAGAATATTCTTGCATGTATATGAGGATGTCTAAGCTAAATGGGCCTTGAAAAATAAAGTACAATATCAGGTTAAAGACATAGTTTTTATGGCATGATTGTAATGTATCACCCCGTTGAATTCAGTGCTAGTTCAGCAATATCCTAGTACGTATCAAATGGTTTGACTCCCCATCTTTCATATATCGAAACCCAACCTTTATAAGCTGCTTTCTTCGGATTAGTTTTAATATTTAAATTTTCTGCAATATCTAAATATGGAAATTTTCTTCGCGTTACTTTAGGCCATTTTATATTTTCCAATAACTCTGAACATTCTGGTGTCGGGTTCCTAAAAATATTGATTAAAATTAGTACTTATGCCGTGATTATTGACTTTATACTTGTTAAATGAATATCTTTCAAGAATGTAGAAACATTATATTTTTAGATTTACCGTTTGTCTTGCAAATTCACTGATTTAGTATCTGACCGTCATTTACATATTACAATCTTATGGTTGCAATGACTAAAACTTGACAAACGAATATTTATATCTTCAAGTAGAAGTAAATTTTTTAGAGATTTACAATGTTTACTTACAGTGTTTTGCTGAAGTCGGTAAATAATTTTAAATATCTATCTAAAGTTTTTAAATCTCTCGTGTCAATGCTGCCAATATCAATCGAATCGTTTGAAACCCACAGATATTCGTTATCCTCTGAATGCGTTACCTTTTCTGCACCTGAAACCAATGATATAGGCATCAGAATTAATTAATCTTCATAACATCTTGGACCTTGAAAAAGTAGTTAATTATAACTATCAACTACTTGCAACAGTAATTCAATAACCACTTTCTTGAAAGTAGTTCAACTAAGTCAATTACCAATTACTGAATAGTCATCTACTACATATTCAATTACTTTCAGAACAAGAGAAAGGAATATTAAATCCACGTGAACACATATCAATTTTATTCTGAAGTAAGCAGTATTATTCTTACAAATATTCGATATAATATATACAAACATAAGACTTTGTACTAAAATAAAACAGTAATTATAAAAACATACGCAATATTTCTCGGAGAAGAAACATGAAAACTTAACATAATAAAATTGAAAAAACAAATTCAGAATTCTTCATTGTTGGCTTTCTTTAAAATAATGTTTCGAAAATATCATCCGATATGGTGCCATGACAACGTGGAGCATTTGTGCAAGACGCAAAATAATATAACCTCACTACCCTACAGGAGCGGAGGTCAGTGAAACTGCCGAAAAGTATTTTTAACCCATGTTATAAGTCTCTTAGAAGTTCCGATTTAGTAAAACACTATGTACACGTGCATGTCTGCAAGAACCTGGATAAAACTTTACACCTCACGAAAGGAAAATCATGAAATTTGGATATAAGTTGCATTACCCATATTATCTGTCTTCTCCTTTCATGTATTCTAAAAAATTGTAAAACCATGAGTATGGGATTTCCGGAAAGTAGTAGTGATTACGCAATTATGTCTTTCATGGATAAAGAAAGCCAACCATTATTTTTTCCAACTGCGAAAAACATACCAGACCAATTATTATCAATATTATCATACTCGAATTACAATTTTACTATCTTTAAGCATGCAACAAAGTCTATTAAAAAGTTGACGATGCACGTTACAGGATCCCTTTGTTATTATGCACGGTGTAATTAGTTTCATGTTACTAAAAAAAAACTGGCAATAGGGACCGACTAGACAAACAAAAAACCTATATGACTTTTTTCTCTAGCGGACTTTGAAAAAAACTGATCTAGGCTTAAAATTTGAATGTTAAAGTAGGAAACATTTGAGAACCACTGTTTTTCAGGGCCAATGGATGTTATAGTTCCGAATATTAGAAATAATAAAAAACTGTAATACCCGACTTGTGTTCCCGCCGGAAGAAGTGCGGCATTTCGATGGGATTACTTGTACCGAACTTTTTATACCACTAATTATAAAAATGTAAATAATTTCTTCTCTTTCGGCACAACGCAAGCATGGCATGGCCGCAGTGGTTTAAATAGGATTTGATCACATGTATTTTTTAATTTAGAACAAAGTTATTGTAGCTTTTATTGTCGTTTGTAAGAATTTATAAAATTTAAAAGTGGTGTATTAACATTTGTAACATTGTGTTAAAAGCTTAAAAAAATAGTAATTATTTTATGAAATTGGAAAACGAACAGTTAGACGTCCGAGATACGATAACAGAAAATAGTTGTGTATTTTAAGTTAGCAAAAAATCTGATTTTTTTAACGAATTGAGCGCATAATTTTTCCCAATCAGGTATCGAAAACTAAAAACCGAGTCTTTGGTCTCTATGAAAATCAATGTAACCAACAATAAACAGATCAAAACAAGACAGCGGATACTAATAATAATAATAATAATAAAAATAATAATAATCATATCTTTAATGCCCAATAGATAACACTCAATAACTGAACAATTCTTTTGAATTTTTCACAAAAATTGTTCGAAATGACCTCCACGTATACACATTTTGGTACGTCGAACTAAGGACATACGCACTCTGTTCAACATATTTGGTAAATTAGGATAATTTTTTATGGTTCCTATGCACATTAAAATACGTTGTTGCAACTGTTCTAAAGTGTTAATTGGATCACGGCAAACCAGAGATTTAAAATGCCCCCAAAAATAAAAGTCCATCGGATTTAAGTCGGGCGATCTAGCAGGTCATGGTACTGGTCCGCCACGTTTAATCCATCGTCGAGAAAACTTTCTGTTCAAAAAATTTCGAACAGCCAGACTAAAATGCAAATACCATAGTCTTCTGCGCGTAGCCAAGGGTACATCTTCCAGCAAATTTGGCAATGTTTATTGCAAAAATTTAAGTAGCGGGTAATTGTATAGGTCCAATTATTTCATTACCGCAAATTCCTGCCCACAAATTAACGCTGAACCGTCGTTGAAAATGCGCCCCTCTTATTACACGTGCCCAATAATGCATATTTTTAAAATTAAACACTCGATTTCTGGTAAAACACGACTCATCGGAAAAAGACAGAACGTTTAAAGAATTCTCATTTGCCGCGTGTTGTTGCCTGCAAAAGCTTGAGGTTCTAGTGCTTGGATACGTTGATAGTGATAGGGATGTAAGTTCATATCTCTCAATGTCCACCATACCACAAACTGGGATACTCCCAGACGGTTCGAGACATCGCGGGTGCTGAAAATTGGATCCTCTTCTACAAGTTCCAAAATTTGAACCTCTGCGTCAATTATCCTTTCTTCGCGTTGTGGACTTCTCCTCCATGTCCATCGAGACGACCTGTTTCTCAAAGACGCTGGTCAATGCTAACAAATGTACAAGCACAAGGATGACGTCGATTAGGGAACCTTAAACGATAAAGCTCTTCCGCACCAGCTGCATTTCCACCACTTTCTCCATACACCAAGTGCATATCCGCGAGCTCTGAATAAGTGTAATCTCCCATAATGTCCAAAATCTGCGTTTTAAAACACCCTACTAAACTGTGAATTAATGTTATCAATAAAGGAAACAAAAATAAAACTTGGTCCAAAATCCAAAAAGTAACACAAAAATTACGAACGAGAAGTAGTTAGTGTCTTACGAACCAAGTACTAACGACTCGAACGATAAGTCAATAAAATAAATTTTAACATAAGCGGCACAAAATTCAAAAGAACAAAAGCAACAGACAAAACCAAGGAACGGGTAGGTCGCGTCGTGTGTACGTTGTTTACCAAGTAAGGACACAAACTGAAATTATTACTTGAGAATATTACAAGGGAGAGTATAGCAAGCGTAATAGGATAATTTGGCAGCGAAGAAGCAAAAAACATGACGGTGTCCTCTGTCGGTCGCTTTTAACTGCTTTGTCGGCATGCTTTTCGATGACCGCCGACGTGGCCTAATTATCTCTTAGACTCACCATACTTATTTGCACGAATGTAAGAGTATCATGTGCGACAAGACGCGAGGCAATAAAGCCTACCCCAATATGCCAGCAGTTCTCAAACTATGTTATTAAGTATTTTGAAAATTTTCGTTTATTTTTTTCTCCAAAACTATGAGCTTTAGACCCCATGTTATATAAGGTTTTTTTGTTTGTCTTGTCGTTCCCTACCACCAGTTTTTTTAATGACATGAAACTAATTACAACCTGTATGTATAAACGTAATGACATGTATGGGCATCATATCATTATTAAATGGAACTAATTCGAGAGTGCACCGAAATAGTTTTTCATTTTCACCTCTATAAAGAAGGATCTACATTTTTTCAAAAATGGAAGATGTCTGTTTACAAACCTTCAATGTAAACGTCGTTGTTTCCTAGCCGTCCATCGTAAGAAAACTGGTAGAAATATACATCCGTATATTTTGACTGCAATTCTGCATGTCGTATGACGGGTCTGGTAACAAATGCATCTGAAAAATACTAAAACAGTAACAGTAAAAAATATGTTTAGAGTTAGAAAGGACCACCCTTACACTAATTTAAAAGAAAGTACCGTCCTTGGAATTCATAATTTTTAGCACAACTAATAAAAAGTTTAAAATTAGTGATTTTTTTAACTCTTCAAAGGTAATGCTGGTTCAGTTCGAGAACAAACGTATGATAAATGTTTAAATAGCTTAATACCATATAGATTTTGACCTTAGTTTAATTCTCACATAATATATAGAACAACCTAAGGTAGTGTATAAATGAGGTGAGTTCAGTTTAAGATGAAAAACAGAAGTCATGCAGCGCATGACTACCTGATCTTCGGCTTTTTCCAATAATTGCATTCTTTTTTTGCAGAAACTATATATTATTTAATTATTTATATTTATATTGGAAATAAAGACCTTTAATTATTATTATTATTATTACATTCTGCTAGGCTGGGTTGAATGAAGAGGTACTCCCGAACACGTGCAATATATTGTTCTATAAATTCCACGACACTATTATAAACGAGGTTTTTTCCTACATGCGTTTCAAAATTTAAAACCTTTTTGAAAACGGTAGTTTTTGCATATTTTGAAGAGAACGCTAAAGTACTTAAGTCATTTACTCTCGGGTCTACTCTTTAGGCACATTATTCTGTTAAAATCTACGTTAATGCTGAAGATCGATATCGATACTAGCAAATATCACAAACGTCTGCTTATACTCGTATTTCGATACGCAAATGCAGCAACGTCGGGTGCGGTCAGTACTTGGATGGGTAAGCCTCTCCAGGGAAACACAGCCTTCTCGCTCCATCTTCTAACGGCTTGTTATCAGCGCATGCGTAGAAGGTGTGTAACTTTAGGCGGGGGTTACATAGCGGATATACCATTCTTCGGAGGGGATGTAAGGCAGTCGGTCCCTTGTCAATTAAATGTTAGGCAAGTAAAAGATCCCTACTTTTCGATAGAGAAGAGGTTCAGCAAAATTTCCATGTTGGGGGTCGCGTCGGTGATTGGCCTTAGTAGCGGAAATAGGCCGACGTTAAATAAGTGATTAAAAAAAAAAAATTCTTTGTGATGCTGATAACGAAAAATTCTGAATGACAAAGGTAACTCATTTCAATATCTACTACCTATATTTTTTTCTTGACAATTAATGTAATTATATAGTTTTATTTTGCCACACTTTTTTGTGTAGTAGAGGAGCTCGTCGAAGAATTGAACTCACAACCACAACTAATTTCATTGAATTAAGGTTAAAGAACATTTACCATAACAAATGGTGTTTCCGAAAGCATAAATTACCTATGCCAGGAGGCTACGAGTCAGTGTACACCCCCAATTTTTTGGTTGTTTTTTTATATAAAAATATCGTTTTTCGCACACATAAAACAGACTTTTTATATAATTGTTGCCCATTCTATAGGATACTCTTCGCAGTTTTTTTGTAAATAATATTAGTTTTATACATTTTTAGTTTAATTACAATAAATTAAAAAATGTATGTAATTTTTTTCATTTAAAAAAATGTATAACTTTTTTATTTATTGATAGATTTTGTTCATAAACAATAAGGTTCTTCTTCTAGCTAACACTAATTTACTGTTCAACTTTCAATACAATCGGGCTTTTCGTTCTTAAATTATCGTGCTTACAAGAAACGTGACGGACGGACAGACAGACGGACAGACGGACGGACATTTTGAAAGTTGTTTAAAATTCGATCACCAACGCAGCGATATGAACATTTTTTCTCTACGAGCAATATTATCGGTTTTAGAAATGTGCCGATCCAATGCAATATACTCTTCGTTTTGTATTTGCGAAGAGTATAATAATTTTAATGAGCAACATGCATGAATTTTAGAAATGCAATAATTTATTATTTTTTCGTTATATATGTTATATAAGTTGAGAAAGTAATGAAGAAAAGGTATAAAAAAATGTGTAGCCTAAATAAACGACTTTGAAATTCAAAATTTTATGGGAACATATCCACGTGACTGAAAACACCACGCTATTCATCTGTGATGTTTAAAAAAATTATGCATTTTGCTCACGTAACAACCATGAATAAATAAAATAACAAAATTATAATAAAATATTATAAAAATTGTTCAAATTGTTTACCGTTTTGATTAATACACAAGAGTAGCGCGACTTATTGTTGCACGTCTAACATTTTGTAGTTGTTGTGGTGTTATTTGCACCATCAAAAAAATATAGTGATTCTATTTAAAAAGAACTAAATGTCACTTCTGGTTCAACCAGAAGTGGCATTTTTGTTCCCGTTAGTCTCAAAGTAGCTCACTATTGGCTAATTTATGTGCATCAAAAATGAAATTTTTAAATTTAAAAACAATCAACAAATTGGAGGCGTACTATAACCTTCATTGTTTTGGGTTATATTATATTAAATTCTAAATTCATAAAGCCGAGCATTCTGACAGTCAATTTACTAAATCAAAATATAATATAGTTGTTTGTCACCACAGGCTTACTATAACTTTAACCTAACTTCAATATATTTAAATAAGCACAAAATGTAGAAGGGCGCCACCACTGGCTTTATGAAGTTCACCAAAAAGAGTATCGAAAAAACGGTTTAAATGAATGAAACATAACTTGTCAAGGAATTCAAATACGGAACTGTAACAACAACAATGTATTAACAGAAAGTCCTTTACAAAATACAAGTTAAATATGATAAGTACATTTACTATAATAAAGATAAGGTAACCAACTAACGAACACGATGAAATTAAGTTTAAATGATTATCAACAAATAAACTAAACAATACAACGTAACTGTTTTATTTCCGCTACATATTTCGCAAATCATGAAATCTTAAATCCTAACAATGCTTATGGTTCCTAAATCTAAAAAGGTAGCAACTTAAAAACTGCCCTTAACATAAAATTGGGCAGGCAAATTAAACTAAACTAAACAGTAACTCCTGTGGGTAAACATGAAATGAAAATGTAAATCTTAAGTACAAAGCTACGGGGCTGAATACTTTTAAACTTAAACTTAAAGTGATTATACTAATCGAAACAAATGATATTCAATACATGAGTTATTTAAAAGGCCACACCGAATCAGAAGCCCTTTGAAATTAAATAACCCCGTGCCCTTATGGCGCGATGGCACTGTGGTCTGTTAACAAACAACCGAAAAGGTTATCACTAGATACGAAATTTCTGTCTCACCAAATGATTGAAGATGGCGTAGTACCCAAATAGAGGGATGCTCCTAGATTCTCGGGAAGACCATACATACATAACAAATTTATTCAATATTAAAATCGTATAAAACATTGCCTCCCCGGATCGTGATCCGAAGTCAACCGTACAACCACGTCGCACAGCGCCGTGGTGTTAGTGCGGTTGGGTGGATCGCGACCGGTTCGGCTCAATAAAATTAATTAAAATAGACAAAACTCCTGCCGCCTGTGGCAGCTTAAAATCGTCATTAAAATTTTACATATTTAAAACTTAAATTTAAGAACACTGAAACTAGGAAAACACTGAAAAATTTGGGTAAAAATACTGATTTAATTTTGGTTGCTGAGACGGGAATAAACTCAATGGAAAAGACCCGTTCGAGGCAATTTGTGCCCCAACAGTCTATTCGCCGTTGGGAAGTTGTGATTAGTAGAAAGGAAAATTGAGTTTTAAAAGTAGTTTGAATTTTTATAAAGTTTCTTGGCCAAAAGGGAATTTTAAAATAAAAGGACAAAATAAAAATTTACAAAAATACAAACAGGTGAGAAACAGTAAGAAAGAGAAAGAGGATAGGTACAGAATAAAAATATGGTGGTGAAAAGTATGTGATAGAAAGAAGTTTTGGTTAGAAGAAGTTTGGCTAGAGAGGTGGCCGAAAGATAGGCAACGCCTGGTATGGTAAGGGGTGTTTGATTTGTAATGGGGCATTATGCATTCTGATTTGGGTAATGTTGCGCGTAAGCGGACTGTCGCCCAGTCGAAAAGCATAGAATTTTTGCGATGTGTCCCGGACGAAGTCCGCTAGTGGCGTAATGTCGTTACAACGATCATATAAATCTCTGAGGGAGGTGTATCTGCCCGAATCAGAGATGAGGCGCATAAATTTATGCTCAAGAACTTGGAGCTTTTTCATTGTCGTGGCCGGGATGCTGCACCACACCGGCGCCGCGTATGTAATGGCCGGCCTTATCACCATCGTCTACAGTAATTTTTTGTTGTTTCGATGTAGTCCGCTACCCCTTGCCAGGAGCGGATACAGACTCCTGGACATGAAGTAGACCTTGCGTATCGTCTCGTTTATATGTGTGTTGAATGTCAGCCGTCTGTCTAAATGTACCCCCAGATACTTCACGCACCTTTTAATTGGAATTTCTCGACCCCGGATCGAAATTGGCGTTAAAATGCGGTTTTCAGTAAACCGGCGCGTGAAGAGTATGGCCTCCGACTTCTCGACGTTAACCCGAATCTTCCACCTGTCGTAATACGCCGTGGCACGAGCCATGTGCGCCTTCAACAGCATATTCGCCGCCTGGGCGTTGTGCGAATGTACGTACATGGCCGTGTCGTCGGCGTACTTGGCAAGCTTAGTATTCGGGAACTCCGGGAAGTCCGACATATACAGATTGTATAGCTTTGGTGACAGGCACGACCCCTGGGGGACGCCCGCGCGAATGTCCCGCCGTGTTGAGAGTTTATTATTCACTCTGACCTGCAGCGACCTGTCTGTCAGGAAAGAGTAAATTAGTTTGGTAATGTGCATGGGAAAGTCCAGTGCGTTAAGCTTGTATATAAGCCCCGGTATCCAGACGGTATCGAAGGCTTTCTCAACATCTAATAGCACCATGGCGGTGCTCTTCCCGAGGTTGCATTGCACCTTGACGTCATTCACGATCCTGACAACCTGGTGCGTCGTGCTCCTGCCTTTCCTGAAGCCGAACTGGCACTCATCGTCGATGTGAAGTTCATCCTGGGCAGTGTTTAATCTGACCAGAATGACCTTCTCCACCAACTTGGAGATCGCCGACAGCAACGAGATTGGTCGATAACTGCCGACGAGCTTCGAGTTTTTATTCGGCTTTGGAATCGGCACGACTACGGCGCACTTCCACTGACTGGGCCAGTGTTGTAGCCGCAGGATTGCGTTTACAATGTACGTCAACTGAACAATGCCCTTCCTCGGGAGATATTTGAGCAGCTTGTACTCGATAGCGTCTTTCCCCGGAGCTTTATCGTTAGGTAGGGTCCTGACAATGCCGGCCACTTCCGAGGGCTTGGTCATGACTTTTAGAAATTCCCGTCTGGTCAATTGGATGTCATGACCAATTAATTCGTTTACGTCGTTTTCGATGCGGTCTTGCTCTAAATTGTTAGGTACGTTTGTGTTGTGTATGGTCTGGAAATATGTAGCTAAGTCGTTCGCTTTCTGCGAGTCCGTCAAAGCCGTCCGTCCATTTGCGCTTGTCAAGGCGGGCATGGGCTCCCGCTTATTTTTCATTGCTCGCGCCAGTTTCCACAGCGAGTTGTCTTGAGGATTTAGCGCCCCCAGTCTATCCCGCCATTTCCGGTTTCTTGCGGTGCTGATGGCGGTCCTGATCCGCCGTTGCAGCCTGATCATCTCGGCCTTAGCGACGGCATCACGATTTCGCTGCCAAAGTCGCCTAAGTCTGTTTTTCTCCCTGATATCCTGTCTGACCGCGTCGTCAAGTCGGTCTTTGTAGGGATTGATGGTAATGACGTTAGCAACACTCCGTTTAGCATCCTGCAATACTCGTGTAAACTCATCCACTACATTTTCCAATTCGGCGGTTGTAGCGATTTCATTTATTAGTGTTAGATTTGTGTTTATGTGTGTCTTATAGAGGCGCCAATCGGCGTCCCTGTAAGAAGTGATTCGTTGTGTTATGTCTTCCCTCGACATATTACCAAATTCCAGAAGAATCGGGTTGTGGTCGGATGCGAGTTCTTCCAGAGCCACCGGCTGCCTGGAGTCCCTCACACCCTTGTTGACCACTATGTCAAGGGTACTAGGCGTTGTACCGTTATCCGGAAAATGTGTGGGATCGTCCGGATACTGCACGATGACATTACGATTACTCGCGTAATCGTACAGAGTGTTGCCGTTAGCGTTGTTACGATGGCAGTTCCATGCGTTATGTCGCGCGTTAAGGTCGCCTATGAGCAAGCAGCGCGGGCTTGCGTTCAGCAAATTATCGAGACAACCCGCTGTGAAGCCGTTCGCGGGCCTGTTGTACGCGGCTACGATACTCATGCCGCCGTCCAGCGTCACACACACGTTCTCCACAGAAGTGTTCCGCAGAGTACGGTGCGTGTGGGCAATGTCTGACTTTATGAGCACGGCCACGCCGCCTCCCCTGTTATTGTCGGCCCTATCTTTCCGAATTGTCGTATACCCTCGGATGCGGAGCTTGTCCCGTATGTTGAGTTTCGTTTCATTCAGAAGCATAATGTCAATTTTGTGCCTCGTTAGATAGTTGATTAAGAAAGGAATTTTATTACCTATACCGTTTGCGTTCCATGAAGATACCTTGAATTTAAAAGGCATCGGCGGGCAGACTGTTTGAGAATGCCACCATCACCTGGAATTTCTCCCAGGCGCTGGTGCACCTCTCGAGCTCCCCATTGAGCTCGTCCATCCGCCTCAGCATGACATCTAAATCAATTAAGGACGCCATCCGTTCGGTCTGTTCTTTCAACCGGCGGAGTTTATCCATTCCACTGTCTTGGTTAGCGACTGGTCTGCTTCGCTGGTCAGATGGCATGGGGGACGGTGACGTCCTTGTTGTGGTTGGCGGTAATTGGGGCCAAGCAGGTCTGGAGACTCCAGAAGCAGCTCCTCGGTTCATCTAGGACTGCCTCTCCGTCCATGCGTTCGCTCTGGGTGCTGGTGCCGCCACATACATAGCCGTAGGTGGGGGAGGAACTCTATTGTATCGTTGATTGAGGTAATCGATTTTCTGCCTATACACCCTGCAGGCCACGCTGTTTGCGGGGTGTGCTTCCCCGCAGTTGATGCACTTGGCAGGTGCATCAGGTGTTTTTGTACATTGGCGTGTTTGATGTCCACCGGCGCACTTTAGGCATTTGGGGGCCGAGCGACAGTTAGAGGTTGCATGACCCCATTGCTGACACCGATGGCATTGTATGAGTCCTTTTGTATTGAATTGGCGTTCCCAATATACAGCTGTGTGATCTAAACATCTGACGCGCTCCTGCAAGATTTTCAGCGTGACCTCATTCCCAGTGATGATCATGTAAGAGGGATGCCTGGTCCCTCTTAGAGTGTATATGCTTTTTACTAGGACTTTATGCGTTGTTTCTAGTTCTTCCTTGAGGTCTTCTACCTTTACCTCATGGTAAATACCCCTAAGGATGAAGGCGTGTCCCTTCTCATCCATAGGGGTGTAGGTGTGGTAGTCTACTTCTGCTTCGGCTAGGTAATCATTCACCCTTACCCAATCTTGCTTGTTGTTTAGTTGTAAGGTAGTATTGTTAGGGCTATGCCTCCAAAGGTGCCCGCCTTTCAGCTTTCCCTTCAGGAAGATATTTAGGTCTTTATGATTAACCAGCCTCCCATGGATGATTATGGGAGGCGGTTTTCTTGCGGCTGGTTGAGGCGGGGTGGCAGCTTCCTTCGCCGGTTGGGGTTCGGGTTGGGGTGGCGGCACCACTTTCATATCTGCTTCTACACGTGCTGGTCCTTCATGCCTGTCGGTTGTGGTTACTTGCGGCGGCGGCGGTGGCATCTTTCTCTTTCCCGATCCAGGATGTGTGAAGGTCGGATTCCCTTCCTCCTGGATCCTCTTGCTCGTCTTAACCTGGAATAGCTCTTTCATTGCCTTTCCTGTGAAGGCGTTTAGATTCGGCACTTTTGCCGGCGCCGCTTTTACACTACTATCGCTTGCGTCACTTTCGCTGTTGTTGTTACTGTTCTCCACCGTTATTCTTGCTGTTGATAAACTTCTTTTTAATATTCTCTTCCTCCCTCCTAGGCTTACGCAAGATCTGTCGCTTTCATTTCCACTTGTTACTTTTTCTGGTGTCTTCGAGTGTAAATTTATAATTGCTTCGATAGCCGCTTTCCTCCCTTCCTTCGATATATGTCTATTTGTTACGTCTACTTCCATTTCCATTTCTCTTTTCGTCCTCGACCGGTTTCAACCAACCGGTCGGGGTATCCTTTATTTGATTTCCGAACTCGCTATTCACTTGTAAATTTTGAGGTTAGATTTGGTAAAAAATTTTCGTGCCGGAAGTTCCGAGATTAAATTAAATTTAAGTTCTAATGTCACTGTCAAATTTTTTTGTTGAATTTTTGGATAATTTTGCTTACCGGCCTTTCCAGCCACTGCCCGCACTCACGGCGGTCCCTTGTGCCCTTACTAGCACTATCCACTAATTTTACCGCTTTAATTCACTTTACTTTACTTCACTTTTGTCACTGCCTACAACGCGTAAGTCGACGCTTTAGCGCACTGGACCATTGACAACTTATTCGGGAAGACCGCTCAACCACTCACAAATTTATGGAGCATATACGCATATATATCACAATGTACTGAATTCTATTTAAATTAACGTACACACTTCTAATTACATTATTTTAATATAATTACTGCGCCAACCAATTTTTCATTGACACTCAAAGAGGTTTGCCTGAAATTCAACGTTTCTAACTCATAATTTCAGTTTTACAAAATAACATCGAGTACTGTTCAACAATTTTACTAGGCATCCAAGTTTGCCCGCTCATATCATAACCAAAATCGTAAAATACTTAATATAATAATAATGAAAATAATAAAATAGTTTAATTCACATTTAAACTTATATGAACTTAATGTAAGTTGTAATTTTAGAGCAGTAAAACTTCTACACACTGAACAACTTAGGGAGATATCAGATTTAACAATCTCAACAAAATTCATCAAAGTAATCAGCTACAAACTTAATTGTGTGCTTGCCCAGGGCCAATCGACCGATCCCGCGTAAAGATGTGCAGCCCCCCCCCCCCTGTAGTTCTAGGTTCGCCCACTATTCGTTGAACATTTGTCATGCTAACCGCTAGAGTTTAAATTCAATTAATTCACAGAATATTAACTCGTGCTTTTATCAAAGAGGCACGTTATAACACATTGACTCGTGGCCACCCGGTGTATATTCTGTAAAAATGAAACTGCACGTTCTCTTGATCGTTTTTTCTACGTTGCAAAAAATGTCCTGCATAGGTGGTTGGATGAATATTTTGGTAAAATACGCAAAATGGTCTTCTCAGCACTGTCCCGTGGACCATTATTTCAGTCGTTATTTTGCCCCACTAAAACGCCACCCCACGGTGACTGCAAATACTAACGCAGCAGAGAAATATTAAAGACAAGAAGAAATTGAGGAACAAGTTCCTAATTTGTCAAGAATATATTAAATAACAAAAATTTGGGGAAAAATTTCCCTCGCTCATAGGAAAATATACTTTTCTAAAATGCATCTAATTCGGAATTACTAAGAGAGTAAACAATAGATCTACGAGATCATCCATGGGTACAATAAATCTACAATTTATGAAAAATAAATATTTTGTAAAACTTATACATACTTTAATCGCTTTAGCTAAGTTATCTTGCAGTAATTCATCCGTGTATATCCTTCTGATGGCTTTACCAGTTAAGGTTTTGACGTTTTGGTCAACTATATGCATGTCTGCTTGTACTAAGTAAGTTACGTTATCATCATACTGTTGAACAGTATTTTTTAACATATTAAGATCTGAAACAGAAGAATGCATATGTTATCTACTGGAATTTTATTCATCCAAACTGCAATATTTTAATCATCTCCCAATAATGCCAAAGTGGTTGGCGGTGACAATTTTTTCTATTAATTGCTAATAACCAATTTTCTGTAGAACCACCTTTTTATACAGGGTGTAATCAGTTTCATGTCATTAAAAAAACTGGTAAAGGGGACCGACTAGACAAACAAAAAACCTGTATGACTTTTCCCTCTAGGGGCACTTTGAAAAACACTGATCTAGGTTAACATATTTAATATTATGGTAGACAACTATTGAGAACCACTGCTTTTCTTGGTCGATGGACTTGTACTTCCCAATTATACAACTTTTAAATTGTCATAAAAAAAGTGCTGGCCGGCACACGCGGTGTCAAAGGATCATCGACCGCCTGTGATGTACCGCCTCATCTGAACTGAGGCAAGTATAAAGAGGTAAATAATTCGTTCTCTCTTCGTGCACAATTGCAAGCAAATAATGGCCATAGAGGTTTAAACAGAGCATTTCTTTACATGTGTGTTTTTTAATTTGGAACAAAATATTGGATTGTTTATAATTCAGAAAATTTAAATGTGGTTTATTAACATTTGTAACATAAATGAGTGTCCTGGGTTAAAAGCTACCTACCTAAATGATTCAAAATCTCTGCATCTGTCTCAATACACAGGTCGGTACGTCGAATTAAGTACATACGCACTTCGTTCAACATTAAACACTAAACTATCAACTAACGTTGTCAATAAAGAAAAATAAAATAAAAACTTGGTACAAAAGCCAAAAAGGAATACAAAAAGAATGAACAAGTAAGTTGTGTCTGTACGTAATCAAGAATTTGACAACTTGAACGGTAAGTCAATAAAATAAATCTTAACTATAAATACACAATGACGCGAAATTCAAAAATAACAAAAACAACGAACGGCGGGGGTTGGACGTGTGTACATAACGAAACACCGACATGACAGTAACTAAAATATTGCACAAGTGAGAGTTAGAGTATAGTTTTCTTCAGATCAGATCTAGATCTAAACCTACCTCAATATTCCAGCAGTTCTCAAAAGAATTTATTGAAAATTTGCGAAATTTTTGTTTATTTTTTTTTCTCCAAAACTATGAGCTTTAGACCCCATGTTATATAAGGTTTTTTGTTTGTCTTGTCGTTCCCTACCACCATTTTTTTTAATGACATGAAACTAATTACACCCTGTATATTGTTATGCATTACACCCCCTCGAGAGTAGAGACTGATACGCCTATGACTAATAGTGACTGTCCTGGAAATTTGTAGAAAGAGATCGAGTGGTCTGGAGTGTGGTGGGAGAAGATTCTTGATTGTGTTCTAGATAACTCTAGGGGCAATTTCAGAGAATATAAGGCGAGACTCCCGGCGGAAGAAGAAGTTGAAAAGTGACAACTGTGACAAGTGAGAGGTTAGAAATCCGAGGTGATAGAAATACAAAATAGTAAACATTGTAAAGGTTATTTTAGACAGTTAAAGTGAATTTTAGTAGATAATAAACATCTTGTGTAGTGGCAGTAAATTATTAAAGTGTTTATCCCTTGTTGAAATTATTTGGAATCCACAGATCCTGAAAAGTTGTTTCAGGGGTGGAAATACGTGACAATTTAGTGTCAGAAGCGGAATTTTAACACGAAGATTTTTGGAAGTGTCGAGAAGGTAGTACAGTGTATTCTTACAAAGCAGTGCTAACACAGAGGACTAATTTACTAGATATTGTTCGAGGGTTATTTTCGAACAGGAAAATAGTGTTTTAAGACATTGTAGAACATTTTATTAGGACATTAGTGGTAGTAATCAAATAATATAATAATAATAATACAGGACTTATTCGTACATATACAAAAAATGATGGACCAAGAAAAAAACGACAGGAAGAGAAAGAAGAACGGGTAAGAAAGCGCCAGGAAGATAAATAAGAACAGGAAAGAAAATGCCTGTAAGAGAAAGAGGAACGGGGAAGAAAATGACAAGAAAAAGAACAAAAACGTAAACAGGAGAAAGAGGAACAAGAACAAAAACGCCAAGAAGAATTAAAAAAAATTTTTGAGGATCAAGAGAAACAGCGACAAAAAGAAAGTGGCGAATTAAGGAAAATTATAGAGAACTAGCAGAATGCCTTCATTTCAGCCACACCTTAGTCAAGTATACCAGACCCAGCTGAAATAGCGTATTCAAAAAGCTGGAGAAAGTCTGCAAGAATTTGAAGCAGTGGAAAGACTGGCTCATTTGGCGCATCCCAATGCGCCAAGAGAATTTAAAGAGCAATTGGCAGTGAGGGCATTCCTAGATGGGATAAGAGACGAGGAGATCAGGCGAGTCCCCAGGCAATCCCTATAGAATAGTAGCAGCGAAGCTTTGGTGCGTGCACTAGAAGTCGAAGCCGCCCATAGAGATACTCCAAGGTCCACAGTGCGGGCTATGACGCTCGGAGAATCGCAGTCAGAAGAGAGAGACAACCCTATCTTGAACCAGATTCTCAAAACAAATAAAATGATCAGTTAATTACTGGCTAAATCGAATCATCCAAGAATACAGGAAAACCAACAAAATTGGGCAAAGCCAAGCGGAGGTATTAAATGGGAAACTAGAGATAGCCAGCACCAAGGGGACGGTGCTGGCTAGGGAACACGGTGCCCCCAGAGAAATTTCGCAGCTTAGAAGAATGCCAAGTAGTCTGTCGTTGCAAGGTTATGCTATATATATAGTGATTACTATTGACACTGGTGCTACGTCATCAATAGTGCGGCCAGGGTTTATATCAGGCTTGCAGATTAATAAGAGGCAAAATGAAGTAATTATTCGGACAGCCACGGGAGACAGGGCTGCAGTCCATGGAGAGGTCAACTTGGAACTGCAGGTTGGACGGTTGAGATTCAATTACATGGTCATTGTGGCTGACATTACAGATGATTTCATTTTGAGACTGGACATCATGGGAGAGCAGAGGTTTATTGTTGACGTAGGGGAACAAATTTAAAAAAATGGAAATGAAGAATTTATTCTGGAAACCGCAGACGACCAATTCCATAAAGCAAGGCTATTGACAACACGAACAGTTAAGATTCCTGATCATTCAGAACAGATAATTGATGCTGCCTTGGAAGGAAATCCTGGACGGTACCGTGTTGGCTTAGTTGAAGGTGACGAATCGATTAAGTCCCTAACCAATATTATTGTGGCAAGAACTTTAACCCGGACTAAAGACAAGACCCCAACTAGAATCGTTAATTTAAATTCTCATGCAGTAAAAATCAAAGAAGGCAAACCGATTGGTTCCTATGAACCGGTAACATGGATGGCAAGGTGTGAGGAACAAGCAGAGGGAATTTGATCTACGAAAATAGACCAGGAAGTTTTGACCTTGCTGAGTTCCCAGTTGGAGCATTTATCTGATGATGAACGAGGGGAGGCAATCAAGTTCCTGGATAAGGGGAGTTCAGTAGGCCAGTAGGGAGGCCCTTACAAAAACAGATATAGTCCAGCATCGGAAAAATACTGGTGACTCACCCGCTATTCGACAACAACCTAGGAGGCTTCCGCTAGCGAAACAAGAAGAGCCTCGGCAATGATAGATAAGGCGCTACGAGATGGAGTTATTATCACTCGTTGACTGAAATTATTTGGAATCCACGGATCCTGAAAGGTGGTTTCAGGGGTGAAAATACACGACAATATTTTTTAAATATAATTCATGTTACATACTAACCTTCTGCTTGCGAGAGAGCTTCTTCTGATGTCATACCAATAATTAGCGGTACTTTGTTACTATTTCCACATTCAAGAGATTCATACATATTTTCGGAAATAAAGCCATCATTATTTTCACTCTCTATAACAGGAGCGAACCAGGAACCCTCACTTAGTATCGTATTACCAGGTCCTTGCTAAAAATAATTGAAAAAGAACTTCAATAGTGCAATCATAATTTTCGTCTTTTAGATTTTTGCCGAGATGCCAAATTTGTTCAAAAATAATTTGTGTAAAATTTTAATTAACCGAATAATCAGAAGATGAGGCGCAATGCGTTTAAAGTAGAAAATCGTAAATTTAAAATATTGGTCACAAGCCGCCATAAAATCACTTATTTAAGAAAAAAAATATATAACTTGTTAAAAAACTCCAGTCTGCTTTCAAAAATCTATTATTTGATGTCCTAAATAAAGAAATATACTGAAATCCATAATTTGTCAAATTGATCACATAATTTACATTTATTGTCAAGTATAGAAATATATAAGTACACCTTATTGAAAATGTTTTTACTATAAGCAAACAAACAAATCATTAATTTTTACACACACGATTTCTAAAGCTGAAACTAATAGTAGAAAAGGTTCTTTTAACAAAGTGTTGAACGTATTTTGAAACTCCTATTTAGTACTATTTAGTTAAGGTCTATGTACTCATGTTCACTTTATCGTGCCAAAGGCAAATACAAAAAACGTTGGCCCATCATAACAGATGGTCCAGCCTTTCAAAACAAATTACTTAGCGGATTATATGACTGAAATCAATCCATTAATTGATGAAGAACCAAATTGTGGGATTCTTTAAAAGAGAATAACACAGTAGCAGCAACGGAAACACAAATCGAGATTTGTAAGAACAAACTGACGCGACACAGAGAATTCAGACTCTTTGTAGAAGAGATGAGAATTCTTAAATACAGCACATGGCGTCTATAGAGAATTGGAGTCACATGCTAACCACGATAATAAAAATCTTTTCCGAAGAGTAATAGTCATTACACATAAATTTAAACCTGGATGGATTTTTGGCCATCGTTTGTACAGACCAGGTAAATAATAGATAGGAATAAGTATGAACAAGTCAGGGGGTCAATTCTCGAAATTATTCCTATGGGAACTGATACATTTGGAACGCGCAAATTGTATTCTTGACTGATCCTGTGAGATTGTTTTCCATTCAAATCAGTGGAATTGCTTCACCTGGATCATTTCCAGCAGAAAATAATATCATAGGACTAGTCAAGAATACAATTTACACGTTCCAAAAGTCTTATTTCCCATTGGAATAATTTCGAGAATTGACCTCCTGTTCTGTGTATTTAATACATGCAATCCTCAAAAAACCTGTTAGTGATTGTGTTAAGTATACTAGCATGATATCGCAGAGAGTTAAAGCGTCTTAGCGGCGAGCGCGCTTGGTCATAGTGTCTATCGTGTACTAGGTTCGATCCTCAGTTCCGACACTAGCAATGTCGGTGAGTAATGGTTGTTGTCGGCATTTTTTCAAAAGTGTAACCTTGTTTCGGACAGCCTAGGCGTTGGGGTTGGTGGTCGAATTATAAGTATGGATAGAAATACATACGGTAAATTTTTGGGTTGCGGCGTCTATTTCCCCAGATGATACATTTTGTAAGAAATGAAGCAAATCTACCGAATTCTTTTTTGTATCAAAATTTGGATCAATAAATGCAGCAAGGGCGTAGGCAAAATCTTTGGCTCGTCGCTGATAACCATGTGGTGTTAAAACTGATCCACTTTGTTGTATGGCACCTCTGAATAAACCTAAAATAAAATGAGAGATGATAATATTAATGGTTTCAAGATTCTGATTACTGATCTAGTTCTAATTTGTAATTTATCCTTTACTAAAAAGGCGGTATTATAGCGATTCCGACAGAGTAATATTAATTTATACCTTTATTTATATCATTTTTACATTTTACAGGTGTATTGTTGATGTACAAAATAATTCTCAGACCTTAAATTTTCATTCCATTTCCATAGTTTTACCAAATGGCAATACCGATAATTTTGGACATTGTCAGAAAAAACCTGTTTAATATTATTTTATTAGGTGTTTTCTCTATGTGCGCTTTTTTGACATTATTAAAATGAAGTAAGTACTTGTTATACCAAAGCACTTCTTGATATTTAAATAGGATTCTATCGTCCATCGAATTAAAAGTTCAACAAATAAATAACAAATAACATAAAGTCTTAATAATTGAACAAGTATGCAAAACACACTATGATTGGCGGTGACGTCATCGGTTTTATTAGTGGCTTAAGTTGCTTTTGAATAGTGGTGAATACAACATTTTATTCGCTGATTAAATAAGTAATGTCTAATACGGGATTTGTAAAAACTACTTTTAGCTGTAAAAGTGTTTTGGTATCGTCACTAAAACTCTTCCAGGTACGTTTATGGATGTAATTTGCAAAATGACATGTGTTTGTAGTACACAATGACGCTTGTTTGCTGTCAATGCAACTGATAACAACATGAGTGTGAAGTGATGTACCTAGTGTTTTGGAGGTAAAATTTCAATTGAAAATTAAAATGGCTTACTTTAAGGTATTATTCGATTGATTGTGAAAATTCAAGTATTTTTAACCATAATCAAGTAAGTTTTATCTTCACACTCAAAGAAAATTTGAAATTTATGAAAACACCTAATTATTAAATTAATGTAAATGAAAATTTCACACCACCATTCTTTAACCAATCAGAGGCTTGTTTTTTGTTAAGTTACCATAGCAATCCAAAAAATTTCCGGAAATTTTTATCCTCTCTGAGCGAAATTAATAAGTGGAAACTTTTCTGTCAAATTTGACATTTGGTTTTACATCGAAATACATATTTAGGTGTGAAATTTTCTTACCGAATATCCCCCGAGCTTAAATTAATGTCCGGAAATTTTTCCTCGTTCATGAATATTTTAAGAAAATTAATAATGTTCAAAAAATTCATGACTAGGGATATTATAAGTGATTAATTTGTTAGACAACTTTTGCTACTAATTTATATAATATTAAATAACCATTTAATTATATCAGATTCATTTACCTTTAGATTGTTTACTAATAATTTGATATCCAACTGATACTGCACCAGAACTTTGTCCAAATATGGTAACTTTGGCCGGATCACCACCAAAGTATCTGATGTTCTGTTGAACCCATTTCAGAGCCATGTTCTGATCTTTAAGACCATAATTTCCAGGGACTACAGAATCTCCAGTTGACAAAAAACCTGAAATAGATGTAAGGTGAAGTGGGGTAAATAGGATAACGGCGCTAATGTAATAATAGGCCATTAGTTTATTTGAAATGGAGGTATTACTATCGCCATCTATTAACCAATGCTTAACTACCTTGGGCATTAATCCGCCACTAGGAATAAGATTTCCTGTAGCTGTATATATATAAAACTTTTGGAGGTTTAAAATTAAAACAGTGTTTTCTAACCTAAATGTCAAGTTTGCCACGTTTTTAACCGGTGTTAATAAAACTGACGTGTTTAGAGGTAAGTTTAATTTTTTAGACAGTAGAAGTTGTCTGGTGTTTGAGTAAAACGTACATGTAGTTATTATTGTTTATTAATTGTTGTCATTTGTTTTTCACCATATTACACATTTACCCCTAAAAATCTTACGCCCGGGGCAAACGTGATATAGTTGTCCGGGGCAAATGTGATAATGTATTACATTTTAGCCCCATTTATTTTTGTTTAATTCAGAGTTGGATATACAAATTGATTAAACTTATCGCGGCCAAAACCAATGTTAAAAACATAATTTTTCAGGCAAAATGGTTCGTAAATACGTAAGAAAAACGAAAGACAGTGATGCTAAATATACGAAAGAACAGTTACAACAAGCGAAAGAAGCCATAGCAGAAGGCAGAATGACCATATACAAAGCTTCCAAAACCTACAACATTCCTTATGTTAGTTTGTATTCTCATATCAAAGGACTACGTGGACAAAAGCAAATCGAAAAAGATATGCTGCCAGCAAGAAAGGCTGGATGGAGTTGCACATTTTTAGAAATTTTTTCAAAAATACATAGAATCAGAATCATAGATCAAGAATTTCTTCAGGAACTCCGGGAAGAAAGCCAAATTTGTAGGCAAGAAGACAAAGAAGATGACGTAATGGTGGATAGTTGTGTGTTGGTTAAATATTGCCGAAAACATGTTGTTAAACATTTTGTAGGCCAAGTTCGGCAAAAATGTGATGATGGGTGGTTTGTCCAATTTATGAAGCCGTATAAATCTCGATGTGTATGGCCTGTGATTGAGGACTCGGATACCGTAATAGAGGAAGTCATTATTAAGGTTTTACCACAATCTGTTACAAATAGACGTGGATTATTTGAATTTTCTGTATCTTTTCAGGCATATAATATATTTTAAATATACTTACTTAGCTATAAAGATTTATGCATTCAAATATTGCTTAAGTATGTTTTCTTACCAAGTATTGTTTTAAAAAATGTTTTTTATTTGCATTTAATATTTCATAACTTTTTTATTTTTGATTCAGTTTAAAAATATAAGAATATAAACACAACTCAACTGTATAATTTCTTCACATTAACCCCGTTTTAAGTAATATTCACTGTTACCTAAACTATCGCCCATTATCACATTTGCCCCATTTTATGGGGCAAATGTGATATAACGACATCGTTTAAAAAAAATAAACATGAAATTAAAAATAAAAGCATGATAATAATTTCAAGTATTCCATACAAATGCTATACCAACATACACTATGTTATTAACTTTACAAAAATGAATTTGGAATATTGTACTTTCTACAAGGTATTAACTTCGAACTATTCAAAAAATACATCACAATTACCCCACTTCACCTTAATAGAAATCAGAGATATTTGCCGCAATATTTAAAAATTAAATATTTTGTTTCACCAATACACTTTGCTTGTAAGGTCAGTAAGAAAAATAAAAAAGAGCTATTTTAAGCAGATAATATCTCAAAAAAAAGTTACAGAATGGGAATAATATGGTTCATTTTGACATGATCGAATGTTATAAACCCTTGCATGAACTTCACATTTTTAATAATTGGAACATTACACTCAAATGCTACTTCTCGCCATTTTTAAATAGATGTTTACAAATCCAATACAATTTGTGAATGTTTACACCAGTCCTGAATGTGGTAATAGTTAAAATTACTATTGCATCTGCTGGCCTAAGCATGAAAATTCTCTTAATTATTTAAATGTTTCTCTTACTTATCTTAAACCATTATTCTGTTATTTGTATTCATCAATAATAAAACACTTTTCCGACACTTATTTTACTAGTATATTCTTATTACACAATAACAGCTGAGAATACTCATTTTATTTCAAGACAGAAACTTTGCTAAGCAACAGTTGCTTTTGTTGAATTAGTAGGGTGTGAAATTTGGCTTGGCGAGCCATTTTTTTTCCAGAAAAGTATAGCTATTGGTGTGTATAATCATACCATCTTAAGTGACATTTTTATTCTTACATTTTCATGGTTATTTTCAAAATGACCTCAAAGATAGCTGCCAAAAATCGATTTCTTCAGCTTTCCATCAATATCATTGATAAATATGCATTTTCTGGGCTAAAATAACACGAATTTAAATTGAAAGTACATGTACTAGATATACATTGTCCTATTTCGAATACTTCACTGACTTAATCCACTAGCATAATCCGCAATTGGAAACTCTGGGTTTTCTGCGACACCCAGATAGTTATTTACATCGGATGGACATCTCATCCCATTGGATTGGATTATTTAATAGCCATCCCATCAATGTAATGGTCGTTATGCAATCAACTATAGAGTCTTCATCTATGAATAGTTGCGCAGACTTCAAAAAGCCATTATTTTGATGATGAAGAAAATAATGGAAAATATATTGAAAGCAGAATAAATATCGGTCGATATGTCGAGAATTCTTTAAAGACCAAATTCATACAAAAGTTGAAAGGTTAAAATTTCTTAAGTCGAAATAAAACGAATCAGTTAGAATTTAAATACTTTAATAGTTCACAGGAAAAGGCACAAACAATGGTAGAGCATGAGACATCTACAGGTGCGGGTAAACTATACAAAACTTTCGTCAGAATAGTAATGTAGAAACATCGATGAAAACATAACTATACTACTTAAACTAGGATAACGAGGTAATATAACTATATCGAACCCACGAGAATGAATTCAAACTAAACTAAAGCAAAAGATAGGAAAGGGCCGAAATAAATATTGACTAATCACGATTTAATCAAATACACAAGGCACGATAAACATAACGTAACGAAAGTAACGTAAACAGATGAAAGATATCCTTACTTAACTAAAGGAACCGAAATGCAAGGTACCAAAATCGAACCCACAAAACTAAATTCTAACTTAAGGTAAATAGCTAAAACTAACGATATAACGCACTCGCTAATATTTCTAAAACTAAAGATATATACAACGTAAAAACTAAAGGGAACGAAACTTACGGTAACCGGATCGAACCTACGAAACAGGATCTACACGGGAGACCTAAAACAGACTAAAAATATAGACAACGTACGAAACTATAAATCAAGAAATGAGAAACGTATGTTGTCTCAACTAACCTAAACTTAACCCAGCTAAACAGCGATACAAAAATTAGATAAGACGATACGGAATACGAGAAGAAACGAGAAAACAATTAGATCACTTAACTGATAATAGAGGAAATATTGTCTGGGTCAAATTTTACAGCCGTAGCACGAACAAAAAAATCAGCGATATCACGGCATGGAAAACTTACTCAAATTCTTTCAGTTAACCATCCGGAACAACCAACCAATAACCCGCGTAACAGCACCGTATTTAGCCAAGACAGAAACAAACAAACCAGAACAGGTAAGGTAATAAAAAGATAACAAAGTAGACAAAAGGTAACGTAGAATAAAATGTACAAAAGTCAACACTGCTCTTACTAGAGTAGTAAAAAAAGGAGATAGATAAAATGCATGAAAAAACACAAAGAAACACAGAAGACTCAGAAAAGATAAGAGGGCGCCAGATATTTTAAGAAGAAACATCAACCATAAACAAGCGTTACAAAGTATGGTAAGAGAATAGGGATTTTTTCCCAAGATACAACGGTTTATCTTTCTGCAATTTAATGTTGGCAAACCAACGCTCTACATGTTTACTTATTATACTCCTCGCAAATATAAAACATAGAGTATATCGCATTCGATCGGCACATTTCTAAAATCGGTAATATTGCTCGTAAAGAAAAAAAATTCATATCACTGTGTTGGTGATCAAATTTTGATCAACTTTCAAAATGTCCGTCCGTCTGTCTGTCCGTTCGTCACGTTCCTTGTAACCACGATAACTTAAGAACGATAAGTCTGATTGTATTGAAATTTGGACAGTAAGTTAGTGTTAGCTAGAGGACAAACCCTATTGTTTTTGAACACAATTGATCAATAAATAAATAAGTTATAAATTACTTAAATAAAAAAAATACATATTTTTTATGTTTTATAATTAAACTAAAAATGTCTAAAACTAATATCATTTACAAAAAAACTGCGAAATGTATCTTATAGAATGTGCAACACTTTTATAAAAAGTGCAGTAAATCGGCGAAGAGTATAACGGTTAGCTGGTTTTTGATACAGTTGGTCATATTGGACAATTGTAGATTTTGAAAAGTACAAATTTGAGGGCTATTCCATAGACGCTAATTAAAAGTCATTTATCTAGTAAGCAACAACCTGTAAAGTTTGGCAACATATTCAGTAATGAAAAAACGGTAGTATGGTATTGAAACATATTTCTTATAGGATTTTGCAAACAGCAGAAAAAATAACTATCTATACCTAAAAGAAAAACTTTGTGTAAAAATATTAATGATATCTTTGCATTCTTTCGATAACCTGAATTCTGGTTATGGTAGCAAATTAAAATCCTAAAATTTGTCTAATTTCTTATTTGAGAATTCTCATTCTAATACTAGCTTCCACACAGTCGCCTACGGCCATGTAGATTAAACTAGTATCTACATAACCCCCTATGGTGTACTCCAAGGAACTGTTTTAGGACCACCTCTATTAGATTCGTAGTTGCAGATAACAAAAACATTAAGTCGGTGTCCATGAAAACACTTCTTTCAGGTAATTATAGAAAATTACGACCAACTGGGCATCTTGGGAAAGTCAGGTAGTGAGAAAACCATAATTTTTGTCTAAGAATCAAAGCATGTAGTAACAAATTCATTTAGTCCCGAGTTAACTGAATATACACTTGAGGAATCAAACACAATCATCCCTTTACATGTTTTGTATGTAATACGGAAGATGATAGACGTGTTAAAGCCGTTGATATATTGAGTCTAGGTATTGACATTTATTTCCATCTTGATGGAAGTTTGAAATTGCACCATAAATGACAATGTGAATTTCATAATATGCAGAGGCAAAATTTTATTGGATGTTTACAGGGAATAAATAAGTTAAAATAATTAAAAAATGCTCTTTTAAAAACCAATTGAAACGGTTAAAAAAGTGCACCAAAAGAAGAAAATAATAATAATAATTATATTTAAAAGCGTGGGATGCCTGATGAGCGCGAGACTGTTTTTCTGAGTATCTGTTTTTAGCGCCCCGCGTGTTTACGTTTATTAACATTATTGTTATTATTATTATTTGTTAAAAACCAGTCACCCTTCTCTGTGGCTCCGATCCTCACCGAGGGGAGCTGGTAGTATCGGTACCCACTCCCCACACCGTGGGGTAAGTGACTACTTGGTCCGGGAATCGTGTGCCCTGAGTAGACGTAGCGAACCGAGTATGACGGCCTTCTGCATCCTACCGGCTAAGATCTCAGCCGAGTTTCGGCATGCCGGCATGATCTTCAGTTCCGAAAACAGAGTGTGCCTCGTTCCACCTAGGGCTCCTATGACCAGTACCACCAACTTAACAGTATGGTCTGGGTAAAATCTGCGGAGTTCGAAGAGCAAATCTCGATATTTTGCCCGTTTTTCTTCCTCCTTCAAGACAATGTTGTTTTCCGCGGGAGCCGAGAACTCCACGACAAACATTGTCTTGAGTTGGTGATCGAGCAGTACTACGTCGTTGGCTTGTATTTGCCTGATGGTGGCACTTCTCATTGCCCACAACGGACTCAATATCCCCCGCAGCATAAGGCAGCACTGGTGCCTTAAATGGTAATAAAGCACTCGTAATGCTCCGTCGTGCCCTGGATATAGGCAGAGACTGCATATGTCGCGAAGTCGACACCAATTATGATTATTATTATTATTATTATTTAAACCACAATTTACATTGGTAGTATGACTTCTGTCAAACACGGGGCCTCTGGAGGCCAGCATGTCCGTCAGTGGCTAACACACGGCGGATAGTGCGACATGTCGATAGTATGACAGATTTCTGTGATAAGGTGATTATTTTTTCCCAGTCTAATAGCCCCATTTTTTCCAGATTATTATTATTAGTAAAATTATTTTCATTTTAATGTATTTTTTAAGAGTTTTCGTTCTTAAGGCATCGTAAAAAAAAATAAAGTGACGGACGGACAGACAGACAGACAGGCAGACGGACGAACATTTTGAAAGTTGTTCCGAATTCAATCACTAATACAGTGATCTGAAAATTTTCTCTCTGCGATTGATATTTACCGTATTAGAAATGTGCCGATCAAATGCAATATACTCTTCGTTTTCGTAGTTGCGAAGAGTATAATTATGCTTATGTCCCATTATGTCTTATAAATGCCAATGAATAATATTTAGATAAGGTGATGTACTTTTAATTGGTAAATATAAAAACATATTATTGAATGACCGTCTTGAATCAAAAGTGTTTCTTGACCTAATGCCTATAAATCGACATGTCGCTCAATGATATTGAAGGCAAATAGAAGAAGTCAATCAATACATGGTAACCATCTTGAATGCTATTTTGAAAATAACCATGAAATTCAAGAATATGGAGAGTCGGTTTATTTTTGTCGAGGACGGACGTGTTGTGAGTGACGCTCTCGAAAAAACATGAAAAAAACCGGTTGAAATGCCATTAAATTCGATAAAATTTAAGTCATCGGTAGAGTAAAATACTCTACGTAAAATGAAGTATAATAATAAAAGAACAAAGCACGCAAAAAATTAAACATTGCAAATTACTGTAAAATATTTGCCAATAATAGTATAAAGTACCTCAAGACTCCTCTCAAGTGGATTTGGATAAACATACGAGCTGTGGACGAAAAAAGATAAGTTTTAAGTAGTATTTTTAGTTTATTAATGTGCTAGCTTATTTCTTTATTAAATTGAAAATAGAAAAGGAGCATGGAAACTTAAAAGAAGCATCTCACAAACACCTACACTTCCCATCCTACATTCCTACCCCATGTGTCATGTGGCTCTCGCTGCTGACAATAAACATGCCTATGTGCAACCCAGCGTATGCAGCCGGTCCGGCGATATATAAAACATCCAAGGTTTGGTTCCGGCACGCGTTTTGGCCGTCCGTTGGGCGTGCTAGGTGGACAATCGAGCTGCATGTTGGAAAAACCTCCAGACTGGATGCCCGGAATCGGCAGCAATGCTCACGTTACGCTGGCAAATCAATCAATCAACCATGACATTCAAGAATATAAAATGGCACCTAAGATTTTATGATTGCATACATCAATTGCAATACTTTCGTGAAATTAAATAAAAGTTGGCATCTCTACTATTCGCTATGTTAAAAACCCCACTATATGATACAGATACACTCGTATATCGTAGTCACACACACTTATGCGTATGCAACTATGCGCATCTTGTATATTTTTAATAATATTCTTCAAAGTTTGAAATTATGTTAAGAAAGGTGTTATCATTATTACACATGTCCAAAATAATTTTTCCAAAATTTATCTATTAAATCCAATCACTTTCATTTAGTTCTAAGTTTAAAATATATTACCAAAGGGGCCCAATCTGTAGGACACTGTTACAATAACTACATCATTATCCATAAAATAATGTGGTCCATATGTGTTAAATAATGAATTGCCATTCATAAATCCTCCTCCATGAATGTAAAACATTACTGCTAAGGATGAATTAGAATTGGGATGCTAAAATAATAAAATTGATATAAATATTAGTTATTAATTAAGGTCAGCACAGGGGTGGGCTCAGAGGGGTTACACATGCCCCCTATCCTCCCTATGTGACAAAAAATTATATACGAAAGTTGTATTTCTATATTTAATTCGATGTATATGGTCTTAGCGCCATGCTCATTTAGAAGTAGCGTTGACATAGTCTTCAGCATTTAACATTAGAGATTACATTATCTGCTGTTCTCGCAGAGTGCCTTGCACTTTTGGTTTTGCTGTGATTGATAGATGAATTTCAATTAAATATATTCCAATAACGAAATTGAGTAAAACACTACTATGTTTTTTACCACTATATTTGCACAAAAACGAGACTGCAGTTTCGACCTGTTTTAGGTCATTTTCAAACAATGATTCAATTAAGAATGAAATACAAAAGATTTGGTCCCTATTTAAATATGTTTCTGGATTTAAACAGATTAGAGAATTATGAAATTATACAGGTATTTTATGATATCCTGACTATCTAAGGGTGGGGTTTCTCAGAAATTTTAATTACATCTTGGTAGCAGTAAAGAGAGGTGAGTACATAACATCTAATTGATCATTTAACAAAATTAAATCATCTTTATTATTGTATTTGTATATTTCCAATGCTTCTAACAAATTAAGTTTAAAACCTTTGCTGGCATAGTGTAGGATTTCCATATTATTAATATCAGGGAAGTTATGTCCACTCTCTAATATGTGATTAGAAAAAGCAGAATCTGTTTTTTGTAGTCTGAAGGACCTATCATGATCGAGGTATCTTGTTCTAAAATTACGTCCAGTCTGACCTATATATACGCTATTGCACTCCGAGCAATTTAACCTATAGACTAAGTAAATTAAATAGCATTATATCAACAGAACTTTTACTAGCTTTCGACACATGCATCAGTCAAAATTACTTTCAATTCAATAATCAATTTTATATTCAAAACAGCGGGCTACCGATGGGATCACCTCTAAGCCCTTTATTAGCGGATATTTTTATGTCTAATTTAGAGGAAAGTATACTGAATTCGCAACCAGGCAAGAATCACATTCATTTTTGGTATTGATATGTCGACGACGTTTTAGCATGCTTTAAGGGTACTACTAGACAATTACACACTTTTCTAGATTCTATTAATAACATACACCCAAAAATTAAATTTACATTAGAACGAGAAACAAATCATACAACAAATTTTCTAGACCTAACTATCACACACAAAAATAATCAATTCAAATTTGATATTTTTAGAAAACCTACATATACTGATATAACTATCCCCTTTGATTCTTGCCATCCATACGCACATAAACTGGCAGCATATAATGCAATGCTACATAGAGTTTTTTCATTGCCTTTATCAGAAACGCAAATAAAAACAGAGCTTTCAATAATTCAAAAAATAGCCAAGAACAATGGCTTCCCCACAGAAGTTATCGCAAAATTAATAAACAAGAAACAAAACCAGTATACTTTTAAAGCAATTTACCCCATAGTCAGAGAAGAAAAACAAACACCTCACGCTACACTCTCATACTGTGATACACTGACAGAGAAAATATCAAATATTCTCAAAGCACATAATATCAAGATAGCATTTAAACCCCAACAAAAATTATCAAATTTAATTTACAACGCCAAGGATAAAACAAATAAATACGAAAAATCTGGAGTCTATAGGTTAAATTGCTCGGAGTGCAATAGCGTATATATAGGTCAGACTGGACGTAATTTTAGAACAAGATACCTCGATCATGATAGGTCCTTCAGACTACAAAAAACAGATTCTGCTTTTTCTAATCACATATTAGAGAGTGGACATAACTTCCCTGATATTAATAATATGGAAATCCTACACTATGCCAGCAAAGGTTTTAAACTTAATTTGTTAGAAGCATTGGAAATATACAAATACAATAATAAAGATGATTTAATTTTGTTAAATGATCAATTAGATGTTATGTACTCACCTCTCTTTACTGCTACCAAGATGTAATTAAAATTTCTGAGAAACCCCACCCTTAGATAGTTAGGATATCATAAAATACCTGTATAATTTCATAATTCTCTAATCTGTTTAAATCCAGAAACATATTTAAATAGGGACCAAATCTTTTGTATTTCATTCTTAATTGAATCATTGTTTGAAAATGGCCTAAAACAGGTCGAAACTGCAGTCACGTTTTTGTGCAAATATAGTGGTAAAAAACATAGTAGTGTTTTACTCAATTTCGTTATTGTCATGGATTACCACAGAGTAACGGCTTCCTCAATCAATTTCCCAAATATATTCCAGTTATAAAGGATACTTACTACAGGAGTATATACATTAACATAAAGACAATCTTCATTCTCCATCTCAGAATCAAACGAAACTTGATAACAAATATTCTTTTCATGAGTTGTGTCCAATATGCCAATCCAGTTATTAAGAGGCTGAGGATCCTAAAATATTTCATTAAAAAGGTTATATCGTTTAAATGTATCAACGGTAAAGACATACTCTAAATCTCAGCTTTCCCAAGGGTGGTTTGGCATAAGGAATTTGCAAAAATGTATAAAATGTGTGATTTCTAGCTGAGAGTTTCTCAAGTCCTCGTATTTGTCCATTAGGCAATGTTATCGTTACATCTCCAAACTGTGAATAGAAAAAATAGCATTACATTTATTGGCAATAACCTAACAGTCTACAAATTCATTTATATAAATTTTTTATTTGATGTACGACGAATAGGTATAGTCCGGGTGTTCGGTTTAAGATGACGCCGGAGGCAGGAATGCCTGTGTAGCTACTACGAAATCTCGAATAAACTCAGCTAAAACTGTGAAATATCGTGCAAAATTGTGTTGAATTGAAGCGTGGACAATTCTTCATTGATTGATATAAATTAGAATGAGTCAGGTTACTTCGGGTACTGTTAATATTTGAATAAGATATATCGGTTGAATATGGTATCACCTGAAAGCGTATATAAACACAAACATCTGGCAATATAATATAAGCTGTGCACCATAAAGTTATCTTTTCAGTGAAGGGCAACGAGCTGGTTTCTAGGAAGAGTGAAACAACGAGTGCAAGTATAAGTCTCTTTAATGGTTTCTTAATCATTGTCACACGATCCATATATTGGGCTTATTTACGAATACAAAAATGTCTCTCAGGTCAAAGGAGTTGGGGCCTGATTGATATACAGAGCGTCCCAGATGTGCTCCTAGATCTCTTTCTATTTTTTGCAGATTTTACTTTTTATTTTGCTTTACCTTGACGGATCGGTGTCTTAAATGTTCCCTTGGGGTTCTTCCTTGCACTTCCATTGTACGTGGCTATTTACTTGTGGAACGGTTAATAAATAATAGCGGGTATGAGGAGGCGCACACTGCTAAATTCAAAAACAGAAGAAACAGAAGACTCAGATGAAGAATAAATAACGAGATGATGACAGATGGAAACTTAAGAGAAGCATCATGTGGCTCTCGCTGCTAGCAACAAGCATGTCCCATATCCAATTCAGTGTATGCAGTCCGGCGGTATACAAAAACACCCAGATCCAGATTGAATGTCCGGAGGTGGCAGCTTACGCTGGCAAATCAATCAATCAATCGGTCAATGGATAGGTACTATAGTCTGACAGCTACATCGCTTTTTGGAAACTTATTGTTACGTGAATTTTGTTTGAGTAATGATTTAATTAATTCTATCGAACATAAATCATGGCAAAATAGACTTCTGACATATGCCATTTTGTCCATAGTTCAAAAATACACTTTTTTATCGAGTAAAACAGCATATTTTCTGGTTTTTAAACACTTATAAAAATTATTTTCACAGGAATTTGGAACAAGTATGACAATTTATTATTAATAATAATAATAATAATAATAAAAGGTCTTTATTTTCCATTAGGCGGATACAGATGTATAAAAAAAATATTATGTAAAACAATACCCACTAATACCTAATGAAAAAATGCCGAAGATCAGATGGTGGTGCATGACACCACCCCTGTATTTAATCTTAAGCATGACAATTTATTAATGATACAATACATTTGAGATGCAGTAGAAACCTAACTCAGCCAAAAATGTTATTTATTATTAAAAAGATTTTATCACAATGTACGAAAAAAATGAATATTACGTGAGTTGATTGGGACAGGGCCGTAATCCAAAAAATGCAAATTAGTGTCATTAGTTCATTTAGATTCTCGTTTAAAAATATCAAGAATCATATTGTTTGTAAAATAATATTCCGTTAACAGTCAGTTTTAAAGCTCTCCCGCGGCCTGAACTCCAAGTGTTTATGGTGTTAACATAGACACATTTAAAAAAATAGCAGTCTTATATACAAAATCGCGTGGGTACGGGAACAAAACTCCACTAGACTTATTTCATAACTTTCTCATTTCCACCTTCATTTCGCGTACACGTTGTCGGTCGAGTAATAATGTTCTATCTGGGTATTTTATAATACTTGACAATTAAGTATTTAAAATAATAGCCATTGCATTTCGTTTTTAGGACACAATAAGTATGTCAATGTTTACTTTTTATGTTCATTATAATGTTGAAATATCAATTCACGTCATTTCTGCATTGTTCATTTCATAAATTAAAAAAAATTAATTTTAATAAAAAAGTAAAAACGCCGATAGAACAGGACTATTGAAATTTAGAATTTTATAAAAATGTAACTAAAAAAATATATTCTGAAAAAATAATGTATCCTTGAAAATACTTTATGAAGTACAGGTTTCAAATGGAATTGAAGCAAACTCAAATTATTCATGTTTTCACTTTCTATTAGTATTCTTAGTTTTATTAATTTATTAGGTAGTTTTTTGGGTTTTGGAATGTTGGAACATGGGGGCATGTCAACAATCGAACCTTCGTTAGTTTTTGTAAACTTATTTGGTGCTTTTTTTGTTTTTGGAGCGCTAGAAGATGTATTTTGCCTAGATAAAGTAGCTGCAGAAATCTTTGAATTATTGTATTGTTAAAAAAGAAGGTGACAGCATATGGCTATCTACAGGCGGAATAAATTTAAACGGATTTTTTAAATGCAAAACCTTGTCGAAAGGAATGTTTGCTACATTCCTTGGGTTCATTGCGAGTCTTTACTGATATCAAGATGGCAAGAGATACAGAAGGTCCTCTTTTTCTTCGTAATTGAGGTTTGTGTGCAACAACCATTTTTCATTTTGTTTATCTTTAAATTGGACCACGAACAGTCAAACCAGGAGCTTTACATAGTATTACAGTGAGATAAACACGAAGTGCTACTTGGTCATATCAGAACTATAATGTTCTAATAGAAAGTAATACCGCACTCCTATTGGTCGATGCTAATAAATAGCACAGCATATGTGCAGTTTTAAAATTTTTCAATTAAAACAATATAATACTTGTTTACAATTAAACGATTTCACAAATGCCAGCAGGAGTCTATTTTAATAGAACAGTATATTTCTTTTATTTAAGAAATTAATAACTTTTTTATTTATTGATAGATTTTGTTAAAAAAAACAATGGGGTTCTTCTTCTAGGTAACAGTAACTTGCTATCCAAATTTCAATATAATCGGACTTTTCGTTCTTAAGTTATCATGCTTAAAAGAAACTTGACGGACGGACAGGTGAACAGACAGACAGATAGACAGACAGGCGGGCAGACGGACAGACGGACATTTCGAAAAGTGTTCAGACATCGATCTCCAACACAGTGAAATGAAACATTTTTCTCTACGCCAAATTACGGCTTTTAGAAATGTGCCGATCGAATGCAATATACTCTTCGTTTTGTATTTGCGAAGAGTATAATAAAATAGGCGCACAAAAAAGGAAAAACGGTCATGTATATTTGAGTAGGACTTGATACACCCCTGTATTTTGTGTCACTGAATCCGATGCCGCCACATAAAAATTGTTCCTTAATCCCACTCCTAATTAATATTCTCACTAATGTATAGCTATTTCTTGAGATTAGGGAAATTAGGGATTCTGACATGATGCAGCAATTGTAAGTGCTCAGGCTGCATACAAAGAAAGATCATGTATATTTGAGCAGAGCGTGATACCCCTGTTTTTTGAGTATATCAAATATAGGAAAGTATGGTGCTCTGCTTAAATGTACACAATAGGGTGGAACGAAAAATTATTTCTTGTTAAATTGTTTTGACATAAGTGTCAAAATGTGCATTTGGATAAATAAAAATCGTTGTTAAAAGCTTATCGACCTGTCTTAGCATCTTCAGATTCATCACGGGACCGATAGTATAGAAATTTTGGTGATTTTATAGGTTTTTATTACCCGCCCTGGTTTATTTAAAAAAATATATTCCTGGTAAACACAGTATTTAAAATAATTATTAAAGTATGATAAAAAGTCCCTCCAAGTCAATTTGATTTATTCTAACATTTTCCGGTTCCTCATTGTCTTTGAAAATCGCGCCGCTTATGAGAATTGCGCGACAAATAACGCTTTAGAATATAATCACAGTCCAAGCGACAGGCGTCTATGACTGGGGTGGGAATTTAACAAGTTCAGACCTACTTTCATTTGTTTGAATACTTCTACTAAGTATTGTTTTTAGTTGAGTGTTTTCTGTGGGTTTTTACGTGATTCGTGGTTGTATGCCGAGTGTTAGAATATTTAAGTTAATATGGCAACTATAAGTCAACTTCGCTGCAAGATATTTGGTCAATCTAAAATATTAAGTGACCTTTTGTTACCTACTCATAAGGACTTTACTTTCATTATTTATTTGTTTGGAATGGTCTAAAATATAAATATGCTGGAAAAGATATACGTGTTCATGAAATACTCAAAAATATTGTACCGAAAATTTAAGGGATTTGGCAAAGTACATTAATTCCTAGCGTTTTTTACTTCTGGGATAAACTAAAAAAATTGCATGGACGTTATAAGGAAAATCAAAAGAATTTAGAATCTAGAAAAAATACTGTGACCCTGGAAACCAATAAAATGAAAATGACAAGCAAGAAAAGCAATGCCAGCATCCAGAGCATTGAAAAACATGCAGAAGCTTCACCGTTATTAAAGATGCACCACCTGTCATCTGTTCAGCTTTACTAGCAGTATGAAATTAATGATGAAAAGGAAAATGATATCTAACGTGTCTTCACGGCACAAACCGTTAAGACAACGGCTACACGAGAATTTAGTATACCTAAAATACATTTTGAGGCCAAACATTACTGGGAATTAAGTTCTTGGAATGGCGTAAATGTTTCTGAGCCGCCAATGACTGCTAATATGGAAATGTGTGTTATCAAAGCGTTAGACATAAGTTTTTCTGATTTTTTATAGTCTTTGCAATAACGAAGCTGTTGAACAATTCGTGGGTCTTGCAAATGAGGCTGTCTGTGACCAAGAAGACCAAACTGGCTTCATTCAAGCCTGTATAAAGTCAAGACAAATATTGCCATCATTTGAAACGAAATTAGATTCCTTTAAAAATGGATAAAAACCGAAATATTAAACATGTTCTGTTTTTGTTTGTTTTTCCATGTCTATTTGTGTGTTTTTTTAAATAAAACGTCTGATTTTACTTGGTGTTCATCCTTCTATAGTTATTGAATGCAGAGAAAAAAATAATAAATGCGATTCGGTCAATACGTTATGTTTTTGGAAGAAATAGCTTAGAAGAGCATATTTTGACATCCTTGAGGAAACTGAAGTGTGGATAATAGCATTTAAACATGTTGCACAGTGATCTATGGTACATTAAGACACCTTTTGGTGACTATGGCATTACCAATATCCAAAGAATGGAAAAATAACTAAGAAAAAATAAATGGTCTAAAGAGAGCTTTTTTCTAATATTTTGAACCCATTGAGGAATCTGAAAATAACAAAGTACCGTTTTCAATTTTTGCACAGTTATTAATAACCACCAAATGCACCTTTCGATAACTATGTGGTAATAATTCTCGAAAAAAAATTGAAAATCTCGTTTTTCGTTTCACCCTAGTACACAACCTTTTTTTTTGGTGTCTGTATCATTTTTCAGTATTTAATTTTGGTTACGTAAGTGAAATCACATAAAGTCCATACACATAAGAATAACAAGAAAAGTATAAAAGATACCTTACACGTTCACTAATAATGTCATTCCAGCAGATCATTACAGAAACATCAACTAAAAATTTTCCCGTCATTCCCTGTCATAATTTACCCTTGACATTATTTTTTCGTTATTGTTTCAGGTGGCGATAGAAAGTACACCGATTTTGTTTTATCAGAGAATGGAATATAAGAAAAAAGAATGTGTACCTATAATTATTGCATTCAGTATGAAGCGTCATGTTAAACGTCGTTATTGGATGAAAGAATGGTTGAAAAACACGAAAATTATTCACATCTAATGTTATTGAAGGAAATAAGTGATACGAAGGAAGTGAGTGATTATGAAAATAATTTTCGTATGGACGAAGAGACTTTTAATAAATTGTTGCGAATGGTCGAACCAATTTCAATACGGAAAAACACAGTCATGCGGAGCAGTTTACCAGTTAATGAAAGATTGGCTTTAAATCTAAGATACCTAGCCACTGAAAGCAGCTTTGAAGATTTGAAATTTTCATTTACAATAAGTACAGCTGTTCTTAGATGAATAATGACGAGTTAATGATGCTATGACTTTACACGATCATTATTACTGATAGTGTCCCCTTCGCCCACTAATAATGATGCTCGAATATCAAAATATCCGGATACGCTCCATTACCGCTTCATTACTTGTTATAATTAAACTTTTATAACTTTACACGTTCATTAATAATGTCATTATTTTCCCTTTGCCCTTTATTGTTGAGCGATAATTTTCAAGGCTAATAAATTAATATCAGTAAATAGAAACCAGTAATATCAATCTTTAAAAAAAATATCTGATATAAACAAAACTACTACCATATATATTGCGTCCTAGCTACTAATAGAAACTAGGCGATCACTTAACCAGTCTTTGTATAATATTCTTTCTCGGTAAAAAGGCATAGATAAATAATTATAAAGCTTGGGGGGGGGGCCGGGGGTGCGAGACTTGGTTTCAAAATTATTAAACAGCATCCTAATATTTAAAAATTATTTAAAACATCCAATTTATTTTCCAAATATGTTTTTATTATTATTACTAAAATTGTCTAAAACCAAATATTAATAAGTTAGATATGGCGAATAGAAATTAGTTCAAAGAATTTAGAATATATTTACTTATGTTGTAGTTAACTTAGAGTTTATATATAGATGTCCTTTTGAACTTACCACAAGATGAAACGCTATAACTATTATTAAAAATAATTTAAGTGCCATTGTTCAATTTTATAAACAACACTTGCAACGGATCAGTTACGTTGTTATTTACTTATCACAGAGTTAGGTTAATCTAACAAGATAAATTGTTTACTTTCATCATCAAAACGCTTAAAAAAATTCCCGTTGTAGCGGGTATATAAAATTCCCCGTAAATATATTTACCATTCCTACAATCATGAATAGCTTATCATTTAACTGCTCTTTCATTGCAAAATAAAGAGAAACACCCATATACACAGTGAGAATAAAAAGTGCAAAATAACCCAGCCACACGCAAAAAAAAAATGTTCTGGGCAGCAAACCAAAATATATGGATTTGGTGCATCTTTCGACGCTGAATGCGAATCCGTAGTTCAAAGAAGAATATATCGTGTCATTTTCTTTTGTTGAAAACATCCCTGAAAATGGTTTAAATCATAGAAATAATGTAGTAACCCTTAGTGAAGTGTGAAAAATAGTACATGTTTTCTAGTCTAGAGTATAAAATATAAATGCTAGCCACAGTAAGCTATTTCTATAAACTAAACCAAAATCCACCCTTATGGGGAGGTGAAAACTGCTCCTAAAACTCAAATAACGAGTGAGTCTGAATAACATGTACAAAGGCCAAATTTTTATATCTCTTAGTGCAAAATATCTGACACCAGTGCGACAACCAGCCGTTACTCTCAAAGGGTTGAGACTCACTCCTATGGAGGGCTAAAACTGCCTCCCCACCGTCACCGACAAAGGAATCTCATACATTCAGGCTTTTGTGGTTTTAGACAGGGTGGATTAATATGGTGTGATGGGTGGATGCCGTACCACATTTATACATTTGGCACAATGAGCTACAAATATTTGACCCTTTTCAAATTTCAATAGCACCCATATGAATCATTTAAGCATAGACTAGACTACCTTTAAGGGTAGTCTCTAGTTCTGTGTCGGTGGTTGGATCCAATTCACTCCATATTTTTCCACCCTGCCTAAAACTACAAAAACCTGAATTCTTTCCTCGTTTTGAAATTTATGAGATTCCTTCGTCGGTGGCGGTGGGGGGTAGTTTTAACCCTCTACAGAAATGAGTCTTAGCCCTTTGAGGGTAATGGCCGGTTGTCCCACCGGTGTCAGACAGTTTGCAAGGTTACAAAAATTTGGCCTCTGTACATGTTATTCACACTCATTCGTCTTTTGAGTTTTAGGAGTAGTTTTCACCCCCATAAGGGTGGTTTTGGTTTAATTTATAGAAATAGCTTACTGTGGCTTAGAGGAAGTGACCCTACTGTATATTAAACCGTAAATTAACTATAACATACACTTATCCTCGCATTGATAAACCGGCCCTTAGGAGTTTACGTACACCGACAGAATTTCTAGCAATTATCCGCATTGCTTTATTATTACAATGGCACTGAAGGACCAACTTAATAAATAATTTCCAATTATGTCGACTTAGCTATTTAGAAATTTTCACTTAAGGTATTTTATCGGAGCGAGAGAGAGGGCGATACACGGTGGGAGCGAGATAGCGCGTGGCGACGAAACGTGGCAACATCACAACTTTCATCTTAGAAGTAAACTTAAAAGTACGAAAATACGCCGAAATCTCTGAAAGAAAATTCTAGACAGAATTTAGAGCGCAATGAAGGAATCACCTATCAGAGTAATTTAGGAATAAATTCAAGTATTATGTAAATTATTAAACGTTGCAATATTTACGATTTGGAACAACAGTTAAATATTGAAACTTCGTAATGGAGTAGATAATTTTATATTCTTTATTTTGATCTCGAGACTTCCAGTTTTCATTCTCACGGCCGTCGAGAGAAAATCGGGGCCCGGGGGGTTGTAAAATACGACTCCCACCTATCTTCAATATAAATTTCGAAGAGCGGGGGGTGGCAATAAACTATTTATAATAGTAGAGTGCTCGCGTTGACAAAAGTCGCTTAGTTTTCGATCCCGTTGGCACTTTTAGAGTAAAATGTATGACCTTGTCAGATATGTTACTTATGCCCTGTGGATTACGAATCCACTTGTCGTCAAAGAATCGTCATGAATATAAGGGCGCAAATCAAAATTTTCTAATTAACTACACCACGCGATAGAGTCAATCCTGAAGCGTATTTTATCCAAAAATCATTAAATTCTCTGTAGAATTTCTATTTTTAAAATAAATAAGAAAACGAACTTTTGCATAGGCTTATATGGCAGTAAAAATCAAAAATCCTCATTTTTTCTGTTCGACTACGGCTGAAAATTAATTATTTTTCGTCTACTTTTCCATTCCCACGACAATATCTCCCAAACTATTATATTTATCAAAAAAATATATTCTTTATAAAATATTTGCCATATATTCCAGATTACAATGGTTTTTAAAACAGATTTTTTGAGAATTTAATAAGAAAAATATTTAATAATGTGTAGCGTGATACCAATTTTCGAAGCTTATCAGCGGCATGCGTTCGTTGCAAATTCTCGCTCTCCCACTCTTTAAAACTGTTTCAACACACCCCACTTCGCACCCGCTCTGGCCTACCGTTGGATAGATTGGCACATAGTAGCTCTCGTGGTTCATAATATTTTGAAATTTATATCTTGAAAATGATTATTACTACGAAATAAATGTAAGTAGTATATTTGTAGAATATTAATTCAGTGTTACATGGACTTAAATAAAAATTATGTCCTGCCTAAAATTATTGTGTAATAGATTAACACATTATAAAAAACTCCCTATATTTCACTGTTTGCAAGATACTTTCAGCTGGTATGTATTTTAAATTTTCTACCATATAGGTAACTGATGTATATGCTTTTTAGAAGAAATTAAAATGAAAAGTACTACTGATAGCACAAGTTCTGAAAGTGAGATTGAGAAATATATAATTGAATGTAAACCAGATTCGTAACATATTAGCTTAATTTGTATGAAACCGGGCCCTGTAATCAAAGGTTTTGAGAAATCGTTTGCAACATTTACTGATTGTTTAGAAATCTATGAAAAAATAAGTAACCAAGGAGAAGATGATCTATATCCCAGCATTACGTCATTCAAAAAACAAACAATATTGACTGGTTTGGCACCGAAATTGCTATTCTAGTTTTACTAGCCAAAGAAATATAGAACATTTAAGAACATAAATAGAGAAAGAAATTGAAAAGAGTTCAGATGGATCCAATGCCTGTCCATCAACTTTTTCCTATGTGTATTTTCGTAAAATAATTTTTTTAAATAGAGAAATGTGCTTTTGTCAGAAGTACAACAATAAAGTTTTCTCAAATAGTGACCACGGAACCAGAAAGAAAAGTAAGACTACTAGCCCACCAGAATCCCATAATTTTCGAAAAAAATTGTGCTAACGATTTAATACCTATAGAAATTGAATGTCATATTTCATGTTTCTAAAGTCGCTATATAAAATGCAGCGGTCTATCTAAGAATAAAAATAAAAGTGGAAAACGGACAGACAACGAACGGAGGGAGTTCTACTAAAATATGTAAAATTCTTGAGAAACGGTTTTTAAAGCAAAAAGGGTATGGTATGTCGTCAATTTATGATGAGAAGTATCTAGAATGGATAGATATAGGTCTAAAAGAGAGATCAGTAGACTACTTATAAATACATTTACCGGCAAAGGATTCAAAATTGTTAAATCTACAAAGAGAAACGAAAAATATGTTAATTCAGAAAACGAGGCATGAAACTTTGCATTTTCTATTGTGACTTTGGAAATATTAAACATGATATTTAGTTTCTATAGCATTTAAATCGTTAGCACAAATTCTTTAGAAAATTATGGGATTTTGGTGGGCTAATAGTCTTATTTTTCTTTCTGTGTTCCTGGTCATTACTTGAGAAAGCTATTTTATTGAAAAAAAATCATTTTACCCAAGGACACGCCTGAAGAAGATATTGGACATGCACTCCATCCACCTGAACTGTTTTTATTTTTTTTTCTCTTTCTCCATTTTTCTCCTTCAATGTTCCATATTTCTTTTGCCAGTAAAACTAGAACAGCAATTTCGGTGCCAAACCAAGCAGCCAAAATGATTTGTTTTTCGAAATCGCATAGTTCTAGAATATACATCATCTTCTCTTTGGTTAGGTACTTATTTTTTCACGGAGTTTTAAACAATCAATAAATATTGCAAACGATTTATCAAAACCTTTGTTTACAGGGCCCGGTTTCATACAATTTAAGCATAATATTTTACGAATCTATTTTTCTTTGAATTTTATTTTCGTCTCAATCTCACTTTCCGAACTTGCGCTATCAGTAGTACTTTCCATTTTCATTTCTTCTTCAGTTACCTATATGGTAGAAAATTTAAAATACATACCAGCTGAAAGTATCTTGCAAACAGTGAACTATAGGGAGTTTTTTATAATGTGTTAATCTATTACACAATAATTTTAGGTAGGCCATAATTTTTATGTAAGTCCATGTAACACTGAATTAATATTCGACAAATATACTGACATTTATTTCGTAGTAATAATCATTTTCAAGATATAAATTTCAAAATATTATGAACCACGAGAGCTAATATGCGCCAATCTACCTAACGGTAGGTAGTGATGGGCGATATATCGCGAACTGTGATTTAATCACTGATATTAAAAAATCACAAGTAACGACTGTGAATAAAGTTGGAAGAAAAGCGTGACGTGATCACGACTTTCTATATATCAATATATTTTTGACGATATAAATATCTTGTTTGCGACCTTACGTAGGTATAACACGTAAAGCAAACGATTCCGCGACTTAACGATATTAGCTAGGTACGCGTTTCACAAGATAGACTGAATCTTGCGCGTCTCATACTATATATAGATATTTATATAGGTACCTATACTTATCTTTTTATATCTTTTATTCACTGGCAATTAAAGGCAGGGTCGTGGCGGAACATTTCTGTTACAAGAACACCTACTAAAACCATGCCTTCAAATATTTTTTTGATTATATATACCTACTAGCAATTTTATTGCAAATATTGAACATCCACGTCTCGGCATGGCATATAATAAAAATATGGAATTCGACAATTTTGTATTCTTTTTGATTTTTAAAATTGTTAAATGCTTAGCTTCAAAAGATGTTTTAGATAATTGTGTTTTTGTTGGAGAGAAATAACCACAACTTCTACATCGAAAACATACCGACACTAACCATAGCAGAAATCATCTTTTCTCAAAGGGTTTGCAATTTTATAATCAACTGCGAAGATGAGTATCCTGATGGTATATATAAAATGTGCAACAATTAATAAAAAAGTACAGTAAGTTGGCAAAGGAGTATAATGGTTATAGCTTGTATACGTGTTAGAAGTGCTGCATGCCTTTTGACCAAAATTGTAAGAAAGAAGTAAGGTAACAAATTTTTGATAATTATTTATTGAATAGGAGAAATACTTGGACTTTATTAAATAATAGCAAATAAGAATAACTATATAAATAAACATTATATTTCATTATTTAATTTGTACTTTTTTATTAAAATCCGAGGCTTATATATTAAAAAGGTTGTAGCACTATTATAAACAATAATCCAGCAAAAATTAAAATCTCTGATTGATAACAACTATCAACCTAAAACCTAAATACCTAATTTATTGATGCTTCCGAAATGTTTACATATTTGTATAACTTTACAAAAATTATATATCTACGGCTGCACAGATTACCAAAGTAGCGAATTCACCAATTCACCAAAATTAACAATTTTACCTATTCGCCGTATTATGAAAAGTCGTGATCACATCACGGTTTAAATTCACTGATATCAGAAATTCACAGTCACGATTCACGTTGTGATTGAAAAATCACGATATCGCCCAACACTAACGGTAGGCCAGAGCGGGTGCGAAGTGGGGTGTGTTGAAACAGTTTTAAAGAGTGGGAGAGCGAGAATCTTTAACGAACGCATGCCGCTGATAAGCTTCGAAAATTGATATCACGCTACACATTATTAAATATCATGGTTATTAAATTCTCAAAAAATCTGATTTAAAAACCATTGTAATCTGGAATATATGGCAAATATTTTATAAAGAATGTATTTTTTTGATAAATATAATAGTTTGGGAGATATCGTCGTGGGAATGGAAAAGTAGACAAAAATTAATTAATTTTCAGCCGTAGTCGAACAGAGAAAATGAGGATTTTTGATTTTTACTGCCATATAAGCCTATGTAAAAGTTCGTTTCTTTATTTATTTTAAAAATAGAAATTCTACAGAGAATATAATGATTTTTGGATAAAATACGCTTCATGATTGACTCTATCGCGTGGTGTGGTTAGTTAGAAAATTTTGATTTGTGCCCTTATATTCGTGACGATTTTTTGACGACACGTGGATTCATAATCTACAGGACATAAGTAACATATCTGGTAAGGTCATATATTTTACTCTAAAAGTGCCAACGGGGGGAAAGATAGAAATTAATTTGCACTCTACTATAAGTATTTCTTAGAATTGAATAATTTCTCGATCGAAATTTTGAAGAGCGTGGAGGTAACATTCCTTAGAATTGAATATTTATCTCGGTCGACATTTTTAAGAGCGAGGGGTGATATTCCTTCTGTCTCAATCAAACAAAATTTTGGAGAGCGGGGGGGGGAGTGATATTCCCTAAGATTCAATATTTATCTCAATCGAAATTTTAGCGAGAACGGGGATATTCCTTTAACTAACAATTTCATGATTTAATATTTATCACATTATAAACAATACAACTCATTTCGGAACTCGTTATTATTTGCATCGCACTAATCATTTACAAGTATACCTCTCTCGTTTTACCTAATGCAAATGCTAACCTACAAATCTCCAACTTCGGTCGAATCCCAGGCTCCCTCAAAATCGCCGGGCCCGGGGGGAAACACCCCCGACCCCCCTCCTTTCGACAGGCCTGTATGCTGAATGCGGTAATTGCATTTTTTCGACGTATATTACACCAGCTCAAACGATTGATTGGAGAGCATCTAATGTAAACGGGTTATCTTCAGATAGCAATGGTAATCTACTGTTATGAAATAACATCATCGAAACAGTCGCTCTACGCGACGCGATGTTTTTTTTCTTAAAATGTTTTCTTAACCGCTTCTCAAGTCACCGAGGTAACTCCTTGAAAATCCAGAATGATTTTGTGTAAGGCAAAGAGAAACGAGGCCCTACAGTTTATAGTGGAGTCCGAACCACATCTTGGGGATAATTTTATAATTAAAATTATTTCGCGGTGAGCAGGGATTGAACCTGCTTCGCTAGGTATGCCAGTATGCAAGCTAGACGCGCTAAACCACTGAGCTACCGTCCCCTTTGGATCTTTGGATTGTTTGATTTTTTGAATAATAAAGGCGGCTATAGACGTAACTGCATACTTGAACGGTATGCATGCGCAAGTTTATTATACAAGTATACTGGAGCGTGTGTATTATAAACATTTGCACAATTTTTATAGTACACACGTTCCGGTATACTTGTACAATAAACTTGCGCGTGCATACCGTTCAAGTATGCAGTTAAAGTTGTGTCCAAAATATAACATTCAAAGCGGCATCCCTTAAGAATTACATCGCAGAGAGCCGCACGCTTGCAAACGAACACCTGCTTAATGCGTTCAGAACCGGATTCAAGATTTTTATGACTACATTCGTATTTTACTTGTCGTATGACAACTCTCCATTTAAATATTTATTATCACAAAAAACACTACTGGCAAATTTTCCAACTTAATCTCATTAAAATACTAGCACTACACTACAGTTTTTTTTTCTTATTATCTGCAGTTTCAACAGAAAGAGCACGCACCACAAAAATAACAGAACATTAGGTTCATATTTATTCAACGAATAAAAAATTGCCGTCAAAGGAGTCATCGTATGTGCTTTATAAATATGAACTCAGCTTTTTAGCATTTCTTTTATTACTGTCAAATATGTTTGTTTTTAAATGTTTTACTTCCCTCGCATACCAAAGGGAAGTATTGTATTCGAGAAAAAATCACCCTCCGAGGTTTTTTCGGATTTTCACGTTTCAGATCACGTAGATTACGAAAACAGGTTTTTCAATTCCGTCAGTCTGTCTGCCTGTCTGTTGGTGTATTATCTAAAAAAACTACTTGACATAGAGCAGTCAAATTTGATAGGTAGCTGACGCTGCTGTCAGCGATGATATGGTTACACTTTCACTTGAAAATATACAGGGTGGACCGTCTAAATGGAGTAAATAATGGGAAATTTTTTTCTTACTCAAATTTAAAATTTCCACGTTTCATGGCATTCTAAACCTATTTCAGAAAAAAAAATTCAAAACTTTTTTTGGTCGGATGACACTTTAAAATGTTCTCCAAATGTACCTTCCTCGAGAGCTAAACGTATAATAATAGTACACACGGTAATGAAGATGGATTTGTAAAAGGGTGTTTAATGCTTTCCGCAAAAAACATAGCAAAGTCATCGGCCGATTACCACCAAGATATGAACGCCACTTTGAAAAACGGTTTGCAGAAAAACTGTTGCGTAACATAAAGCCAAATTCGGTCATAGTGTTCGATAATGCCTCTTACCATTCGCGACAAGCTGAGAAAATACCAACTACTTCGACGCGAAAGTTTGAATTAATTGAATTTAAAAAAAAAAAAAGCGAAAAATGCAAACATTAAAAAAACATTTGTAATAGACGAATTTGCAGAACAATATGGTCATACAGTTTTAAGACTGCGAGTTAAATCCTGTTGAAAAAATTTGGAGTGCATTAAAAAATTACGTTAGAAACACAAGCCCCCGACTTAGTCATAATGTGATACAACTTATTAGACAGTGGGAAGCTCATAGAAAAGCATTGGACGGGATGCGTGAACCATATTAAACAAAATTGAAAATCAATATTTTGCCACAGTTCCTCAACAACAACCAATTATAATAAATCCCAATGATTCCTCATCATCGTCATCTTCCGGGGAAGAAGAATAATTTAATTATTGGCGCATGCATTGCAGTAATGTAGCTACCAATAATAATGTTGTCTTATACAATATACAAAAAGAAAGATTTTTTTGTCACATATACCAAAAAAAGAAACAACAATGTATTTTAGCTACACGTGCTTTGGCAATACACAATACACATGTATATATTAGAATTATACAACCATTGTTAGGTAGGTTCAATATAATGCTAGAATTAAATCCTAAATAAAACGAATGTAGGGTTGTTGTATTTTTATTTAATAATAGGTAGAACTGCGAAATCCAACATTTATGAAAGCAGGGAATATTTTACTTTCATTGTTTCATTACTTGCCAAACTCTGAAATTCTAACTCCGGCTCTGCAAGTCAACGTGGACTCTACATACTAGACTAATACGCATAATAAAATTCGACCAATCAGTAGATCTGTAGCAGAATTTGCCATCAATCAGATTTAGTGGGCGTAACTTATTTACTTCCCTCAGCGGCAGTTTATACAAAAAACTACTTAATTTAATTTGTGGTCATTTTTTGTCACACCTCCAGACAATAGTAAAAAAAGAATAAAGGAAGCCGCAAATGCTGCTTATATTTTGGATTTGAGTTTACGTTTGTAGCCGCCTTAAGTGGGGAAAGAAATGCTTGCTTGTTGCACATAATTCTAAATTTGAAACACCACGGTTGGGCAATAGACAAATGCAACATGATGGATGCATTTGCCAATGGCGGCCAGTGAAATTTTCGTAAGCTATAACTTACTAGTGGAGCATGCCAAACTTTAATGGATCACTACCACGGCTAAACGGAGACGTCTTGTGGAAAAAATATTTGGTTGGAATTTGCGAAATTTAAAAAAAAAAAAATGCAGTGCCTTCCCATGGAATCTGGAAAAGTACTTGTAAAATATATAGTGTATTTTTTTCTCGAACAAGGAAGAAAATATAAGGACATGTTTTAAATTTTATCAAAAAGTCTTAATTTTTTAAAAAGTTACATCATTTTGAAATTTTATAAATTAAATATCAGTGTAAAATAAAATTTCAAACTGATGTAATTTTATAAAAAATGAAGATTTTTTGATAAAATTAAAAACCTATCCTTATATTTTCTTCCTTGTTCGAGAAAAAAATACACTATAGAAATTTGACAAGTACTTTTCCAGATTCCAGGGGAGGCACTGCACTTTTTGAAAAAAAATCGCAAATTCCAATCAAATATATTTTTCCACAAAACGTCTCCGTTTGGCCGTGGTAGTGATCCATTAAAGTTTGGCATGGGTCCATGCTCCATTAGTAAGTTATAGCTTACCAAAATTTCACGGGCCGCCACTGGCATTTGCACAGATTATTTTCAGTTTTTGAATTCAACAACCTCAAAAACATAAGGATAGATATTTTATTAATCAAAATATCCTCTATCAAAATGTTATAAAATTATTCAGAGTAGTAACTTATGATGGAGTTTTGGTGCTCCATTGGAGTTAAAATATTAAATATGGAGTATCGTGGCCATGGAAACTTTTGTTCAAAATAACAAAAATTCAGACGATTCTACCGAAACCCAATTTCTACAAGGTTAGTGCGGGGTCCTCTGTGGAGGTTTATAAATATATCAACAATTGTCCGCTTTAAAGTGAAAATGTATTGATATTAAATGGCCACTTCCAGTTAGTAAGACGAAATTTACAGTTAGTAAATGAAAATTTCTAGTTAATATGTCAACATTTCCAGTTAGTAAGTGGAAATATTCGGTTAATAAGTGGGAATTTCGACTTAGTAGAAATTTACAGATGAAAAATGTCAATATCAAATATAAATATTTCATACTTATTCATGGATATTGTCTTGGTTTTGTATGGAACATCGTTATGAGTGGTTTTGTGCTTTTCTGATGAGCTCAGAAAGAAGGACGAAAAACGTTTCAAAGGCTAGGCATTTCCAAGAAACTGAATGAGAGATTTTATGAAAATGTAATCCATAAGAATGAACATTTTTTAAAGACAAGGTAGGTAAATTAATTAATTTCAGGCCTTTGTTCTCATTTTTAACTGACTTTACATACCGTAGGGGGCATGTAGATACTAGTTTAATCTGCTTAGCCGCAGGGGACTATGTTGGATGCTAGTGTTATAATGAGAATGTCAAATAAGAAATTGGACAAATTTATTTCAGAATTTTAACTTGCTAGTGTAACCAGAAGTCAGGTTATCGAAAGAATGCAAAGATTTCATTCATATTTTTACAAATAGTTTTTTTCCGCTGTTTGCAAAATCACATAAAGAATATGTTTCATTACTATAAGCAAACAAATAATAAATAATTCACTTTTAATATAGTTCACTGGTAAAATTTTCTCACATGTGAATTTCTCTCGAATTTTCACGAAAACTTCTAATCTTACAGAAGAATGTTTCAAATAAAAAAGTTGTCTCCGTCCTTTATATTTATTTCTTCTCATTAATTTGATGTGTATCTTGGGATTTTTCGGTTAGTTTAAATAAAATTTTATATTTCTTCTTATATTTGGATTTATTATTAACCATCATCAGAGAACTACAATAGTTATACAAAACAAAAATTTGTTCATGTAATTCTATAACATGAATATGAATTTATTATTTGTTTGGTACTATGTGTTTGGTATTATAACAAGATCTGGAGCTAGATATTTTGAACTGAAGAGTTGCGGGTAAATAGGGGAAAATACGTTAAACAAGCTAGTATAGTTTATCTAGTGTCAATTTGAAAATCATAAAAAGTGACCGGCAAAGGAATAATTCATAATACCAGCGGTGTCATGAGCGTCGACCGACAATTTTTGGAACCCCTTTTTAATTATTGTAATAAATAAGAAGACGGTTTAGAGCGTCTCGCTTGCATACTGGCATACCTAGCGACGCAGGTTCAATCGCTGCTTACCGAAAAATAATTTTAATTATAAAATTATCCCTAAGATGTGGTTTGGACTCCACTATACATTGTAGGGGCTCGTTTCTCTTTACCTAACACAAAATCACTCTGGATTTTCAAGGAGTTACCTCGGTGACTTGCGAAGCGGTTAAGAAAACATTTGAAAAAACAATTGAATATTGTTTTACTACTTTATATTAATTGATAGGCATGATGCAAAATACTTATTTATAATACATTATTTATTTATCATAAATAATGTTAGTTTAATGAACAACTCCATAAATGATTCAATAAAAGTAAATAAATGTCGTTTAACCTACGGCTATGCTACTGGCCATGTTAGGAATGAACCAATAGCAGGTAACTGACTTGTGATAGTGAACCAGGTAAACGAACAATCGACTACATCCGTTTAAGGTAAGTGCATAACATATCTGGTTAACTGTATTCGTCTATAGGTATCGTTTGTAATACTCAAACACGGTATCGGTGTTATTCTATCACAAGCAGGATTTGTAATGATTTATCCTGGTAGCAATGTTTTAGACTGAATTTCTCAATTGAGAATAGAAATGCTATAAGAGTCCAGAAACTTGGGATTTGGTGTATATGTATGCTAGAACCCTTGATTTCAATCCTTTTTATGACATCTGCCACATACACCCACTCCATTATTAAAAGAGACAACAAAATAAAATTGAGATATTCACTTAAAATTTGGTACACGTATTAAATTTGGAACTAGAATATATTTTGAGCTGCTTCCGTTGAAGAGTTGGAGGCAGGGCCGGCCCAAAGGGCAGGCGAGCCAGGCGATCGCCTGGGGCGCTGGATCCTGGGGGGCGCCAAAACGCAAGTGACTTGCCGCAAGTAGGTTGTAGTTTCCGAGTAATTAAATTTAAAATTTTGAACGAAAGCACGTGCTTCAAATAAGTCCGCCCCTCCCCACCTACCGGTAATCGTGCTGTCCGGTTGTGATTGATTACAAAAAATCAAACTATTACCGCCCGGCCGGCGGTTAGCGGAGTACAAAGTTCGCGACGTGTCCAAGATATTTGCATTTTATCGTTTTTACATAGAGCACCGACGCCGCCGACTGCCGGTCTTTTTTGACTGAGTTCTGAGTTTTCTGCAAATAAGCAAATAAATACATTATTTATAGGAAACACATACTTTTGCAGTAAGAAATGGAAAAGTATGACATAATATAACATAACTGAAAAGGCAAATTGTTCAAATTAGTCTATTATAGAAATAGTGTTGGTAAGACCGAGTCTAACCAGTGCTGAGTTATCCTATACGCTAATTTCGCATGTGCGTCAAGCGACAGATTTTTACGGGCAGCAGGAAAAATCAGAATAATAAAAATTCAGTTTCCCGACATTTGTAATACACTTGCCGCTTTACAGGAAACATCGGATGATCCTAAGGAATCATCAGAGGCAATGTCTTTGAAAACACATATGTGATTACGAATTCTTAATAACCTTAATGGTGTGGTATGACGTACTTTTCCAAGTTAATTTGGTTAGTAAAAGTATGCAAAAAGTAGATATGGACTTACCAACAGCCGTTATGCATTTTGAAAAATGTAAGGAGTTCCTTATTCGCTGCCAAGAATCGGGATACACAGAAGCTGTTTTAAAAGGTCGCGAAGTTTGTGAGGAATTGAAAATAGAAACCCAGTTTAAATAGTTACGGCCTAGATGAAAGAAAAGACTTTTCCAGTACGAACACGAAGATGAAACTCTTCTAGATCCCGAACATCGCTATAAAACAACAGTGTATTATCCTTTGTTAGATACATCTATTACGGAACGATTTACACAGCTGTATTACGGAACGATTTACACAGCTTCAGACTCACAGCGATAAATGGTCTTTTCTGCATAATATTCAAACAATTTCGGGTAGTCGTGCTATTTTAAAAAAACAGTGTAATACCCTTAGTGAAATTTTAAAAGCTGGAGATGACCATGATATTGACGGAGAACAGCTGTGCGATGAATTATTTCATTTAACATCTTTATTAAAAGACACTAACTGTAAATCACCTATTGAAGTTTTAAACCATTTACATAAAAATAACTTGCACGTAACTATACCAAATGTGTGAATTAGTTTGCGCATCCTCCTAACTATTCCGGTGACTGTGGCAAGTGGCGAACGCAGTTTCAGTAAACTAAAGTTAATTAAAACTTATCTGAGATCTTCAATGACTCAAGATCGGTTAACCTCACTAGCTATGATTTCCATAGAAAATAAACTTTTACATTCGATGGATTTTAGTGAACTCATTAAGCAGTTTGCTTTACAGAAAGCTAGACGAGAACAGTTTTTATAAACAGGTACGTTTTTTTTAGTTATTCATTTTCATTTCTATGAAAATATTAATTTTAGATACATTACTAAAATTTGTATAACTTACCTAAGAAAGTATTGAAAATTAGGAAGGGGAGCGCACAAAACTCAGAACTCGCCTGGGGAGAAAAATTTCATTGGGCTGGCCCTGGTTGGAGGGTAAACAAGAGTAAAGAGGCGAAAATAAGTAAGACAAGCCAGTAAGAGTCAAGAAAATTGGGATTCGGTGTATGTACTAGAAGCCAAGGCCTCACATGTTTTATGACATCTATTACCATAGCATTTCTACGAAATGTTTTTTAACTAGAACTTTTACGACGGGTCTTATATGTATTATTAGTGCAGGTAAGTACTTAGTTACAAAAACGATTTTGTATGACTTCAATAGATTATTTTGCTGATGTGGACGTTTTATGAACGTGGACTCAAAGTATAAGTACTTGGGGCTCAAAAAACCATTTGTCACAGATTTTACGTCATTTGATCAATTTTACTTATTTTTATGAGTTTTTTAATTTGCGTTGATTTTAATTCAAAATTTTTAGTTTTCGTCGAATAACATTTTGCGGCCCTCAGGCTTTTCCTTAGACACCTTAATTACTTAATTTTGGTTAAAAATACATCTGAAAAATCATGATTTGAATATTCCTCATCCCCATTCTCCAAAATTTAGGAAATAGGCCAGTCACCACGCACTTCCATAATGCAAAGTTAGACAAAGATTGCGAAAGTCCTTAATCTTTGAGACAATATTGGAGGAGGTGAAAAAATCATGTATCCGGTTTTGCACCCTTTTCCGCCCCCCGGAACATTGTTAAATTAACAAAAAACGTAAATTTGCAAATAACTTTTTGAAAAAAAAAATCCGATATTTATTCAAATTTTAGAGAAAATTTAATAATTGTTATACGTATTCTATCAAGTTTGCAAAATAGTTGTTTTTTAACTTTATAATGAAATATTTTGTGGAAAAAAATTGCGAAAGTTATGCAAATGATTGTTTATGCAACAGAGAAGGGTCACACACCCGTTTGTAATCTTGCATAACTTTCTTTACCCCGGAAGATTCTTTTCACAATTTTTTTATCTGGCACGGACACGATTTTGACGTTTTAAACAATAAGTGGGGGTCTAACTGCGAAAGTCTTAAAATCGGGTTGCAAATGTTTGTAACACCAACAAATTATACAATCTGAATTTGCAACCTCGTAAATGTCCCGGAAGTTAATGAAATTGCCTATGTTTTAAATAACGAAGCAATGCTTGTCTCGAAAAAAATGGAAAATAGGTGCAAATTTTATATAGCATTCTAATAATGGATATAAATACTCATGTGAATTCACAATCTCGCAAAATATCCGGAATATAATTTATCTATCTTCGCCTTCCTTCTGAGATATTTCACAATTTCATTAATATTTCATCAGCACAAAAATAATTCCAGAAAAAAAATGCAAATTCATTATTGTTTTAATTATGTGGGTACACAGCTTAACATCAAATTGCAATCCATTTATTAATGCGGAACATGATTTAAATAAATAAAATCTCCTTGAATGAGGGTGACAATAACATACACTCGCACACACCCAACACACGAAAATACAAAAAACCCACTATCCTGCCTTTCCTCGCCATACCACGCCCCCTAAAACACCCTAAAAAATATGTTTACATATAAAAAAAAAAAACTCTAAAAATTATCCCCCGTCTTTTTAACTAATGACCCATTTGCTTTGAGTAGGTTTTTCCTTTTATTTTCTACGTGTTCATAAAGGATTATTTTTTTCCGCCCAGCCACGCACTAACTAATATGCGTTAAGCGGCCCTCAGTACTTGTTTTTATGTATCAATAAAATAGTCTGTAATTTTGTTATATGTTTTATATGTGCACTTTATATACACCTAGGCAATAAGTTTGAAATGTAGGATAGCTAAAAATGGTAAAAATCTTTATGTAAAAACCCTCCTTACTAGCTAAAAAGTGCATAGCTTTGCAGCCAGAAGTACATCCCGCGTTAATTTTTAATAAAATAAAATCTTTGAGTGCAGCTCTGAAATTTTGTGTAGGAAGAAAGAAATAAATGCCATGTAATTTTAGGATAAGAAACATCAGCCAAAAAGTTGAAAAAAAAAAATAAAAAAATTACACCCGTACAGGATTAGAACCGAGAAATCCGCTGTGAATAACGTCGCTTAACGCGATGGGCTACGGTCCGGGTGGACTTGAAATTTCAATTAGTCTCGTCGGAAAAAGCAAAACATGATATTTTTAAATGTTCATAACTAAATAAATGCATCAGCAAGAAGGTTTCGTAATGTCGATATCGAAAGACCGAAATTGGCATTTTCACGGCATCGTTAATTGCATCGGAGAAATCGAAAATTCGAGACGACAGATGAAGTGAACGAAAAATAGTATTTTTTGACATTTCGCGAATTGGATTTGTTTTTTGTTCCATTAATGTTACTGGTCGTTAATAACCGGAAAATCCGGAAGGATAGGGATTTTAAATATAAAAACAAAATCGCCAGAACTACACCTTGACCAATGTCAAATTTTAATAATTTGAACAATTTTTTTACAACTTTACCGACTTCTGGCAACATTTAATCTCCGACCTAGACTTCTGGCAATTATTTTACGCAATTTCTACAATTAAAAACTATAACTACACAAAATTTCATCATTTGCACCTATTTTTCAATTTTTTTGAGTCAAGCATAGCTTCATTATTTAAATAATAGGTAATTTCATTAACTTCCGGGATATTTACGAGGTTGCAAATTCAGATTATATCAGTTATTGGTGTTACAAATATTTGCAACCCGATTTTAAGACTTTGGCAATTATTTAGACCCCTACTTATTGTTTAAGACGTCAAAATCGTGTCCATGCCAGATAAAAAAAATATGAAAAAATCTTCCGGGGTAAAGAAAGTTATGCAAAATTACAAACGGGTTTGTGACCCTACTCTGTTACATAAACAATCATTTGCATAACTTTCTCATTTTTTTTTCAACGAGATATTTCATTATAAAGTAAAAGAACAACTCTTTGCAATGTTTCGTTCATCGCAGCAGGGTGCAAACTTGATAGAATATGTGTAATAATTATTAAAATGTTCTCCAAGGTTTGCATAAATATCGGAATTTTTTTCAAAAAGTTATTGAAAATAAACGTTTTTTGTTAATTAAACAATGTTCCGGGGGGCGGAAAAGGGTGTAAAACCGGATTCATTATTTTTTCGCCTCCTGCAATATTGTCTCAAAGAGCACGTGGAATCCTGCGGCTCCTGTTGCTGGCTGTCGGGCACCCATAAAAGTGTTTATTTTGACCTCTTTCCGTGGTCTTTCTCCAAGGTGGTGGCTTTTCATGGACTTGAATATAACACGGCTCTTGGTCTAATATAGTAACATCGACGATAATAAGATTTACCGAATGCAACATGTCAAAAAGGGGTTGGTTTCAGAAATAATTAATGATGTCTCAATATAAAAAAGTGACAATAATTATTTAATTTTGACACTAAAATATGTATTTTTTGAAAGTAAAAATTGACGTGTCTGAATTTTTCTTCTTAATTTTAAAGAATTTGTATCGTATTTTTGAGACTCAGTGTATAATTAACCATAGTTTTATAATAACAACTGTGACATTTTGATTATCTTGTGCCAAATACTTCATTCTGTGAAATTTAAAAATCCTCTTTCCACTATGGATAGGACGTACAAAGTTAACGAAGCTGACTTTGATGACCCAGGTAAGAGAAAAACCACAACCACTTAAATGGAAACGTTTTATTCAAATTTATTTTTAAAAATTGGCAGCTACTGGAAGCGGCTGGAAACTCCCGACGGTGGATCCTTGAAGCCGAAAAGGGCACTAAATTGGGTGCCATAACGGCACTAAACGTAATCCGATCTCAACCATAACATTTTTAGATCTTTTGGAGCACTAAAGAAACTCTCCCTTGTACCACAAATACCAACATATTGAAATTTATTATTTGCTGTTCTTCTCTTATATTTCAAGACATAGGATTGCACTACACGTATAATGACGGGAGTAGAATACTATACTTTGTCCACGACTGTTAAATATTTAACATTTATTTAATTCATTTTCATTTGATTTCTCCAATTTAAGAAAGGTTCATACGCCATCATATATAATTTTCTCGATTTTTCGGGCAACAAGTTTAATGAGACGATTTCTCTAGCTTTCCTTACATCTGGCGGTATCAAAGAAATCTCGTTTTCACTGTCAGTATCCATTTGTTTAATTATATTACTCTTTTTGAGTAATATGTAAAATTGTTGTAAATAGTTGACATTTAAATTGCACAAATGACGTTTCAAATCAATAACAAAATTACGCTTTAGCTAATGGGCTTGTTCGGCATTTTTTTTTTTTTATTTCATAAATCGAAAGTGCAAGTATAAATTAATGGATCTGCAAAAAATCAGAATCTTATTCGCACGTTTAGTATCTTAAAAACCATTACAAATTTCCATCTCGCGAAAATGGGGCGTGGCCAGGCGCTACGTCACTATACGCATAGACTCGGCGATCTCAATAGACTTGATGCTCCTTATTGGTTATAATTATAAGTGTTTTCGAAGTATTGTTTATTTTGCTTACTACTTGACAGTAGGGGAGTACAATTTGGTGAAATGTCAAAAAATTACAATTTTCTCTCGCTCCTGTCGGAACGAATTTTCGATTTCGACCCCGCAATTTACCATTAGAATTCATCGCCGATCTTCTCCTTTCCGTAGACACATAGAATGAACTTCCACTCGACGTAATTATTTAGTTACCAGCGTTTAAAAATTCCATGTTTTTCGACTTTTCAGGTTAAATTTGAAAGGTCCCAGAAAGCCATTTTTTTACGTCACTTGCGTATAGTGACGTCACAAATGAGCGCTCGGTTTTTGCAACTATTACTAACTTCAACTCCTTATATCTCGAGAACGGAAAAAGTTAATAATATGAAATTTTAAGTGTATAATGAGAATATCGAGTACTATATGAAAAAGTATAAAAACCATATAAAAAGAATATCATGGAACAAGCCCATTCGGTAACACTAACATAACCTCAAATATTACATTTTTGTAAGTTTATACTAATTTTTAATGTTTTTGTTCACATTTTTAGATTGGTACCTCTGTAACATTAATGAACTCTCTCGGATAGGATGCATATTATAATTTTTTGCAAATCATTTATTTTCAAAAATCTACTGAAATCTACAGGTTGGAAATCCAACCTATAATTAGCGATCTATTTTTAAAATACCATCGCCGCGGTTGTAAATCCTGAACTCAATAGTTGTTGAATAGAAAATCACGTGACGTAACGAAAGGCGATGTTGTGATTTGTGATTCTCATTTGCTTTGTTTTTAATTTTTTTCGCGGAAGCCAAATCGAAGGGGTGCAAGTGTGATATATCGTTGAAATCGGAATTTTAACTACTTTTTAATGGTTTGATTGCAAATTGTAAGTAATTATAAAATAAACAACTTGTTGTGCCAAAACTGCACAAAACGTAATCCGATCTCAACTAAAATATTTTCAAATCTTCTGGGGCACTAAAGAAACTCCCGTGCAAAATTTCATCCAAATCTGTTCAGTAGTTTCGCCGCTATCGTGCTAAGGCACACAGACATTTTTTAAAAACTACTTTTTTGTTCCTCGGACCTCAAAACCTAAAGATTTGATGTTATTTCAATTTCCGATTTTGAACCAATTTTAGTAACCTCCACAAAAAATTTTGTTTGGGAAGGTTAAAATGTATTGACTATGCTTTCAGCTTTTTTGAGCTAAAATACACTCTCAGTAATATGCTTTGCTGGCTATTCAAATTTATAGCTAGAAAGCTGGTGGTTATAAAGGTAAATGATCTATTAGTAGGAGAGCTGGGCCCGTCATCCGGAATATGGACAAACTTTACGGTAGTATGTTCGGATAATAAGGGTGGTTACGTTTCTAAGCAGGTGGACAGCTCAGTGGATACAGGGGTGAAAGTGCCCCCTTTTTTTAAATTGACATAATCGAGGTAGTACTCGAAAATATACACAATTGTAGACCGTGATATACCTAATAATATTTGCACATGATTAGCGATGTAATTTATATTATTTATTCATAACACGCATCTACCGTCGGCGCGCCAAGAACGTACCCGGATGCGTGGCTCAATTAACCCCATTTTACAGCCTACCGCCCTTATTTAGCTGTCCGCCCATTTGGCAATGCTTTCTTAAATGTAGACGATTAAATAGTGCATGAGCTGTTTTCTCTGTAGTTACCGAAATTCTAATAGATGGGAGCAGGGGCTAACCAGGTTTATTTTGGCGGTATTATTTGAATTATTTGTTTTGTTTCATTCTGTCATTTGTCAACTCTCTGTGACATTGTTTTGCGGATTATTGGTTAGGTATCAGGTTTTAATAATTATTATTATTGCAAGAGAAGTCTATTAACTTTAATTTCTTTACATTTTGGTACAAACATGAATCATAAGTACAATGTTACGCTGTTATGCATTTTCACCAATAAAGTTTCTACGAAAATTGCTTAACATGCAACACACGAATACTGTCATAGTGTTGAAACCTGCAATAAATAAGAATGTATCAAGATCTTTAGGTGTCATAGTGTATCGTAATGTACCTCAAAACCAGATCAGACTTCTTTCCGGACACCTTAGCGCCTCGGTTTTTTAATTCTTGTTTGAGGTCATTAAGTGACCAAGTTCCATAATCTCTGATTGTCAATGCCACTTCTGAAGCTGTATCCATCAAAAAGTTTTTAGCGTTTCTAACAATTAACATGAAAACAAACTTATGTGAGGTTATCACCGATGATTGTGCACGCGAAGGTCAAGTCAATAAGCCAACCTGAAATAATTAAAATCGATGTAATGCCAACCGAAATTTGGTAGTAAAACCTGGTTAGCCCCTGCTGCCGTCTAGCGGTCCCGATAGTGCGAAAACAGCTCATTGGCAGACATATTTCGAATGAAGTTTTTTTTTTGCAATAATTTTTGTCAACTTTACCCCTATCGGCCATCCCCTTTGTATCCACCTATGTGCCCCCCCGTTGGAAATTCGATTATTATACAGTCAATTTGTGCTCAAAAGGGGGAAAGTTGTAGGGTAGTTTTGATTTCTTCCATTCTATATGTTTTTTGGGGTGCTGAATTCGAATCTGTGGTTTGCTAACAAAATTTCATGACGCAACATTGAAAAAAATGCAAAAAGGTAAAAAACTCATTTTTTGGCAGTTCTTTGGTTTTAACTCGGAAACTATTAACTTTTCGTAAATAATTTCCCTATCCAAAATGAAAGTACATAAAATTTACTACAAATTTCATTATTTAGGTTTTTTCTCCGACAAACCATTCGGGCTCAAGCGCAAGTTGAAAATTGGCTTTCGGGGAGGTGCGGGGGGTGTCCGTCCCGCCTTATTTCCACAAAATAATGACACACATATACGGAGAGGAATTCAGTAATTGTCAGCCTTTAATAATAAATTAGTTTTAGAGTGGAAAAAGTGGTATTCTTTTTCGGAGGCAGCCGAAATACGCCAATTTTCAACTTGCGCTTGAGCCCGAATGGTTCGTCGGAAAAAAACCTAAATAATGAAATTTGTCGTAAATTTTATGTACTTTCATTTCGGATTGGGAAGTTATTTTCGAAAAGTTGATATTTTCTGAGTTATAAGCAAAGAACTGCCAAAAAATGAGGTTTTTTACCTTTTTTTGGATTTTTTTCAATATTGCGATAAACACTAGTAGTACGGCAGCCCGTTACCAAGATTTTCGCCTGATCCCGCCCGCAATTTTTTTGGTTTTTTCGGTTGATTCATGAAGTTTTGAGAAGAAAAGTTCAGGGGCACTGACTCAGGCAAGGTTGCGAAGAGGTTGAAAAACACCTATATATATGTAAAGAGGAAGTGATCAAATTAGTTATCGCGCCCGGTCCGTTTTTGTGTTATTTTTACCAAGAATTATCATTTCAATAGGATAGAAATAGTTACTGACATTTTCCGAGCTGTGAGTGGTTTTGGTTCGTTAAAAATCAAAATTTTGTGACAGTTCGGAATTCAACTTTTCGCGCCCGCTCCGTTTTCCTGATCATCGATAATTTTGAATGTTTTGTTATCAGAAAAAAATAAGAACGGACGTTTTCATTGTTGCGCAAATGAAGGGTTGAATTTCAGGTGTGTGTTTTTTTTTAAGGCTGATCGAGTTATCCCGCCTGCTCCGTTTCCTGGTACAAATCATTTCTTGTGCCTTGAAAAGTGGGGAAAAAATATGAACGGACATTGTTATACGTGCATTGTTGTGTAAAATCATTTTCAGTGACAGAAACATTTTTATTTTTGAATTTTTTTTATTTTGTTTGCGAAATTTTGTCCCGCTTATTTATTAAACTTCATCAATACAAAATAAAAATATTAATTCAATCGTCGTCTTCTGAACTGCTCTCATAAGTATCATCACTCTCTGAATCCGTAGACTCCTCGATATCATCGTCATTTTCATCGAAATCTAGAATCAAACAGAAACGAAACCTTTCAGTAAGTCTGAGGCCACCAATTTTTTTAAAGAAGGGCATAAAGTACTCTCTTGAAAAAGATCACGTGATCATGTCACATCACAATCACATCACAATCACATCGCAGATCACGTGATGATCACGTGAGAAAATTTGTCAAGTGAGAAAATTTGTCACGTGAGAAAATTTGTCACGTGAGAAAATTAATCACATGACAAAAATTTCTGACATGAGAAAATTTGTCACGCGAGAAAATTCATCAAATGAAAAAAATTTCTCACATGAGAAAATTTGTCACGTGAGAATATTTCTCACGTGATCATCACGTGATCTGCGATGTGATTGTGATGTGATTGTGATGTGACACGATCACGTGATCTTTTTCAAGAGAGTATACATATAATTTTGTCAGACCCACCATCTGCATTGTCCGGTACAGTTTCGTCATCCAATATAAGATCTGTGCACAACGGTACTTGATCGCCGTCGTACCATTTAAACACCAATCGTTCGTCCTCCTCCATCCAACCGTGGAATAAATAATATTACACTAACCACATAAACATATAAATAAAACGCATGCACGAACATACGAAAACAACACGCGGGTGTGAGATGGTAGATGATAGCATAGACGCTGTGTTGCTATAGACAACCAAGCCACACAGTATCCCGCTGTATGCGCGCGCCGTGTACCGCGAGCACGGACCATACAGCATATATAGTGCTGACTCCGTAGCATTCCCTGGAGCATTGTAGCACGGAAAAGGTCCGTTCGACTCTACTTACCGTTTTTGGATGTCCTATCAATAATTTAAAATAAATTTTGAACCGGGCGCTGTAACTTTGTCAGACCATTTTTCTATACATGTTTTTTTTTAAACAATGGAAATATTTCAATATCAAAAACTTCCGTTCTCTATGGATTCATGTTTTTTTGTACATTGTAATAAGATTACATGAAGAACGGAGCAGGCGGAGTAACAAAATTACCGTTGACTTTTTTACCTACTGAAATTACTCTGACGGGTTACGGCAACGTTGTACGACTTTTTCGATCAGGAAAAACTTTCTTAGTTTTAAAAAAACTAGCGATTCATAGTTTACTCGATTCGGGCGCTATGACAGAAAAATTTGGTAACGGGCTGCCGTACTATAGGGACTATTGCCTAATTAGCCGGTTCTGCAATGTAACAATATTATGTTACATAAATGTATAAGTTTAACAAGCTAACTATTATACTCTTCGTCGATTTACTGCACTTTTTATATAATTGTTACACATTCCATAGGATACTCTTCGCAGTTTTTTGTAAATAATATTAGTGTTAGACATTTTTTGTTTAAGAGTGCGTTTGCATGTCACAATAAATTCGTATAATAGAATATGAACTAATGGTTATGCTGATATAACAGGAACCATACAATTGGCTAACTATATAGCTTTAATGATAATGTAACAATTCAATTGGTAAGTGAATTAAAATGCTTTTAAACCCTATTTCAAACGCTAGAGAAAAGAAAAAATAACTCCGACCCTGCTTTTTAGTGATTTGCAGCAAAGTTAACACTTCGAACAGTTAGTGCCTCACCCTGCATTAGTAAACCGTCTTATTAAATTGTCAAAATTTAATGCATTTTTCTAATGTATTAATCTCTCATAGGAGCAAATATTATGCCGATTTTTAACTTTTTTTTCACATTTAATATATTTATTCCAGTATGTATCGTATTTTATTTGAGTATTTAAGTCCCATTAAAGAATATAAAATATTAATGATGAATTACGGATGATTGAGTGATTTAGTATTCACATATCAGATATGATATAGAATAGAGCTGCTTTCGTTCAGCAGAGTGATTCGTAATCATAATAAAAATGAACAGTAATCATATGATACAAAATTGCATAATAGGGACAGAGACAACACATGAACCAGGTAGGTACCTTATGATTACGAATCACTCTGCTGAACGAAAGCAGCTTAGATTTAAGTTAACTATTTTTAATATAATGAAATCAACTGAATATTGTTGGTTTGTTTTTGAGAACAATATTTTGAAAGATTGACGACAGTAAACGCGGTATTTAATCTTAATAACACAGAAAACATATATTTTTCTTTATTTATAAAATTAATAAATTAAATCTGAGACTATTCTCTACATTTTACGTTGTTTTCAATTTTTTTAGCGGCTCTGAATAGTAATAATTATCGATCGATATGTCCGGTCGTACGAAACTCCCAGAGAATTCTCATTTTCCGCGCATTTCGGAGCGGGTCAAAACTATAAGTGGAAACTGGATTTATCTCCTAAACGGCTTAAGTAAGACAAACATTTGTAAAGATGTATTTTGTAGAGAAAGAGACAAGCTACAAATTTTGTTGAGAACTTTTTTCTGTATTTTCATTATTTTAGCCGTTAGAGCAAAAAAGCCGAAAATCAAAAAGTTTTTCCAAATTTTTTTGAATTTTCCCGGAACTTGGAAGTGTAAAGAATGCATCATTCCATTCTACAGGTTATTAACTACTTAGATCCCAGATATGATTCTTTTATTAATTTTTGCGAGGTTTTTACAACATTTTGCCTTCATTTCCTGTACTATATCTATATTCTTGAAAAAGAAATATTAGTAGTTATCCTCTCCTGTCATAATAAGATAACCTTAAAACAAATTAACAGATACCAAATCTTTCAAAGTGAACAAAAGTAAGGTTATATATTCAGGTATGTCACTTAACGTCAAGAGAGATGGTTTCAAAAACTCAAAACGTGCCAAAACGCTAATACCGGAATCCCTTATTTTCGACCTAATGCGCATGTGCAGTATAACGTTTTGCGTAAGTGGCCTAAAATCTCCCTATTATAGATGCTTAAAATAGAGTATACAGATGTCCTGATCTCTGTATTTTTACCCGACTGCGGCAAAACCAAAAATAAAGGGTTATTTATGTTGCTGGGTATGTTCCATCATAGCAACCACACTACTGGACCGATATTTATAAATGAAGTGCCGTTGGATTCATCACAATCTCAAGAGTGACGTAAAAGAATACAATATGGCGCCAACGGGCATTGCAGAACTTTCGCTAATAGTATTTATTGTAATCTCCTGAACACGAAAGTGTCAAAGGCAAATACATACATTTCGGACTTTGAACTATGTAAGAGGATTCTTTCACTCAATGGTATTTTGTCATAGTGGCATAGTCCTTTATCCATTGCCATAGTGAAGCTGCATACTTGGCGCGAGAGTCAATTGAATTTTGAAACATGGGAGTCGCCTCTGCGCCATCCGAACCATGTCCAGTAGAAGGTGCGCAAAAGTTGGATATAAGTTTTTTATTACAAATTTGGGGAATCCGCTAGGGACAGAATTCAAATTTTGTCGGCTTTGCATTGAAATTGGAGAATAGGTGTTTCCGAAGTAGCCAATTGCGAATCTGAGGTGAAAAGTTAAAATTTTAAAATGATGAATCCAACATGCAAATTTTAAAATTTTGCAGATTTACATGCAATTTAATACATGAAATTGTGGGATTCCCTGATATCGATCCTGACGTTATTTAAAAATTCAAAACGGCGAATATCTTTTTTACCAAATAAAAACTAAAGTAAAGGGTGGACAATTTTTGTCTTAATTGAACTGCCGAGAAAGTTACCATGGCCCGGTTAAATGCACCTTTTTGCTTAATGTCAATGTTGAACTCGGTGTAATAACGAACAAATAACGAAATCAGAGATTCTTAAACAGACTTCAATATTTTCCATTGGTGGTTTTTGAATTATCACATCATTTACACAAATAAACTGAAAGAGATACATCAACAGTAAAGTTAAAATAGACACAATAATCTCATTACACTCCCTAACTATATGAATTAGAGAGCGACTTTCAAAATATTTGAGTCGTCGTACCTCTCCGTTCCATTAGATTTTATGTAACCGTCCCACCAATTCGGCAAAAACCCAACAGAGAACTATCTGTGACATATTCCTAGGAATATATCAATAAAATTAATATTAGAGCCATCAATTCAAGTCACGAATTTTGCTTTTAAATTTTTACTGCACGCAAGTTCTATTATCGAAACGGAAATTTGTTCATTTCGTAAGCTTCCTCTAAAGTTTCAAGTATGCCAACCAAGAAGGGATACATCAACGGTAAGACACTCAGTAATTATATATAATTAGTGGTCCATACGCCGAAATAACGAATTGTTTGTAATTTGTTTGTGATGTTTTGTTGGTTTTTTTATTTCAGTATTACCCAGTAATATACAAATTTTCCCCACTGGTGTTCGCTTACTGTAATAATATTTCCACATACAAAAAGTTGTAAATTAATGTTATTAGGACAAAATATTAACATACTATACAGTGTGTGGCACTTAATATGAATACTCCCTTGTATTTTCGTTATTTTTAGAGATTGTATACTTTGACGTATTTAACATATGCAAAATGTTTACACGCGGCCTAACTACCATTTGAAGTAGGCCAAATTATGATATCTCGTTTGGCGTTGAAGATATCTAGGTTAGGTTTGGTTAATGTGTGAGTGGGCCTATCAGACCCTCCACTGCTACCATATTGTGGCTCACTCCTAGTTATAATTCACCCAACAGATTCAACTATTTAATAAAACTGATCTTGTTGGGTGAAAATCCGTCCAGGTCGTCTGGCTCCAGTCGCCTTTGCCAAGCAGTGAGAACCCGGTTCTTTCTGCAGGGACACAGAACGTGTTCTGCCGTTTCATCATTCTTCAGACACAGACCGCATTCGGTGTTTTCCACCAGTCCAATTCTGTGTAGGTGATGATTTAGTCTGCAGTGCCCAGTGTATATGCCAATTAGAGTTCTTACCTATTTAACTCTAATAGTTTTTTAGTTCTTGACTTCAAGGGGTATGTAAAAAACTCCTTCGAGTGAACTAATCCTGGTAGTTCCTGCCAGTCCTGGATTGTTTTCAATTCAGCCCAGGCTAGGATAGCAGCCTTGGCAAAATTTGCAGATATACCGAGTGCCGGTTCTGGTCTTATAAATTTGGTTGCCGCGCCTTCTCTGGTCAAAGCATCAGCAACTTCGGTGCCTTCCATACCAGAGTGGCCAGGTATCCAGATCAGAGTCAGTTTGTTGTTTCTGTCCAGTCGTGCAAAAACTTCCTGGCAGTTCCAAACCGTTTTAGAGTTGCAACGGTAGGATCCAAGGGCTTTGAGAGCCGTTTGGCTGTCTGAAAATATTTTTATTGATCTGTGTCTAGGCTGCGTCTGGGGTTCTGGAGCCGTCTGTGAACCAATAACTGTTTGCCCTTTGTAGGTCGGTTTTGTTCCGATCCCATTCTTCTCTTCCAAACAAAACTTTAAAGGGCAATTCATGGTTGATCAAGGTAGGCATCACATCTGAAGGCATTCCCAGGATGCTGTGATAGTTTAAGTCGTCCAGCAGCCTGTTGTGCTTCATGAAGCTAGCCTGCGGCATGTTAGTTACCGCTTAATGAATTCTATATGTTGCCCATCTGGTCTCACTCTCCAGGAAAATGTGGAGACAAGGTAGTTCCAGGAGGACTTCCAGAGCAGCTCACAGTGTGGTGCTTATTCCACCAGTTATTGCCAGGCACGCTTGTCTCTGCAATCCAGAGAGTTTGGCTTTGGTCGTTTGTTGCAACCCTTTCGAACACCAAATTATTGAGGCATACGCTATCATTGGTCTAATGACCGTAACGTATATCCAGCATATTTGTTGGGGACCAATGCCCCAAAATTTTCCACAAATTCTTCGACATGTCCACAGGGACAGTCTCGCTTTGTGAATTACCTTTTCCAAATGGAAATTTCAGTTGAGTGACTTATCTAGGGTAACGCCTAGGTATTTTACTTCTTCCGCAAATGAAATATTTCACCTGATACGGAAGCTGGCTGTCCAGCTTCCTGTTTCTGGTGAAGGGTATAATTACCATTGTGTTGGGGTTGATAGACATCTGTTCCCTCTCACACCAGTCGTGAATAGCATCTAGTACCTTTTGACGGGTATCATAAAGTACCTCTTCAGATTTTCCTCTAACAAGAATGACTAGGTCGTCAGCATATGCCTGAATATGGACTTTCCACAGGGAGATAATGGCAAGCAGCTCTTCCACAAGGAGTGACCACAAGAGCAGGGAGAGAACCCCGCCCAGTGGGCATCCCCTTGCGACCTTAAAACTCATCGCTTCCCTATTTAGAGATGTCGTGATGATTCTGTTTTCTAGCAGAGCCCGAATTCAGTCACTTATGGTTGGCTCGACTCCTCTGACAGCTGCTGCTGTGTATAAGGAGTCAGGCAGTCCATTGTGGAGGTATCTACGAAAGTTCTCTGAAGAAGTTGCACAAATTAAATTTTTAGTTCAGTATTGATGTTCACACTTTTGGTTTTATTTATAGTTATGTTGATTTATTTCTGATGTTGGTCATTATTTTCACTAATGTGCCATGGAAACAGAAAACAATGGTATTCCAAATAAATGACCAATTAACGGTCACTTGACAACTTTCAACATTTCACATATTAACAGTATAACGAAAAATGCCTGGTGAACGTTTAACATTACAAGATTAAATTGAAGTAATTAAAATTATTTGGAGACAATATTCAAACTAGTAGAGGGACTGCTCAAGAATGTAACAAACATCATCCGCTTTGGTCTCCTGTTCAATTTATAACGGTAGCTAACGTTAACAGATTGTTTAACGCTTCTGGTTGTATAGTAAAAAAAAAAATCCGAAATCCACCACGCAGAAATCGACAGAACCCCAAGACGAAAATGTCTTGGTCGAAAACCTTGAAAATCCAAGAGCTGTTACTATGTTTGAACCTTTCAATAGACTGGATAGGATATTTTATTCGTCATAAAATAAAGCCCTCTAAGCAAAAATGACTACATAGAGTAGGGCCGCTATATCCGATCCCATGTTAATCCGGATGCTTCTATAATCCGGATTGCCTTTTTGTCCTCTTGACGTACTCTGCAATCCAGATTTTACTTGACCCTGTAATCCGAATTCATGCAGGTGACTCTTCTTTCCTTAACATATGTAGGAGCCAATATTAAATTCTGCAGGTATTAACTTGTCTTCTTGCAAATGCGTTACGACTCCATTTTGCAGATAAAGATTTGTTTTAGTTCAAGAAATTGTTTTTTTAACGGCCACTGTCTCAAACACTTTTGAATCCACTACAATGAATCTTGTACAAAGAGGTTTCTAAAGGTGCTGATCGCGGAATTTATAAAGAAAATTGAACGTTTCAACATAGCAAAAATGAGGGGCTCTAAAGCTGCAACATTACTAAACTTTTTTACTCTCTTTTATTTGTATTTTTTTATTATTACTTTAACGTAGTCTATTGATTCCTATATTATGATTATTGCATATAGTTGCTCAATATAATATACATACAAGGGGGATATTATATAAACATAACCTATAAATGTTGCTCATAAACTTGTAATGTAAACAGGGTAGCCAGCTAGTTATTCATTATTTTAGACTAATGATCCTCATATCAGGAAAATACTTTTGCTGATGCTGTAGTTGGATCACGTCTAGCGGCTTTAAGCAAAGCTTTAAGTCACTTTATTTTGCGTTGTTTTTGTTTTGGTACTGTCACGAAAACCTTTTCATGTGTTCTTGGATGTATTTTTGCATCCTGGCACAAAACACCACTTATTATCAATTATAAAACGTTAAGGTTGTGTAAAATAGTGTGTATTTATAATACACAACCCATATTTGTTTACCAACAATATAACCTCTGACGTCATCATTGCGGGATACGGCGGCGTACGGTTTTTCGCGGTAAAATTTAAATTCAAATTTAATAGGGCTTATTTTAAGTAATAAATCGATTGCTTGGGAAAACTCATTTTTTTTTAATCATAATGAAGTATTATCTTCACAGTCAAAGGGATTTTAAAATTTGTGATAACACCGAATTCTAGGCAGTGTTAGACAATGGTTACTCGTACACTTTACACAGCACTGGATGGGGAGAAACAGTTCTTTTGAGCTCTGGTCACCGAGGTCCCCAAAATATTACTTCTCTGGATTTTCATTTTTGTGGAAAAATTAAGAATACGAAACGAGACCTCAAAATCGTGACGAAGCCTGCAATCAACTCAGCGCAACCGATTTAAGAGGACTTGCCGAAAATAACACAGGCTTACAAAAAAAAAGTTCTGCATGACGGACCTGAGGGATATATTCTCATGTTTCTTGGGTCACTGAAACCGAATATGATGTTAGTTTTGCCTCATCATGTCACCATTCCATGCTAACCACAAAAAGTTGAAGTTTCAAACGTTTTCTTGGTCAATTTTTTGAGGATAACAAGGAGGAAGTGACCTGATGAGGCAAAATTAATATCATAGTCGGTTTCAATGATTGAGAAAACATAGAAATATACTCCCTATAGGTTAGTGCGAATACCTTTTTGAAAAAAAAAAAATAGCTGCAGGCAAAGAAGAAAATAATTCCAGGCTCATTTTAACCGTTGAAATGTCTACTTTAAAATGGTCTATTGATGGTTTATATTTCTTGAAACCGCTTAAAATTGAGAAAAAGCAAAATAAATGACTTTTCGGATCACGAATTTTTAAATATTGTATCCTATTTTCAGTTTTTTTATTATTTATGAAAATAATGGATTAAATTTCAAGGACAGAATTTACTAAAATTAAATGAATTTAATCGAAGGAAGTGGAGAAAAACATTCTGAAACTTAAGTTTTTCTACGTACTGAAAGTGGTAAACCAGAGTTAAAACTCGCCGGCCTAGTGTGCATTTTTATTAACGTATATTTTACTATCCTTTCGCTAAATAAATAGTATAACGATGAGTAATTTGTTTTAGGTATATTTGAATGAAATAATTTGAATACATAATTATTAATCAGAACAATTCATTTATTGATATTTTTTTACAAATTTTGACCCACTTCGTCTTCAGAAAAATATTGTTTTGCCATTTTAGATCCTTTACATTGTGGTTGTGCTTCTTTTTCATCAATAAAACTTTCAAATTTCGAAGGATCTTCGAGATTATCGATGTCTTCGAGCTCTTCAATTTCAATATCAAGCCTATTTGCTAGCTCTTTATCAATAATCTCTTCCGAATCACTTACGTCTTCAAATATTTATTTATCTCTAATTGAGCAGTTTTCATGACAATTACTGCATAAATTGTCTCGTTTTCGACAGCCACATCTTTGTGTAATACAACCACTTTCACAACTGCAGCTAATATTTGTTTAATAATTCTTCCGGAATTAAGTCTGAACTGTCTGGAATAAATTTAGGCACGAGTCTACCTAGATGTTCGTTCCAGCCTCATTGCTTAGTTTTCTTGTTATCGGACTCGTTTAAATAACCAAGCCAGGTTTGCAATTGATAATAAACTCTATAGGAGTGTTGTGTAGCTGCTCCTTCAGCTGGTGGAAGTTTTTCCAATTTGAAAGTAGATTTGTTAGTTGCCAGTTGGTAATGCTCAAATCTTAATTGATTTAATAACATATCCATCTCTTTACTTTTGTAAGTACCGGCTATAAGTTTAGATCAATTTTTTGCAATGGTTATTTGGTTTGCATCTTAAAAAAACACTAGCTAGGGGCTTGATAAATTTTTGTTGATCAGTAATGATTTTACTATTATTTTTTCCTTTTCCAGTAAAAGGATACAAACCTGAAAAAGAGTGAAGATATGCTGTTATATTTGTGTACGATTCGTGTTTGAAACAATTAGGTGTATAAACTGAGTCTGGTTTGTGGTTTGTGGAAAAGAATACTGAGACCATTTGAATTTAGTTGATGCAGAAGTACTAGTAAATCAATATCTTGTCCCATGACGACGACAGCTATATTATTGTGTTTTGCTAGTTCAATTGTAGTATGTATAATTAATCCATCGGCGTCTACAAATTAGAATGCTACAAAGGAATCCTACTTTAAAATAATTTATATGCCTTGCTATTTTTGACGACAGCTGATTCTTATTGATAAGCAGTTTTTCTGTTACATTTTTTTAATTAAAATACTCAATCAACACTGAACTAGATGGCCGAATAGGGACTAATCCAAAACGAGCTAGGCTGCTCTCTTGGTCCGACCCTTCTTATCCCCTTCCCTCCGTCCACTTTAGGCGGGCCTGAACCTTTTATAAGTAACTATTCTAATATGAATTTCCGAATTCACAATTTTGTAAATTTTTGTACCACGTTTATATGCATAACTTAAAAGATTTCTTTATTAATTTGTTTTTTATTTAGAAGTTTCATGATGATTTCCGCAACTTTCTTCAATTAAATCCATTCAACTTTAGTAATATTATATTGAAGTAAATTCTGCCATTGAAATTTAATTTATTATTTACATGAATAATAAAAAAAAATAATGTATAATATTCGTGACCCGAAAAGACATTTTTTCGGTTTTTGTCAATTTTAAGCGGTTTCATGAAAAAGAAACCATCAACATTAGACAATTTTAAAGTAGACATTTCAACGGTTAAAATGAGCCCTGATAAAATATTTAAATCGAAAAAACACTGTAATAACTGGGGTTTTATTCCCCTAATTACATGATTTAATCAGACATTACCATTGGCAGAGTACGGAGTGTCCCAATTACTTTTGCAGACTCCGTCGATATTATAGTATATCCATCGAAATCAAAACTGTGCTTACCCTTTTCCTTCTAGGTGTTTATATCCTTTATGGTGCCTCTCAACCAGGTTACTTCACAAACAAACTTTACTGAATATAAAATGAACTTAATTTCTTAACAAGCAAATAAAACACGTGATTTCTCAAAACACTTAAACCACTATATTTACAGAAGAAAATGAAAACAAATGGAAATGACAATCACAAACGTTTACGATTAAATAAAGTAACAAACGGTAATTACGCTATATCAAGAAAAGAAATGGTCCGCGGCAATTTCAAATCTTTAGCTAAATCGCGACCGAACATTCTTAGTTCAATTACAACACATTAATTTTCTACTTATTAAAGCCGGCAAAATTCTGAACAAATGTACTTAAACTTTAAAAGTGAAAAAGGTTCGCAAAACGAGAATTTACTATACCCTGTAGGTAGATGACGACCGTTCAGACGTTAAGCCAAGAGTATCGATATCCTCTCAATCGAAATAAGACGTTTCAAAAGTGGGCCGTAAACTTTAAACTCTCGACCAATTAGGATCTTCTTTACTTTAAACCGTACTCATTTGAAATTACCTAACGGAGCATGGTATTTATCATATGGCCTAAGTTAACATTTTAATACCAGTCCAGCAGATGGAAAAAACCCCTTTTGTTCCTTGCTTTGCATTTGTATAGGGGAAAAAATCTGCCTTATTTGGTCTATCTATTTTAGTCTATTACATATGATTCTGGAACCCTATTTCAACTGCCTTAGTCTAGAAAATTTAACTAGACGCCCCGGTGCGGTCGTATTTAAACAAGTGTCCATAACTTCAAGTAAGAAAAGCGAATTGGACATAAAATAATTTGGATGGTTATTTATTGTTTACAAGTGGCTAACGTCGACTACCTAATAAAGAGTAAAGTTAACAAATCACGTTTCCTGGGCTCTAAAATAAATCAGTTTGAAACATAAAACAGATGTATCTATGACCGGCATTTTACGATAGTTTACTAAAGTCTCGACCCTTAAAATGTTACCAAGATCGGAATACGGTTATTCTGTTGCGACAGGGCCGGACTTGGCTCCCTTAATTTGACTTTTGTTACAACACCAATAAAGTTTTCCATGGAAGATTTTGTTTTTCTACTCGAAAACTGTAAATATCCCAGAAACTACTTGTTTCCCAGATTCCAAAAAAATCATGCTTATTCAGTGTAAAAGAAGTATACCTCACAAAATTTCATGTAAATTGAATTATTTTTACGAGAAAAAAAATAAAAAACCGAAAAATAGGTTTTCCGCCATTTTCTCAGAAGATTTGAGGTTGGTTGAAAAATACCTTATATAAAAGTTTTACATTTTTTTATTAGCTTCTCCGCTAGGAGGTCACGTTTCGCCAAAAATCGCAAAAACCACTTTCAACCCCTAAACAGCACCCCTAGTCCACAATTTCCTATTATCCCGTGTTTAATTTTTGTTTTTTCACTTCATTATAACCTTAACAACCGGTGGTCCTTGCCTGTTGCTATTTTCTTTTTTTTACCATTCGAAATCCGCTTTGGCACCAGCCTACTAGGACCTAGGTGCGTCACATTTCAAGTTTTTTGTAGGTAAATCGAATGCGCATTGAGAAGTGTATCCAGATTGATGCTAGGTTACTGGAAAAGAAAGTTACATCTGATAGAATTAAATTTGTTAGTTCTAATTTTAAATTATTCTTTATTTAAATAAAGCATATAAAATTCCCTTTGCTAGAGCGCTTTTTTTAATTTCCATGGCACACAAGTGGAAATAATCATCAAAATCATAAGTAAAATATGGAGTCTACGAAAACGTAGAACAGAAATGGTATAATATATTTTATAATTGTCAGTTAAAATTTACAATTAGACATAATTGTAAGTTTAAAGTGGCAATTATAATTATAATTGTCACTTGTCACTTTGCGATTATATATAATTGTAAGTTTGAATTGACAATTATAATATAATAAATACTTTACACCATATCCGTTCTACGCTTGAGTAGGAATTAGCACAAAATAACTAAAAAGCGCGAATTTTGGGTTAAAATCAGTGCAAGGACTAAAAATTTGGTTTTGGCAATTTGTTCAAACAACGGTTTTCGATATCTTCAGCGTGAAGCGAGACATCACCATTTCGCCCTCTACAAAGCCGCAGCGGCGGATCCAATAGGAATTAACAGGGGGGCACAATCATTTAAATGCGCCACAAGTGAAAATGTTGTGTTTTCCAAGGTTAAACGCTCTCAAATGAAAGAAAATCAGAAATTTGAAAAAACAATTTATTCATTTAAGTTTTATCATAATTATTTAATAAAAAAAAAACAATGCAGAAAACTAAATATTAACAAAAATAAAACAACAGCAAGGCAAACTGAAAATTGTATAAATTCCAATTGAAGTTTTCTGGCAAGTTTCTTTGAAAACATGTCTTAAGACCTCTTCAGGAACTATTTTCACATTTTTATTGATGTTCATCAAACTCAAACCATATAGTCTCTCTTGACCCATGGTTGACTTCAAGTACGTGTTAATACCTTTTAACGCTCTAAACGATCTTTCAGATGTTTCAGTAGTTACAGATAATACGCAAAAAATATACGTTGAATATTTGTATATAAGAAGACAAAAAATAAACGCCACCCCTCTGGATCCACTACTGAAAAGCCGCATTTAGACACTGCTTAAACTGAATATCTCAAAACAGTCAGTTCATGAATCTCTATTGCTGTAACAGAAATTGTTTATTTACCTCTAAGAAGAACGAAAATACAAGCTTATTTATATTAAGTGCAACACTGTAGAACTGTCACATCTAAATCACAAGCCGCGGAATCATTTTGCTCAAATTTTGCGTTCGTGTTTAGGACAGCCACACCTCGAAGAGCAATTCAAATTCATTCCTAGCTCAAATATAGGAGGGGGTAGTGTACTCCTAAAAACTGACAAAGAAATGCAAACATTTCTTCCCCTCTATAATGCAGTCCATGATGCTAATAGGTAGAGAGCTGGCCGTATAGATTTCCTATGAATAAGATACACGAAAATCTTGATGTGAGTGAGTAAGTACTACCACAGACATAGAAGGAGCCACTTTTCATTTTTGCAAATTTTGCCCGCGTCATGGAATTCTGACGTCACTTCCGGTCACGATTTTTTGTGTCATCGAATACATGAATAATATTTACGTCAAAATGTAGGTTTTAAGGTATACAATGAGACTTTAGTGGGCTGCTAGGCTTAATTTGCCCGCAACCCTGAGACACCCTCGATTAAAATTTTTTTACTTCCCTCGCATACCGAAGGGAAGTATTGTATTCGAGAAAAAATCACCCTCCGAGATTTTTTCGGATTTTGACGTTTCAGATCGTGTAGATTTCGAAAATATAGGTTTTTCAATTCCGTCAGTCTGTCTATCTGTCTGTCTGTCTGTTGGTGCATTAACTAAAAAAACTACTTGACGGAGAGCAGTCAAATTTGGTAGGTAGTTGACGCTATCGTCAGCGAAGAAATGGTTAAACTTTGACTGGAAAATATACAGGGTGGACCGTCTAAAGGGAATAAATAATGAAAAAAAATGTTTTTTCCTCAAATTTAAAATTTCCACGTTTCATGACACGCTAAACCTATTTCAGAAAAAAAAAATTTTTTTCAAACATTTTCGAAACATTTTTTTGTCACTAAAATAGATGATTTTTTTTGTTCAAATTTAAAATTTCCACGTTTCATCGCATTCTAAACCTATTAAAAAAAAAAGAATTTTTTAAAACATTTTTGAAACATTTTTTAGCACTAAAATAGGTGGAACAATTTTTTCTTTTTTCAAATTTAAAATTTCCACGTTTCGTAGCGTTCTAAACCTATTTAAAAAATATATAATGTTTTTTACCTTTTTTGAAAAAATTTTACCACTAAAATAGATGGATTTTTTTTCCTTTGTTCAAATTTAAAATTTCCACGTGTCCATGGCATTCTAAACCTATTCAAACAAATTTAAAAAATTGTACAAATTTTTTTGAAAAATTTTAAAAAAAATTTGAAAATTTAAAAAATTTTAGAAAAAATTTTCAATCTATTTATCACTAACTATAGAATAGACGAAACATTTTGTTTGCTCAAATTTAAAATTTCCACGTTTCATGACATTCCAAACCTATTTCGGAAAAATAATTTGCCAATTTTTTTACCATTTTGGAAAAAATTTTACTACTTACTAGAATAGAATAGAAAAAATTTGTTTTTGCTCAAATTTAAAATTTTCACGTTTGATGAGATTCTAAAACTATTTCAGAAAAATAAAATTGAACATTTTTTCCCCCAACATTTTTGAAAAATTTGTTGCCGCTAAAATAGACGGATTTTTTTTTTCTTTATTTAAATTTGAAATTTTCACGTTTCATGAGATTCTAAAACGATTTCAAAAAAAAAAACATTTTTGAAAAATTCTTCTCCGCTAAAATAGATGGAAATTTTATTTTTCTTTGCTCAAATTTAAAATTTTCACGTTTCATGGCATTCTAAACCTACTTATTTAAAAAAAAAAAAATCAAAATTACCGCTACTATAGGATAGAAGGAAACTTTCCTTTTTGCTCAAATTTAAAATTTCGTGGCATTCTATTTCAGAAGTAAAAAATTTTGAACACTTTCTTACCAATATTTTTGAAAAATTTCAAAAAAATGACATTTTTTAACCACCACTATACTTCCACTCTACTACGTGAATGTGGAATTGAAAATGTGACAGATGGCAATAATATTTGGCATATGCACTTTTATTGAAAAATATACAGGGTGGTCATCCCAAGAAATAATTCAGTCATGGTGGACATTTAAAAAGGTATTTGCGCAAGCCTCCCGTATTTGGCACCTGTTATTTAGTATTGAACTTTTGCTGTTGGATGATCACTGTATATTTTTTTGACCAAAACTCATCAGGTTTTCTTTGTAATAATAGTGATAACTATATTCCCATTATTATTTTCAATGTCATTTCGTAATTATTAATTTTTTAGGGTGACCGCATGCACAAATAAAGAGGGAAGTTTTGTGTAAATACCTTTACCGATTTTTTTTTCTGTATTCTTAAGTCAAATGCATGAATTATTTTTTTTTTTGTGGGTTAAAGTACAAGCCTTCTAGTTATTAAAAAACATAGGCTGCATCTTCTTATTTGCCCGCATTCTCCCATTATGACGTCACTTCCGGTAAAATTCCATGACACGGCAAAATTTGCTTGTATGAAAAGTGGCTCGCTGTAGGTTTGTGGTAGTACTTACTCATACAAAGTTTTTCACGTATTTTATTCATAGGAAATCTATACAGCCGGCTCTCTACCTATAATAAAAATGTGTATTGTAAACTACAATGCACTGAACTCTCTTCTATGGAGAAGTTAATCCCAGCAGCGTCCGACAGTTCATTTATATCAAGATTCCAAATTAAAATATGTATATATTTTTAATTCATAGTTACAAGCGAAGAGTTTCTCGAACACACCGCGAAAGCTTGCCTTTTCTTATTTTACTTTTTCAAATTTAACGTGTATTCTCAAATCTGCATTATATTTATTTATCTAACACTTATTTTCTGTTGAAGCATTTGATTATGTGGTTGAAATAAAGGAAGGTGATAAAATTTGTTTTGGGTCAGGAGTGAATAGAGACACTAGTTTAACAGGAAAAGGTCTGTCTCCGTTTCAGAAAAGAGTAACTCCAGAAATTTTTCCTAATATAGGACCTGGAGTATATCACACAGAAAAATATACGTCTGCTTTATATCCACTGATGAATAAGGTAATATTTCATAATTTCAGATTTTAAGATAAATATCATTTATTTATAAGCAACAAAGCAAAAATAAACACCCCGTGGGATCGTCAGTAATGGTTTCAGCTACAATTCAAATAAATATTACTATTTAGTGGAGAGAAATTAAAAATTAAAAAGTGACGCAATCGAGATGTTGAGTTTATTTTTATTCTTTTATTCTATACATGTAAATGAGTCGGAAACCGAAAAAAATAACAAAATCGGGCTGCGGCTTCGCGAGAAAAGCACATAAAAGTGCATTTTAGGGGCATTTCGAGTGCATCGCTACGCCATTTTTTAAATATCTCCGGCTGTATTGGTGGTAGAATAATAAAAAAAACTTAGGCTACCGAACTGTTGGAGCATAATTACATTAAAAGTACATCCTATTCTCAAAAAATCCAAATTTACATCGTCGTCCGGGAATGTATTGCTTTTACTACTAAATACACAATATACTATTTTTAAATAAAAACAAAAATGAATTAATTGTTTTTGATTTTATTATTTTATAACTGTTTTTATAATTTTTTCATAAATAATCATTTTTCAAATAAAACAAAAATAATAATTCGTTTGATGTCTTTAATACTTTAACAGTTTTCAATTACAAATAGACGTGGATTATGCCTATTGGGACACCATTAAAAAAAACTCATCTTGTACTCTATACCAAAGGTAGTGTGGAAAGGAGTGCACGTATCATGAGAAACATAAACGTTACAACTTTTTGAATCGAATTTTCTCAAAAACCGTTAGTCTTGCGAAAGAAGGTAATACTATGTTTTTTTGTAGGCAATTTTCTAAGCTGCAAATTTGATAACCACTGTTCTTTCGATAAAAGTGGCCGTTAACGAGATTCTCGCGAAGAACCGTGTTTTATGGCCTTTAACCTGAGTAACATTTTTAGCGGTACACATATCGATGGGGACTTTTCGGATGTTGTTTAGAACCACAAAAAGAAGGTTCATGCAAAAATCCAACAGTCCCCTATTTTGTCTACTCTGCAATGTCTCTATTCCCTGCATTAATAGCCTTTTTCAGTATTTCACTTAGAGGCAATAACTACAATATTTAATTTTGCCCTGTTTCAAGATACGCAGCAAGAAGGGAGTAGGATCACTTGGTGGGAACACGCTACGATGGAAAAAATCTCATGTTAGAGTACCGTCTCCTGGACGTTATGACGTTAGATTGAAATGGGATGATGGTAGAAAGAGTACGGCACCATTTGGAATGAAGAGTAAACTGAGACAAGTCCAGATGAACAACTATCCTGGGTATTTTTATTACCTACCATTAAATTAATTATAAAAAAAAATATCCCGCATATGGTATATTGTTATTCTGTATTATTTTCATTCAATCAACTAGTAGTGGTGGTTGGTCTTGATTCGAGAATAATTTTCTACCTAAGCAAACTTTGTACACGCATGTACTACTTTATATGTAGAATATGATTTTAAAAAGTTTGTCTGGATAGGACTGTTATTCTGTCGTCTCTGTCCCAGAAATCCCTAATATAATGGAGTAATTTATGTAATTATACAGGATGTAATCAGTTTCATGTCATTAAAAAAAACTGGTAATGGAGACCGACTAGACAAACAATAAACCTTTATGACTTTTCCCTCTAGGGGCACTTTGAAAAAAACTGATCTAGGTCAATTTATTTAATATTATGATAGACAACTATTTAAAACCACTGCTTTTTTTCGCAATGGACTTGTAGTTCCCAATTATACAACTTTTAAATTGTCATAAAAAAGTGCTCGTCGGCACACGCGGTGTCAAAGGATCATCGACCGCCTTTGATGGACCGCCTCAACCGAACTGAGACAAGTATAAAGAGGTAAATAATTCAGTCTCTCTTCGTGCACAATTGCAAGCAAATAATGGCCATAGAGGTTTAAACAGAGCATTTCTTTGCATGCGTGTTTTTTAATTTGGAACAAAATGTTGGATTGTTTATAATTTAGAAAATTTAAATGTGGTTTATTAACATTTGTAACATAAATGAGTGTCCTGGGTTAAAAGCTTACTACCTACCTAAATGATTCAAAATCTCTGCATCTGCATCAATACACAGTTCGGTACGTCGAAAAGAGGGAACAACACGTAAGGCTAGTGGGGAGGGGGATAAAGCACCAAATTAGGAGATATCTCCCTTATAATCAAATTTTATCCAAAAATAGTCTTCAACAATCCTGTAGTATTTAGTTATGTACAACTTACACATATTTTCATTTAAATAACATCACCCAATTTGTAAAAAACAGCTTATTGTTTGTTAATCATTAAAATTATGATTAACAATAAGCTGTTTTCTGCAAATTGGGTGATGTTATTTAACTGAAAATATGTGTAAGTTGTACATAAATAAATACTACAGGATTGTTGATGACAATTTTTTGATAAAATTTGATTATAAGGGAGATATCTCCTAATTTGGTGCTTTATGAGGATAAAGGGAGGAGGCTCCCCACTAGCCTTACGTGTTGTTCCCTCTTAAGGACATACGCACTTCGTTCAACACTAAACACTAAACTATCAACTAACGTTGTCAATAAAGAAAAATAAAATAAAAACTTGGTACAAAAGCCAAAAAGGAATACAAAAAGAACGAACAAGTAAGTTGTGTCTGTACGTAATCAAGAATTTGACGACTTGAACGGTAAGTCAATAAAATAAATCTTAACTATAAATACACAATGACGCGAAATTCAAAAATAACAAAAACAACGAACGGCGGGTCGGACGTGTGTACATAACGAAATACCCACAGTAGCTAAAATAAAATATTGCACAAGGGAGAGTTATAGTTTTCTTCAGATCAGATCTAGATCTAAACCTACCTCAATATTCCAGCAGTTCTCAAAAAATGTTATTGAAAATTTGCGAAATTTCTGTTTATTTTTTTTCTCCAAAACTATGTGCTTTAGACCCCATGTTATATCAGGTTTTTTTGTTTGTCTTGTCGTTCCCTACCACCAGTCTTTTTTAATGACATGAAACTAATTACACCCTGTATATACTTAGTGAAAATAAAGAATATCGATTTTATTTGTGGGACAAAGGTTTTACGAAAAAGTATTTTTTTTAAATTTTTAAATCGAGTAAATAATTAAAAAGCAATGTTCATCGCGGTGTAATAGGGAATGGACGGAGCGTATATTCAGCCATTAGCTTGTGGAATTGCACGCTCTCAGGAAGAAAATATAATAATTTCTCAATCTTTACTACGAAAGGAAAATGTTTCGTAGAATTCGTTAGTTTATTAATTTATTTAAGAAATAACTTGAAGTAAAAGGCATAAAATGAGATGGTGCTAAAAATGTATTAATTTCATAATTTGGCGCAATTTTTCAGTAATTGTAAATTAAAGAATGCTGTGAAATATTAAAAAATTAACAGATAAAAAAAAAATAAAAACTGCAAATTAAAGGTTAGAGTGTAACCTTTTCGATGGCAGTTTCAATTTAATTCAATTCAGTCAAAAATTCAATTTTTTTATTTTTGAAATAGGCTTAGAATGTCATAAAACGTAGATATTTTAAATTTGAGAGAAAAAAAAATTTTGTCTGTCTGTCGGTCTGCAACTTTTTTGTGCGCACGATTTCTCAGCAACTATTGGCTTGAAATTTGGTACCCATATTAGTTCCATTGAAATGTTACATTGACCTTGCATTTTGGGTAAGACAAGAGTTTTTTCTTTTCATGTTTAGGGAGAGCCAGTGTGAGTATAAAACTCGATTCTCGGGGTTGAAAGTCCCCCCCCCATTTGTCCGCCATCTTGAAAAAATGAGCGTAAACAGTTATTCCGCGTTATCTTGAGAACCGTAAGTCCCACAAAAAAAAAATCTAATACTTTTTTTGTAGAGAACTGAATTCTCTACAATGTTGGTCCAGATACTTCTTACCGTAAAACTGAAAATGAAAAAGTTATAATTTAAAATAGACTAATAATATTTTCAAGAAAAATATCATTTAAGGGTTTTAACTTTTTTTCTATTGATTTTATTGAAAGTACATATTAGATGTTTCTTGTACATCATTTTATGGCGAACAATTTTCTCTACTCATTTTTTAAATTTCTCTTCTTTGGAGAGGTGTTAGGACGCTGTAAATGGATCAAGTGCATCAAAAAGGGCATTGGATAATTCTGAGAAAAAAATGAGAACATTTCTTAGATGTTTAAAAGTGAATTATTTATTATTTGTTTGCTTATAGTAATGAAACATTTTCTTTATAGGATTTTGCAAACAGTGGAAAGAAAAGCTATCTATGAGAACTAAAGGAAAAACTATCTATATAAAAATATTAATGAAATCTTTGCATTCTTTCGATAACCTGACTTCTGGTTATGCTAGCAAGTAAAATTCTGATTTGCCATTCTCATTTTAACTATGTTGGATGCTAGTGTTAAAATGAGAATGGCAAATCAGAATTTTACTTGCTAGCATAACCAGAAGTCAGGTTATCGAAAGAATGCAAAGATTTCATTAATATTTTTATATAGATAGTTTTTCCTTTAGTTCTCATAGATAGCTTTTCTTTCCACTGTTTGCGAAATCCTATAAAGAAAATGTTTCATTTCTTAGATGATTCCAAACTCTTTTTGTCTCTTGCAATTTTTGTCCAAACTTCCTCTTTTTCGAGTAAAGAAATCGCAGATTTATAAAATTTTGATTTTTCCTCGCCATATAACTTAAAAAAATGACAATTTCAGAAAAAATATTGCGAACAAAAGTAATCTATTTTTAGTCAAACAATCCGAACTTGCAATAAAATATAGGGATTTTCATTTTAAGAACCTAATTTGCCCTTGAATGACCAAGTTTCAGGTTGAAAAAAATCACCTGGATGATTAAACTTTCAAATATCTCGAGTAATAAGCACTCTACGAAAAAATGTTTAAAACAAAAGTTGTAGAATTGGATGCGGGCAGTGCGGCGGTATATGTCACTTTGACTTTTGGTGGAAGGGTTAAGGTCATTTAAGGTCAAATTTGGTTTTTTAATCGGTAACTCCTATATTTTATTGCAAATTCGGATTGTCTGACTAAAAATAGACTACTTTTGTTCGAAACGTATTTTCTGAAATTGTTATTTTTTAAAGTTATCTGGCGAGGAAAAATCAAAACTTTAGAAATTTGCAATTTTTTTACTCGAAAAAGAAAAGGTTTGGATAAAAATTCACAGATTTCTCAATTCTTGCAACCATCGGGACATTTGAAATGATAACACCATACACAAAACATAAACTATTTCCGGACTCGGTTTCGCCTCGTCCGATCTCCACTCTCGATTGCGACACCGACCTTAAATGAAAACTGGTAACTCGATATATGCAACTCATATTACATTGGCATATATTAGCCGTTACATATAAGACAGTCTCACTCGACCACGACACCGCTGTTTTTTGACCATGAACGAAAACTGGTAACTCGACCCCCATATACGAACATAAACATTTCCAAGGTTGCAGGAGACAAAAAGAGTTTGGAATCATCCCAGGAATGTTCTCAAATTTTTCAGAATAGTCCAGTGCCCTTTTTGAGGCACTTGATCCATTTCCAGCGTCCTAACACCTTTCCAACTAAGAGAAATTTTAAAAAAATGTGTAGATAAAATTGTTCGCAATAAAATGATGTACAAGAAACATCTGACTTGTATTTTAAATAAAATCAATGGGAAAAAAATTATAACCCTTAAATGATATTTTTTTTGAAAATTTTAGTCTATTTTGAATTATAACTTGCATTTTCAACTTTACGGTAAGAAGTATCTAGATCGAGATTGTAGAGAATTAAATTCTGTCTTAAACATTTGTTTGTGAGACTTCCAGTTCTCAAAATAGCGCGGAAAAATTGTTTACGCACCCTTTTTTAAGATGGCGGCCAAATGGGGGGGTTTTCAACCCCAAAAATCGAGTTTTATACTTACACTGAGCCGCCCTGATCCTCAAAAGAAAAAAATCTTGTCCTACAATGGACTATATGTATCACGACTAGATCTGGAACTTGATTATATTTTGCACTAATTCCGATGAAGGGTTGGGGGTTAAATAGGGGTAAATAAGGGAAATATGTGAATCAAGCTGGTAAGAGTGCAGTAACTTGGAATTTTGTGCATATGCTAGAAGCCAAGACCTCAGATTTTTTATAATATTTTCAACCCCTTCCCACACCACCCCCTCTCCATTATTAAGGGGTTTAATATAATAAAATTGAGATATTCACTTGAAATTTGGTACCGTGTGTATTATAACGATATCTGGAACTAGATTATATTTTGAGAAGATCCCGTTTAAGGGTTGGGGGTTAAGTAGGAGTAAATAGGGGATAATAAGTAAAACAAGCTTATAAGAGTACAGAAATTTGGGATTTGGTGTATATACTAGAAGTGAAGGCCTCAGGTTTTTTATAATATTTTCCATCCCCCCCCCCACCCCGACTCCCTTATTAAAGGGGTTGATAAAATTAAATTGAGATTTTCACTTGAAAGGCACACGTATATATTATAACGACATCTGAAACTAGATTATATTTTGAGACGATTCCGTTGAAGGAGTGGGGGTAAGTAAAGGTAAATACGGAAAAATAAATAAAGCAAGCTGGTAAGAGTACAGAAACTTGGGATTTGGTGTATATACTAGAAACCAAGGCCTCGGAGTTCTTTCTAATATTTTTTCAACCCTCCACCCCCAACACCTCCACTCCATTATAAAATGGGTTGATAACATAAAATTGAGATATTCACTTGAAAGTTAGTACATGTATGTATTATAATGACATCTGATTAAGATGATTCCATTGAAGGGGTGGGAGGCGGTAGGTTTCGAATATGGGAAAGTAAGTAGAGCAAGCTAATAACAGTCTTAAAACTTCATTTTTAACGTATATGGTAGAATAAAACTATTTGATGGCCTAAGTATTTTATTTCTTTGCTGGCCCTCACACATTTTTGAGGGGATACTTTCAGATTATGGAGTCTAAGGCGTTCGAATACCGATCTTAAATGAGAGAGATGTTGTTCGATATTTTCGCTATAAATTATTATATCGTCTAAATATACTTTACAGAAGTGGTTCAGATATCCAGTCAAAACGTCTCGCGCCATGAACTTCTGAAAGGTACAAGGAGCAGTCTTCAATCCGAGAGGAGGCATGACATTAAACTTGTATGATGCCCCGTCGGGGGTAGTGAACGTAGAAAAATCCTTCGACGATTCCTCGAGTGGTATTTGCCAATAGCCACTTTTAAGATCCAGAACGGTGAAAATATTTGCCTTCCCTAAATCTTTAATGCTTTCATATAATTTTGGTAAGACGGAGGCTTCGTCTGTCGTTACTGAATTAAGATGTCTGTAGTCGATACAGAATCGAGGCTTCTGGTCAGGTCTTTCTATTATTATCGGGGGTGAACTGCACGGGGCCATACTCGGTTCTATTACGCCTGCCTTAAGCATCTCTTCGATCTGTTCGTACATAATTTTTTTCTTTGTGGGAGACATGGGATAAGGTCTTATATTAAATTAGGAATCGTCTTTTACTAGAATTTTGTGTTTTATTGTTAATGTGGTTGCTTGAGTCTGTACCTCAGTGAACAGTTCCGAAAACTCTTCGAAGAGCGGCCCGAGAGTTTCGTTTAAAATGGCCAGCTCCTCGGGTAGACTAGGCTGTCTTTTATCCCGTTCGGTAGCTTGGTTCCAGAAGTCGGTTATGCGATCATCTATGCCGATGTACACGCATTTTCTATCAAAATCAAAAAGTGCTCTGCTCTGATATAAAAACGGGGCTCCCAGTATCAGCTCCTCGTTTAGACTAGAGATTACTTGCATGGTACTTTCGAACGGTTTGTCTAATATGTTTATTATAACTTTTGTAGTCCCTAAAGAATCTAATAACATATTACCGCAAGCTAGAGAGAATTGTTGAGGGGCTGTGAGATCTTATAATTATTTAGGAGTCTCGGATGAATGATATTTCTTGTCGAGCCGGTATCTAGGAGGGCATTAACGGTTCGATTATTTACTATGATTTTGATGCGAGGTAGAGGGAATACGTCGCTGGTGAAGTTAATGCATTCGAATGGTAATGTGGCTTCGGGATCTTTGAATAAGCAAGACAGACCAGGAAGATCATCGAAGGATCGATGTTTTAATTTATATTTACATTTCATTGCTCTCGGCTTTCGCTTCGAGCTGGAGTGGGCCTGAAGTTCGGGGACCTCGGAGAGAACCCGTGGCTGGGGCCTCTGTCCCCCCTTGAGTTTCCCTGCCGTATGTTCCTATAAGGATTGTTAGGGCAGTCTGCATGATAATGCCTTTGTTCGTTGGGGCAGTAACGACAAGGGGTAGCGGTTGACGTGCGGCCCGGGAGTTCCCGGTACTGCTGACATTCTCGCGTCTAGGAGGTTCTTAAAAACGCACTCGAGGCGTGAAAGAGGTTTGGACTGGGCGTCCTGTATTTTGCTGATCGCTTCTCCAATTCATGTTTTGCGATTGCATTGGTCGGGTCCCTTGAGGATTTGACTAACGACTATTTTCTTGTTGTAAAATTTTAATGAGCTGGGATTTCTCTTCTGCCAGATCTTTTTCGATGGCTGTCGTCGTCTTCTTAGGCGAGATCTAAGCTCGGGGCGGAGCTGATCCATAATCATTTTTGTCTTTAGGATTTCGGGTTTGAAACAATCTATCCTATTGAAAAACCTATTTTGCGAGTGATGAACACCGCTGTATCTTCCTGAGTACCATGACGGTCTCCGTAAAGCTTTGTCATAACATGAGTTATGATCTCGCTCGAGTCAAATCGAGATCGGAATCTTTCTACAAACAGTCTATAGCTGGTGATGAGGGTGAGATACTGGTCAAACCATATCTTAGCATTTCCCTTTAATTGTTCAGTAATTGAAAAGAGTTTGTCCGTCTCATGTGTTATATGAGCTCGGACGAAGAACTCTGCCATATGTCTTATGAAGGTTTCAGGATCTTCGTGATCCAGCCCATGAAATTCGACGTTAGATCGTCGTGGTCTGTCTCTTTGGACATTAGTAGCATTATGAATAGCTCTCGCAAAGCCCTCAGCCATGTTAACAAACATATCCTGCATGCCGGTCTGAACCTCATCTGTGGTAACCTTGTCCGTTCTCGGAATTTGGGTGTTTTCGAATTTTTGTTCCATCTCTCTGGAGTCAGCTGCTATTAATAAAGCATCGTTGTCGTAAAAGTTGTCGTAAAAGCGACTGGGAGTGGATTCAATAGAACCTTCCATCTCACATTGTCTACTTTTGCAATTAGCAAGATCCTTGCTAGGGCGCCATGTAGATGAACCTATTATCGTTTGGTATGAAGGACACGGCTCCGGCCTAAATTATACAAAATCCTTGTCGTGTCCTTCAGACCAACCGATACTAGATTCATCTACATTACCAAGGTCAAATAACTCGTTTACAGTCGTCAATCCTTCGAAATATTATTCTTTAAAATATACCAACAGAATTCAGATTTGATTTAATTATTAAAACTAGTTAACTTAAATCTATTCCTTATCATATTTTATATTTGAATACTAAATGAAATTAAGTTTCCAAAGTTATCTCCTTTGGATTATTATACGCGAACGCACCACCCAATCGTCCGTACATCGTTAATTTTTTATATTCTTTAATGGGACCCAAATATTCAAATAAAATATGATACATACTAGAATAAATATATTAAATGTGAAGAAAAGTTAAAAATCGGCATAATAGTTGTTCCTATAAGAGATTAAAACATTAGAAAAATGACGAAATTTTACAAATTTAATTGGACGGTTTACCAATAGAGGGCGAGGCAGTAGCTGTTCGAAGTGGTAACTGCTGCAAATCACTAAAAAACCGGGTCTGAGTTATATTTTCTTTTCTCTAGCGTTTGAAGTAGTGTTTAAAAGAATTTTAATTTACTTACCAATTGAATTGTTATATTATATAAAACCTATATGGCTAGTCAATTGTATGATTCCTGTTTTATCGGCATAACCATTAGTTTGCTTTCTGTTATACGAACTTACTGTAGCGTGCAAACGCACTCTTAAGAAATACTGTACAATAACTAGAGGCATTAGCTGCAAACAAAAACAATTATCACTTATCACCATCATCCAGACACATAGTCTCTTTGAAAAATTGCTAGTTACCTCCTTCATCCACTCGACCCTTTAATTTATTCAAGTGGTTAAATAATTAATTATTCATTAAACAAAGCATATGCTTTTTAAATTTTCATACTTTTTAACTGTTCTTAGTAGGCCACGATAGTATTTTCTTAGACAAAAGTTAATCAATTTTGTTAATTTCATTCATAACCGACAAAAATTTGAAGTTGATCTAGAAAGACACACAATTAATTCTGTAAAATATTAAGGCCTTTTAGTTTAAAATATATTTCATTAACTTTCTGTAATATATTAGTATTACTATTTGCATTCAATATTTTTTTAGGCCTCCTACATATGACCTTCGAAAAACGAGTAAATGCAGAAGAACCAGATACATGTATAATTTTGGACACCCTACTATGATTCATGCTGTAGAAACTGTATGCGTTCCTATTCCGACAGATACATGCCACAAATGTAATAATAAATTATGCGAAGGGGACTATTGGCACAAAGACTATACTTTGTTTTTATGCCAGTTGTGTTGGCAAGAAGAGAAACGCACAAAAGAAATATACGACGAAAAGGGATTAAAACAGTTTAAGGTAAGATTAAGGTACTATATATTTGCTGAGAAAATATTGATGCTATGTGTATTATATTGTACTGGGTAACACGAGATACCACTAACACACTATTTATTGACTTATTATTCACAAGATGTTTACTTCAGACAAATATAACTTTAAACATTGTTGTTCACTTTGGATCACTTTGGATTTGTCTCAACCTTACTGAAGTGAACTCGTTTAGAAACTGCCTTTCAACCGTGAATCACAGTTGGCGTCTAAAGCATTCTAGTACAGTTTCCTAGTATAGAAACCTTGAACCGGCATTTCCTAGAGAATTGGATTGGGCACGTTTTCTAGAGAATACAATCTAGGTGTCGAGACATAATAATGAATACAATCCCTGCTCATTAATTCATGCTACCCACACTTAGGGGGTGCCAATACGTAAAACTGCTCCGTCCTTAAGCCTGAACATCCTGGTCAGGTAATTCAGAGTCCTTCATATATTTCATCAGTTTATCCAAACGGACGATCTTCATCTTAGACCCTTGGTCTCGTTGACTTCGATAAACGACATTATTGATTCGGGTAATAACAGTAGACGGTCCTTCCCAAGTTTCGGTAAACTTCCTTTCTTTGTGCAACAAAACCAGATCTCCCACTTTGAACCCTCCTGAACTGCCCTTATGGTTATAACGAGTCTTCATTCGGTCACTAACTGGGAATAAACTCGCCATATTGTTAGCGATCCACTCGAAAGGAGCTCTGACGTTATTCACCTTCATTTATTTATTTTTTTAATGGCCTTATTAATATTAACGTCCTGACAGAGTTTAGCTATTTTTTCATTTTCTATTTTTTATTTTTTTATTTTAATGCCTTATTTATATTGCTGCTCTACCACTCAATGAGGACACGTACACATAGACAGCAACACAACAACCATTCTCTGCGATATTGCCATCTACCGCAGCTGAGACTCGAACTCAGGAGAGATAACAGCGATTAGACATGTTGTGCCACTCAACAGCAGTGTAGCTCACTGCTACCGTCTCGGTAACACATGAAAAAACGCCACTAAACATTCATACCCTGACCAGGATTCGAACCCGGGACTCCGTGGTCGCAAGCCAAACACCTTTAGCATTGCACCACCGTGCTGGTGGTGGTTGCTATTCCACCACTCAGCCAGGATACGTACATATAGATATCAACACAACGATATTGCCATATTACAATATTGCGATATTACCATCTACCGTAGCTGAAACTCGAACTCAGGAGAAATAGCAGCAAGTAGACATGTTGTGCCACTCAGCAACGGTGTAGTCCTCCATTACCGTCTCGGTAGCACACGAAAATCACCACTAAACATCCATACCTTAGTCGGGATTCGAACCCGTTACTCCGTGGTCGCAAGCCAAATAAATACTAATTATTGGGAAGAAAACTCTATTAGTTTTTGATTTTCACTTTATATCTTGTCAACATGACAATTGTTCCGCCACACAGTGGCTTCTTCGGATGTTGAGTACTGGTATACCAGTACTCAATATCCGAAGAAGTTGAGTACTGGTATACCAGTACTCAATATCCGAAGAAGCCACTGTGTGGCTAAACAATTGTCATGTTGACAAGAAATAAAGTGAAAATCAAAAACTAATATAGTTTTCTTCCCAATTATTATCATGGATTTTCATCAAGTAACGGCCCAATCTGTTCAATATCCAAATAAATACCTTAGCAATGCGCCACTGAGCCAATTTCACCCCTACTTCTAATCTGTGGTCCCTTATTAGCCGTTTAAATTTCGCATTTGCGACACCAAGCCTCCACATACTCACTACGATATATCCAATAAAATCACTCCTTTATTTTCTTCAGGGTCTTATTAACACCGAAGTGCCCATGTTCCATTCTGTAATTCCTAAAGTACTTTCACTATTCGACACCTGGGAATCACTAAACGCATAAAAACTTGCTTTGAAAAATTTTCCAAAAAGACGAGGTATGTAAATAAATTCATTTTAGGCCTTTGTTCTCATTTTGACTGAATCTTCATAACCGTAGGGGGTTCTGTGGATACTGGTTTATTCTGCATAGCCTTAGGGGACTGTGTAGAAACTAGTGTTAGAATGAGAATTGTTCAATAAGAAAGACAATTGATTTTAGGATTTTAATTGCTAGCAAAATCCTATAAAGAATATGTTTCATTACAAATGTTGACTGTTCTCATGTCCTGCAGTTTCTTCTCCAAGCGGCAGTACTTTCGATCTTCCTGCTTGCACGTAGTTCTGCATTTTTCTGAGATACCGCTTTATTCTCACATTCCTACAACCATAGACAACTCAGGATGCCTCAAAGCTGGGAAATCTTTACTTCTCTCAGTTAATTGGATTTTCTGTATTTTGTTGTGTTTCCTGCTTTCCTAGAGTGTCCAATTTAGGCAGCAGTTGAGTGAACATTTCATGCATCTTAATCGATATAGGCTCTTGGTCCTTCTCTTCTAACTGCGGTTCTTCGAAAGTCACAGCTCGCACTCTGGATTTTGGGGTATCCTGCTGCTCTGATATAGAGATAATCTGATGAGTCGCCCAATCTACTCGTCCTGTATGCCATCCAAACAAGCCCCTACTGCAAATTGTTTTTGAAATTTCCTTGGTGCATCCGGGTAAGCCAGGTGTGCCAGCTGAGTCTGGTGTACTTAGGAAAGAAGTTGGTCGTAATATCTTAAGTCTAAGGCAGCTTCAAAGACTGAAAAGTGCTGTTGTTACTCCACCGGGATTGTTTGGAGTAACTCCGATACTTGGCCTCTTAATTCCAGGACTAATGCCATAGCCTTCTCTTCGTTATTCCAATTATTCAAACACGCAGCCGCTTCAAATTATTTTTTATAAGTAGTTCATTAACTTTGGCCGTCAAACTAGGGAGGTATTAACCACTGACCTGATGATAATGTTTGCTGGCTTCCTTATTCCCTCAATTGTCATTTAAGCCGGTCTATTTCTCATTTGACTTCTTCTTCTTCGAACTTATCTATTTTCTTCTGGGCCTTGCTCACTTTCCCTTCAACCTTATCTACTTACTATTTGACTTTGCTTACTTCTTCGTTGACTTTATTCTTAAGTTCTTTAGCAATTGTAGAGATGACATTCTGTTGGTTTTCTGTAACTTTCCTTAATTCGTTTAAATGAAATTAATTAATTAAGCTACTGACTCCGATAATTTTGATTTTTGTTACTATTGTGCAGCATTACCGATTGCTATTACCTAGTTACCTTTACCTACTTGAACAATAAATTTAAAAAATACTGGCACCACGCAAGCATCGTTTATTTTACTTGTTGTTTAAGCAATTTAAATCATGTGCATAGGCATTTAATGATTCTGCTAAATAGTAAATAGATAATTAATTTTAATCAATGATTTTTTTTTTAGAAAATACGGAATTGCTCATTTATGCACGACCACGAAGAAACTAGTGCCGCCATAAAGATCTTGCCACAAAATAAAATTGCTAAAAAAATACGCCTCGAGAATTATTTGAGCTTATATATTGACTGTTAAAAATCTAATGAATGTAACTTTGCAATAAAAATTTAGCAAGAAACATTTATTTATTTTGTCTACTATATATTTTAGGTATAATAATCCTCTGACAAAGCGACTAAAGAAATCCTGAATCCTCCATAAATTTTAAATTTTCATTGACTGTGATGTACTTAATTTGGATTAAAAACACAATCATACCTTAAAATTAGTCCATTAAAATTTGAATTGAAATTTTACCGCCAAAAATACTATTACACAGTCGTGCATTAATGGCGTCAGCAATTGCGTTTTTAGTAAACAAACGTCGTTGTGTATTATAAATATTGTTATGTTATATTTTCTAACGGAAAATAAGTAGTGTTATTGTTATTGAACCAAGTAAAACGATCCAAAGTACTCCAAACTTTCAAGTTGCACGGAGCGGAAAACCGCTCGAAAGTACAACGAATAAAATCACATAAGACGGAAAACTACTCCGCACAACAAATTTTTCGGAAAATCTCAAAAAATCATTTTTATAAAAATACAATAACAAGACGTAAATAAAGCAAAAACCCGCTCCTCGAGATGAATTTTTCGAAAGTACCACGAATTTGGTGGTTACAAGACGAAATCCTCAGTCAGGATATAGCGAGTAGCTATTTTAAACGTCAAAATTTAGGAAAAAATCAATGGGACGCTTTTTCCAACAAAAATCAAAATCCTCATTTAATATTCCTCAAAGGGTTGGAGCATAATCCTAATACAAAACCCCAAAAACGTACAGAAAAATAGTCATAGAATTCAAAGTCGGAGGGTCGATTCCGACGAACACAAAATACTTTTTATCCCGGCTCAGGTGGACAACGCCATACTAATCGCTCGAAGGCGAGTCGACGGAAAAAAAGTATATTTGTGTTCGATGCTTTTAGTACGTTTATAAAGGAAAACCATTGGACACATATAGATAGCTTCTTTAAGCATCTTGACAATCATTTCGATAATTTTAGTGCCAAATTCAGTGAATAATTTTCAAAAAGTTTTGCATACATTTTACAAATATTACTAATTGGGAGTCTGAATCTTTTTGTACAGTCGATTGTCATAGTTCTCTCGACGCTGGATGAGTTACGCTCCTACAGGAGGTAACGGCTTGCCGAGTGGTGGTGCTCTTTGATGTTTGCCTTACACACATTAGCTAAGTATTGAATATTTATATTTTTTATATTTTATGAATTATTTAAATAAATGAAAATATATTTTGAATTCGATTTCTTATTGATCCACTAATTATAAGATTTTTGACCGACGGGCGATTCTGCGACGTGAGTCGGACAATTACTTTCCGCGGGTCACCTTTGATCCCGCCAAGCCTGTGTACTGAAAACTCATAGAATCCATCGACGGTCTTAATTATTAAGAAGTATTTCTGAGAAAGTGCTAATTATAAGCTATAGTCATAAGAGTTTGACGGAGAGAGCAGACTGTAGCAATCACAGTAAGTATAATTTTTTCTATTCTCGTCTTGGGGAGTCTGAAGGGTGTCTTGAATCCCCCTTGTGAGTAGAGTTGATCAGTATCGTAGCGGCGACAATTATATACAATCCTTGTCGTGTCCTTCAGACCAAACGATACTAAGCTCATCTACATTATCAGTGGGCTAGTCGTAAAATAAGCCGTGCCGGAAGGCTTCGAACTGGGTGGTATATTATAGTACAGAACCACAGTGTCTTCTTACTTTTATTTATTTCCCGTAAATGTAAAAATGGCAGTACCTGAATGGCGTTCCGGCACGTTCCATCTGCACTACTCTCCTGAGTGTTATGTATCAACATGCAAAAATACATACAAAAAACGTACCTGGAAAAGTTTTAGTGACAGTTCCAAAACAAAAACAAGGTAAAATAAAGTCAAATGTTATATTGTCAAGACTGAACAGATACAATAACTTTTACTTATTAACTTTTATTATTGTGCCACCACAAACGAACAGTATTGGTGCCCTAAACGTTATATTGATTGATTGATTTGCCAGCGTAAGGTGAGTATTGCTGACGATTCCTGGCATTCATTCTGGAGGTTCGTTTCAACACGCAGCTCGGTTGTCCGCCGAGCACGCCCAACGGACGGCCAAACCGCGTGCCGGAACCTAACCTAGGATTTTTTTATACCGCCGGACCGGCTGCATCCGCTGGATTGGAAATGGGACATGCGGCGCACACGGGCGTCAGAGCTTAATAGACTTGTCTGCGCCGGGCAAGTGCACGCTATGACTTATTTTACCACAGACCACAGTCACAGAATAATAAACAATCAGAATGAAATCTTTCAGGGAAGGGGAAGGTACGCGTATTTCTAGACGCGCATCCAATTCGCCATGTTTCTAGATAATACGATAAATAATCAGGTGTTCTCTACAGAGTTGCCAAATGTAATATTATTTCTGATAAACCAAGAATATGTAGTTCCTTAAATTTAGTTTTTATCATAATGGCATAATATTGATGTGGTATATTTTTTAGCAAACAAACAACTTTTATAACATTCAGAGAGAGAGAGAGAGAGAGAGAGAGAGAGAGAGATTTTGCAAGTTTTCCTGAGGAAAATTGACAAGTATAAAATCAAATTACAAATTCCTAAATGCAGACCTGACCACTTGTGTAATTCTACTGGACATCAACAGCTCTCTGACTTGAAAATATTGTCTATAGAAAATGGTACAGCACACGGTATTGATCCCGAAAAAATTATAAAAATGTTTGCAAACGTAAAGGCAAGAAACGTCGATCTTTAAATAATTAAAATAAATAAACGAAACCATTTATTTATTTTAATTATCTTTTAATTATTTTTTTATATATTTTAGAGATTTGTTATTTTATTTACATATTTTATGATCAATGTTATGTTTTTATTGTGTCAAGAACCATAAGAAATGTTTCTTATTTTATATTAAATAAACTGAGTTATTTTATTTTAATGAAACTTATTTGTTTTATAAAGTTTGGGGAGAGGCAACCAGATAATCTTGCACACGGGCCTCATCGATTCTAGTTACGCCACTGAATATATAATGGGAAGTGTAGGTGTTTGTGAGATGCTTCTTTTAAGTTTCCATGCTTCTTTTTAGTTTCCGTCTATCAACATCTCCTTATTTATTCTTCTTCTGCCAAGTTTTCTGTTTCCTCTTTTTCTGGAAGTGTACACCACCTCCCGCCTGCTTGCATCCATAGGTATATGGTTTCCTGTTTCCCAGAAATCTGCGTTTTAGCTTGTCGCAACGAGCTCTTATTTATATTAACCGTTCCATAGGTAAATATCCATTTACGGTGGAAGTGCAGGGAAGGGCTTTGTCTCGCGGTAAAAAGAGATTCTTCAGCGGATTATGAAAAAGAGACCCAAGAGAATATTTTGTACACCCTGTATATTAGTTTGTTTTTGAAGTAATCAGTTTTAGTTTTAGTTTCCGTTTTCTAATTCCGGGTATTTTTCTATTTCATTCCCTATTTCTAATATCTTTTCAATTTTAATTTTTTCAATTTAAATAAGGAAATAGACTACATTAATAACCCAAACTAAACTGAAATAAACAATATTTATCTGTTTCGTCCACAGCTGGCCATCTGTTGCTTACTATATCACCTACTTGAAAAAGGGACCAGGTATAGATTTTACGGTCAGGCACTACATTTTCTCGGGTTGTTTATATATACGCTTTTGTATAGCCAGACTCGTACTAATTTATATCAATCAATGTAGAATTGTTCACGCTTTAATTCAATACAATTTCGTACGTTTTATTGCCGTTTTATCCGGCTTTATCTCTAGACCTTGTAGGAGCCACCAAACACGCGTCTGTTACCGAACTCGACACACTTTTCGCACCTCCTTGCTTAAAACCATTTTGTTTATAATAAAAGGAAATATTACATTTTTTCAATCCAACAATTTTTGAAAATATTTTTTGACCGATTTTCAGCAAGAAATGTTTTATAACTTTTTTCGTGAAGCAGATTTAATGTTATTAATTTTTAAAAACTGAAAAATCGCCAATTTTTTTACGATCTAAAAGTGTAATAAAAAAATGTTTTCTTTTACAACAAATAATTCTTTATAGCTTTAGACCTTGCATATGAACTTCTGAAAAACGGAATTGGTGATTTCTTATTTTATACCTCATAGTGACCATTTTTCTTCGATGGTTCCTACAAAATTCATGTCGAAGAAAAGTTGTCACATGGATTTCAGCATGCAGGTAATTGATTCCTGAAGCACATTAAGTCGAAACATACAGGCAGTTCCATTTGAAAAAATTGAGTTACGATGAGTGTAAAAAAATAATAATGTGAATAATTGTGGAAAACCATGTAGAACTAGTTCAACGTTGTACACCTGTATGTTTCAGAAATAAATTACCTACACGCTGAAATCCAGATGACAACTTTTCTTCGACATACATTTTTCAGAAACTGTCGAAGAAAAGTGATTGCTATGAGGTATAAAGTTAAAAATCGTTCAATTCCCTTTTTTGCACCCATATCACCTGGTCTAATTCGTGAAAGATCTTTGGCATAGGTGACGAATCGACGCATCTGCAACCAGATTTAAACTAGATATAGATAAATTCAATTTAGGCCTTTGTTCTCATTTTTAACTGAATCTTCATGACCGCAAGGAGTTATGTAGATACTAGTTTAATCTACATAGCCGTAAGGGACTACGTGAATACTACTGTTACAATGAGAATTGTCAAATAAGAAATAGGCAAATTCATTTTAGGATTTTAATTGCTAGCATAACCAGAATTCTGGTTGTCAAAATAATGCAAAGATTTCATTAATGTTTTTACAGATAGTTTTTGATTTTAGTTCTCACAGATTGTTTCTTCTGTTGTTTGCAATATCCTATAAAGAATATGTTTCAATACAATAATCAAACAAATAATAATTCATTTTTAAACATCTTTCTCACATAGGAGTAAAATCTTATTGAGAAATAAGAATATTAATATATTTGCTTAAAACAAAAAACAGTAAGTTGCTGATTTCTAAACATGATTCATACATATTTCTGATCAGTGCAAAATATTATAATGGGGAGTGTTTAATGCCAGTTTCTTTTTTAGAACATGTCAAAATGCAAAGAGATTGAATAATATCAATTTTGATTGCATAACACGAAAAATATAATTTCATGTCAAAGTGCAAAGAGATTGAATAATATCAATTTTAATTGCATAACACGAAAAATCTAATTTCATGTCAAATTGCAAAGAGATTGAATAATATCAATTTTGATTGCATAACACGAAAAATCTAATTTCTACTTTGTTTTCTATTGTAATGAGAAAAACCGTAATGAGATTTGTAAACACAAGTAATACATATTTTCAGTCGTTAGGAGAATACGAAAAAGGGAATTGATCCATGTAAATTTTTTCTTTATAATATACCCAGCTAGCACATAGTGCTTTATGACCGTTACACAATTACTAATTTTATTTTAAGAACATTTATAAAGCTACTAAAGCGAGAAATATGCACGGTTTATTAGTTGGGTGCGAAACTGCAAAAGAGATTGATGTCAATTTTAGAAAGCAGCATAATTTTACGTCAGACAAGGCTAATATAAATAATATATGATTTCATTTTAAAAAGACAATATTAGTATATGCAATCATAATAAACTACATGAAAGGACTACTCCCCCTAGCTGAGTTGCTTGGTTTTAAATTTAAATTAGTAAAAATGGGACATTTGAAAAAAAATCTTACTAATATATGTAAACACAACAAATTTTAAAATGAATCTTCTGTGCTTTAATATAAAGAAAAATTACAACATATTTTTCTCTTCAAAAGGGTAGGCTAATATACCTCTAAATAAATAAAAGGCATTCGGTAAGGTTGGGACAAGGGACACATGCCCACAACATAAAAATAAGGACAGTATAGACAGATTTGTAACATGAGAAATATCTGTTTGCGATCAAGATGAACATACCCACAAAAAGAGACTAATTAATGTCAATTTCTTCTGATTTGTAATATCATTAGAAAATATGATTATTGTCAATTTATTAACTATTGTCTTAACTGTTCTTTCTTAACCACCTTCTAAACCACCGAAGTGTAATGTCTACTTCACCTCCATACCCAGGAGTTGAGCGCTGACCTCCGCAAATCAACCTTGAGACCACTCCAAAAGCTCTTCTGGATTAGTGCAGACTAAATGAAATTGCAGAGGAACTAGAAATAACTTCAAATCTAGCTATTACAGCTATACATGGATCTAGACAGAGGGTACAAAAAAGCAAGGAATAATTTAATCATAATAGATTAATTAATTCATAGCTTTTTAAAATCATGCCTTATCCGAATAAGAGTAACATGGTACTGTTTTTCTAAGACATTTGTTTATATTTTCACACGTGCGTAAATTATAAACAGTTCTTTCTATAATATGTAATAGATATCCCATACATGAGATCATCACCTCGTACTCTCGGGGCTTCAAGCTGTTATTTTTAAATTACTATTTAACATTCTGAGTAAATATTCAGAACTATACAGAGTGTTGTAAAATAATTAACACTTGACCAATATATATATAAAAAGAAGACAAAGAGGTCCTCGAGGGAAAACAGAAAGGCGACAGATAATAAATATGAGGAAAAGAGAGAACGTTAAAAGTAAATTATGCAAGTAGGAAATTTTCTCTGTGCATAATTAACATTTGATCACTCAAAAATAAACATGTTTTTAGACTGGGTAAATGAATGCAAAATTTCTTCCATCAAGAAAGGCCCCAAACTGAAATACGTACCAGAATTTAGCACACAATATCCTTCGCAAGTGGGGCATTGCAAAAAAAAAGAAAAAAAGGAAACCGTACCTATATGGTTATAATTTTAATTAAAAACTAAATGCAGAAAACATGTATCTGAAAGACTATGCAGTCCTAGGAAACAAGGAATGTAAAAACTGTAACATGTTGATAACATTACTACAATATCTTACGTAAACTGAATGGGGGGGGGGGTATAATATCTCCGAATTGAATGACATTTCCTTACAACGCAGTTTTTAATCAAAAAATAGTTGATACCCCTCAGTTGGACTTGTTCGCATCTTATCAAAACAAAAATGCGAAATATTTCATTTCGGAGTGCACTGTAGTGAATGTTTTTACACTCTAACAAAAATTGGAAACAAAACAGAAACTGGAAATGCTGAGGAAACCCCGTAGTAATTCCTACTTGCAGAAGTTATCTCTTTTTGTGTAAATATATCCTATGTGGAGAATATTACCCTGTGTGCAGCAGTATTATCCGCGCTAGTTTGAGAGGGAATTTCGAAGAAACTATTTTATTGCGGTAAAGTTCTCCTTTAACTAACAATACATTAAAACAATACAATATTGTATTTCTAATTCAAGAATTATATCTCAAGGGAGAAATTATAATACGTCCAATCAACATAAGTCTGACATAAAATCTCTGTTACAAAATACAAATTAACCTACGGTGGCAAGACTTATGAAACAGATGTATCATCATATCCAACTAGCAACAAATGAGTCTCAAATTTTGAATACACTGACCTAAAATTGATCATTTTTATTAGTGTTTACTTCGAGAAAAAACAAAAAAGTTGAAATCCTTAACTGAATAAATATCAGTTAGTTTTAGTTTGTGAATGGAATTGAAATAAGCATTACAGACGATCTGAAATCGTTAACCAGTAAAGCGGCTCCCTATTTTCATGACTAACCCAATATATGCGTAGCATCAATGTTAAAACATTACATAAATATTGCAAAAAAGAAAAAAAAATAGTGAAAACACCGAATGCAGCGACTAAAAATATGTTACAGTTATTTTTCAGTTGAAAAATTTACGAATAAAAAACATGTTTACTCAATTAATGATATTAAGTATACATATTCCACTATGTAACTATTCTTAAAATTTCAACAATCCCCGTCTGGGTTTCTTGAGGTTTTTTTAAGATAACTTTAATACATAATTACAAACAATTCAACATTGTGTTAAGTATATAAATTAAGATCTATAGTATTTTTTCGTACTAATATCACATTTCAAATAGGTAACACATTTTTATTTTAGTAGAAATTAAAACAATACGATTTTAATAAACACTCTCGTTTTAAATTATACACGAGTTAAATTTAAGGAAATGTGAATACTTTACAAACATCTCAAATCGCGTCAAAAATCTTTCAACAACAATGTGATCTCGAGGACGGGGGCCATCGAAGTATAATTAAAGGTTAAACGACGTACCTTAAGGAAGTTGAATCCTCAATTATACGAGATGGCCCCCGTCCGAAGAGATCACTCCCACCCACCACTAAAACCCAAAAATAAATCCGCGATTTGGAAAAACATAATGATCAGACTGCTACGTGACACGAGACTTATGGATGTGGACATAAATCAGTTTATTTATATTTCTATAAACATAACGCCGAAAAGAGCTGAGAAACATATACTACAATGTGATCTCTTCGGACGGGGGCCATCTCGTATAATTGAGGATTCAACTTCCTTAAGGTAAGTCGTTTAACCTCTAATTATTACTACATATTTCTGGAAGTTGTCTTGGTTTTTGCATGAAACATCTTTATGAGTGGCTTTATGTCTTTCTGATGAGCTCCAGAATAAGGGCCAACACGTTTCAAAGGCTAAGCATGTCCAAAAAGCAGAATGACAGGTAACCAATCCTTCATGAAGATGTAATCCATTAAAATGAATAATTTTTAAGACACAGTAGGTAATAATATATGCAAAGATTTCATTAATATTTTTACAGATAGTTTTTGTTTTTCTCTCGTAGATAATTTCTCCTGCTGTTTGCAAAATCCTACAAGGAACATGTTTCATTAGATGTAGATATCTTTCGTTTAGATATGGCAACATAACAATAAAAATATATTTTCATATGTAGCGAAATATAAGAAATAAAATGATATTGTATATATTTAACAATTTTATTTATTGAGATTCATAATCACATTGAGTAGTAGACTACACAACTAGACGAAAAAATATGTGGTACATAAAACTACTTCTAACAGCAAACATATAGATATCAGTTAAATTTTCTAACAATAGTGTGGTTAACATTAATAAATAATATCAATAAATAGATATAGTAGTATACTTGGGCCTTAAATATATGTTGTATCATCTAGTTGTGTTAAAACGTACAAGAAATTTTAAAAATACCTTTACAAAAATAAAATATATAAGCTTAAAGCTACCAAAATATAAATGTAGTAAAATAATACTTTGATTTGGAATGAAACGAAAAATTTTTGTACACGTCAGTTAGAATAGAAGTATTTTAAACTTATTATTATTACCACTTTGCTGAATTATTCTCATTCCATACAATACATATATTACATATATACTTTATACAATTAATATGTAAAATTTTTTACATGAAACTATCATAGCTTTAGAAGAATAGAAATAATTCCGCAATATATTTTATTCTATATTATATGAATGTCAATATATTTAAATAGCAACACGTAATTTATACATATAGAACTGTGCGAACAACGATTTAGCATAATATAAAAAGTAGACTGCAATATTACTATGTTATTCAACAAATTTTAAAGGTCACAGAAGAAATAAAAGTAGAATTTAAAAAATATGCAAAATCCATAATATTAGAACTTTCGATTAAATAACTGGATGTATATTTCTTTTTATGTGCTACCAGTGAAAATCGAATTCACAGCGAAACGACTGCTAAAGATTTCGATGCAATAACAAATTTTGGTAAAATATTGATCCATCTTTAAAAAAGCGACTACTAGAAATATTAAAACAAAATTTCACCATGGTCGGTTAATTGAATCTTATTTACCTAATATCATTTATTTTTTTTATTTTTTTTACGCCGACCTCGTGTGTTCGTGAAGAATGTAGCTTCAACGTCCGACTGCTACAATTTTGAAATAAATAAAACATAACCCAAGAAATCAAAAATAATAGTAGACAATATTTATACAAAATATTTATCTAGATCAAATGAATCTATTATCGCAAAAAATGTTATGTAAGGAAATCTCAAGGTAGAAAAATAGAGGAAAATACTTTTGCGAACAACAGTACATTCGAATATAAGTTAAATAACCTAAAACATTTTGATAAATCAATTTTATTGGCTAACATCGCCTGTCAGCTTTATATTTAGCCAAATTTCTGTTTTTTAAATGTTCAGGATGAATGCATTTTTAATGAACATCCGCTGCAAATTTGATAACAGTAAAACATAACCTAAAAAATCAAAAAAATTGTATCTGCATCCAATGAGCCTATTATAACAAAAAATGTTCTATAATGGATGTAAATTGGGCAAATTTCCCCACTCAGACGATAAAAATTCGGAAAAATGTCCCGATTCCTAGAAAATGGGCTTAAAAGAGCAAATTTCCGCCATCCGAGTGAGCAAATTGATAAAATTGGCCAATTTTACCATTTTCCTAAATGTGCTTAAACGAGCGAATTCTTTAGAAATCGGGACATGTTCCCGAATTTTCATCGTTCGAGTGGGGAAATTTGCCCAATTTACATGTCCATTACGATGCCGCCCCCCCCTGTTCGACATTCCTCTAAAGTACCCTCCTAATAAACATGTTCCGTATTAAAAAAAAAATAATCAGAAGTCTACAGTAAATTCACAGATTTTTTGTTTGTTTTTAGGTCAGGTTTATTGTCGTGTAAGCCTTTAGTTCTTTCATGATTTGACTAATTAAGTGTTAGGTTTAGAACTTGTCGTATATATAAATATATTATTGGCAAAAATTAGGAAATTTGTCGTTACAATTAAATATGCATTTCTTAACGGCATACTTCTACTTCTATTCATTATTAATATTAGAGAAAATTGCATCGCTCTCTATCTCTATCCATAATACTTGAAGGGTATCTTCAGTTTTCCCAATGTTTTTCATAACTAATCTTCTCATTTTCACAATTTTAATTTGATATAAAATATGGTTTTTTAAACCATTTTTAAAACGTAGCAAACGTTTCGTTATAAAATAAGGGATGCAAACCTATTTAATGTAATTCAAAAAATAGAACGAATACACTTGAATTTTATTCACATACCCAAAGCTACAACGCAAACACGATCTTACATAATCTAAACACGTACTATTACTTGTGGATGTTTTTTCAGGTAGAATAATATTACATTTGTTAAAGCTTAATCGCAAAATGCGTAAATATCTGAACATTATTTTTCATGTACTTAAAGATTTCTTTTTAAATGACTAGCTTTACAAAATAATTTAGTAATGTATAACGGTGTAAAAATTATTGTTTGAAAAAGAAATGCAATTATTTCAAAACAAGGGTCTAAACAATCGAGGTCTGTTGTACTCGGTATAGTCGCAAATGTTTTACGTGAAACGTCTTCGTTGCCGTGAAGTAGTGAATAAAACACTATTTGAAATTTTGAAAGGATTGTTTATTACGTTCGTCCATTTACACGCGGCGGCCTCCTCTTTGCGTCGCCGCCGTCAGCGTCTCATTAACTCGATTGAAGTAGTTTTGGGCTTTTCTTAATCCTCTTGACGTCGTCTTTCATTTTATATATGTTCCCTATAAGCTGTTAGCCGCTTATTGGCCACATATTTTGACATTTTCTCACGCTCTAAATCGTCCATAACTTTTCAATCTTGCACTCAATCTCAAATTTTATGGTAATAAACGGTAAAGTTCATCGTCACAAATCAAATGACATCTTATTTCTCACTGCGCGATGTCCGTACTCTAAGCAGCGACGGGAGGTAATTTACTTTCAACCGTTAAGATGGCTCTGATTTGCGCGGCGCCGCACACTGGGGCTATAGAGATTGTTTGGTTCAAAATGACGTAGAGGTCACAATTTTTAGCGAAACCTAAACATTCTTGATCGAGGATGTTTCTGGAGAAATTTCAAAGAGTCTTACGAGGCCTGATGGTCAGAATGTGTCATTGCAAATTTAAAAGTAATAATAAACCTAAGAAAATTGAAGTTTTCGAGATACACAAAATTAATGAACGCATAACCCACTAATCCTGAAACCATGATTCTGAAACCCATAAAACAGCAATGAAATATTTTGAAAATCAAGCTTCGTACGTCTCTTCGAAATCTAGCCAGAAATATCCTCAATCAAGAATTTTTATATTTCGTTGTAAATTGTGGCCACTAGGCGATTTTGAATCTTTGGTACCTAGCGTGCGCCGCTGCGATGGCGTCATGCACGAGGCAGAAGTCGGGCCGGTTCTGCTGTGTATTTTGATTTGTCTACTGTCTAGTGGTAAAAAAATATTTCCGTTGACTTTATAGTTTCCGTTCTACAGTGTTTGAACGCGTTTCATCCATTTCTTCGTCGGCACCTCGGACTCCTGTGGGAAAGACCTTTCGCGTCGAAAAGGTAAGACGTATACGTACATTTCTTTAAATTTCAACATCATAAAGGGGGAGAATATTGCAAATACCGAATACAATATTCTCAAACAATATAAATAAGATAAAGTGATAACATAACCATAATATTTCACTGCCCTGCGTTATCTTGTCCGTTTCGCCTTGTACACAAAGTTTGGCGGGTGTTTTTTTAGCTGTGTAGAAACAAGAGATGAAAATGCATTTTTTAAATATCTCGGAAAACATTGTTTTAATTTTGTTTCTGCTGATTTTAGTTTTTAACCAACACTAGTAACAAAGAAACAAGACGCACACAAAAAACAGCGAATGATACATGGAACATCTCCCTGCTACAGAACGAAGAAATCAAAAATAAATACCAGGAGGAGATAGAAAAACAATAAACAGGAAAGGAACTAGATTGGTCAACAATGACACGAAAACACTGCAATACAATGGTTTGGACAGACGACGGAATCCAAAATGAAGAATATAGGAGTCAAACAAGGATGATCACAGCCTACAGAGTCACAAGAGTTCTACTACCCTTCATTGAGGACAATAAATCACCATGGTGCCTAACCAAAAAGATATCATAATGCCTACGATGATATATGGAGTCAAAAACGCAGCAACGACAAAGGCCAACATTACTAGAGGGAAGAACAATAATCAAAAGAATAGAATCATACGCAATGAAATACTGGGGACACGTACAAAGACGAGACACGAAAAACGCAGCAACGACAAAGGCCAACAGAAGAAGCCTGGAGAAGAGCTGAAAGGGACATTATCCAACTGCTAGCAAAAACAGGAAAACCACAAAAACGACAGAAAACGTCAACATTACTAGAGGGAAGAACAATAATCAAAAGAATAGAATCATACGCAATGAAATACTGGGGACACGTAAAAAGACGAGACGCGACACACCTAGTAAAGAAAGCGCTGCGACTGAACAGCAACAAACTGAAAATAGGGAGGCCATGCTACACATGGATAACAACAATCGAGAAGATTATGAAAGCTAGGAAAGGATTATACACACTGGGAAAAATCGGCACAACGAAAGAAAACGGAATACAATACAATAAAGAAATATCAAGGATATACACACTGCCAGACTCAGAAACAGAAGAAACAGAAAACTCAGAAGTAGAATAGGAGAGAAGATGATCACAGACAGAAACTAAAAAGAAACATCTCACAAAAACCTGAAAGTAAAAAGAAGCACGAAAACCTAAAAGAAGCATCTCAGAAACGTCTACACTTTCCATCTGATGAAGACAGAAGGAAAACAAGAAGAAACACCTACACGCTCCATCCTATACTCCTACCCCATGCGTCATGCGGCTCTCGCTGCTGACAACAAGCATGTCCAATGTTCAATCCAGCGTATGCAGCCGGTCCGGCGGTATATAAAAGCACCGGGGGTTTGTTCCGGCACACGGTGGGATGATCCGTTGGTCGATCGGGTGGAGCCGCATGAATATGTAATAGACGACTGGTCAACTGCAGATGGACGTTCGGCGGGCGATCGGGCTGCGTGGTGGAACAAATCTCCATGCACCGGAATTGGCAGCAGTGCCCACCTTACGCTGGCAAATCAATCAATCAATCAATCAACCTCTATACGACAAAAATGGACCGCAAGCTGAAGGTGGGGTTACTTTCATCTATCCATTAGTTTAGTGAGTGAGTATTTCGCATGTGCGTGTGATTTTGTGCTCTGCTCTCTAAAACAGTAGTTTTTATTGTGTGTTTAAGAATATTGCGCTCTCAATCCCGACAATTTTTATTGTACAGAGGTCGGTAAAAATACAAACTGAAGGTATTAGATTCAGCTACCAATATTAAAATAAAATTTTAAAAATAGTATAACGCTAGATATTAGGAATATAGAATCTAATAGGGGAACCGTAGACGCTGTATGCGGTACGTGCTATATGACTCTTGTATATAGGGAGGTATAAACGTTTAAAGAGTAACAAATGTTCGGTCGCGACCGCTGGTCGTAAAGGTAGTCCGATCGGAGTCTTTTTGGTGTCATTGTGTAGGTTGGACCTATCTGCGTCGCATATAAGTAATCCAGACGTTTCTCGATTACGGGGGTGGCAATGGGGGAGGAAAATGTTGGACCCATGCATTTTGGCTATTTTTATAAGACTCTGTCGATGTGTCGATGTTTGAGTGCATCATATATGAAAACTAAGTTTAGTGAGACACTTAGAATAAGGGATAATCTCGTGTGTAGGGGTGGCAAGTCAATGTATGATTTTCAAAGGCGAGAGAAAAGGAAAATATATCATAATGACTTTGTAGATGATAGCCAGTGTTATTATCATGTGGATAAGGGGTGTGCAGTTGGGCGGTTTTCAGAATTGTTTGGTAATTTGGGGGTAGGGGATGGAAATATGTATATGAATTTTTGTCCATATTCACTTCTGAAAAATTTTTTAACAATATTTTCAGAAACATTTTAAAAATATGCGTTTTCATCCCTTTACATCTCTCAAAAACACCCTTGTGTGCGTTTTGGAATTAGAGATTCATCGGTTTCTTAATTTTCAGGATGAAACCCACAGTTTCGTTAACTTCCTATTCTTGTTATTACTTCCACATCCACGTAGTGGATTGGAAGTATAGTAATCGCAAAAAAATTTTCAAAAATTTTTTTTTAATAGGCCAGTTGGGATAGATAGCCCGAAAATCATCGATTTGCGTTTTTTTCCAATAGAAAGCTGATTTTTTGTGTACAACTAGTGAAAATCACAAACAACAACATATATTTTCCCGACACTTCAAATCGTGGTAGGTCATTGTTTAAAACCCGATAAACATGTGATTTTAAAGCCGTTTTCGCGTTTTCCGCACAATTTTTTAATCGCTACTCGCTTAAATTGTTGAACAACAAGCAGTCAACTTTGACAGCCTGTTATTTTCCAACGAATCTCAACTTTTTGTTCGTCAAGTTCGAGCTCTTTTTATGAACTTTCAATATATACAAATATACGTTATTAAAGAATGTCAGCAATATGGTAGATTTCAAATCGTTTATAAATAAAAATTTTCGAAAAATTCCCTTACTTGCAAAATTTAGTTTTTTGCTTAAAAATTGGTGGACTGCGGTTCCTTGGTATGAAATATATCTACAAAAAAATTTGTTCCAATTTTGGTAAGGTCCCGGTTCGTACAGACCGATTGAAAAAAAAACACTAGGCTAATTTGTTTATAAGGCTATAAGTCGTATAAACTGTTTCACCTATACATTCCAGCTTTGGTATGCATAGTTTTCCTGTGTTTCTCAATGTAATATGAAGACGTTATATTAATAATAACTTACTTGTATATGGTTTATTTGAAAATTAATGAAATAATGATAACGCAAAAGCTTTTTGCAAATTGCTCTTCATCTAATTAATATTTTCAAACTCGGTTGGTCATGTTTTGTAGATCTATTGAAAACAAGCAAAAAAGTATTGAACCGTTTCTGTCGGATCAAGTGGAAAAAAGATATAAGTGAAAAACGCAAAAATGGCACATCACATGTTTATCGGATTTTAAACAATGACGTTTTGAAGGGTCGGGAAAATATATGTTGTTTGTGATTTTTACTAGTTGCACACAAAAAATCAGATATCTACTCGAAAAAATACCTTATATCTCTATCTTAACTGGCCTATAAGATCTACTTCTCCTGTACCATTCGTAACGGGGCCGCCGAAGCTGAAACTCCACTGACTATTATGAATCATACAGAATTTTTGGACAGAATTTATATAATTCATTATGTTTAATATGGTTTTATATGGTTCCTGTTTTATGCCGATTGGGAATCAGATTATGTATATAAAGTACATTATTAATATTAACAATGAATAACCTGATTTCAGTTTCATTATTATTTCACGTAAATAATTTCTATACAACATAATTACAAACATAACAATGGGTGCCTTATAGGAAATTTTAGAACTAAATTAACTAAACAGTAATCCTTTGACGAAACATGTCATTAAACTGTGTATTATTATAGCATAGCGACATTTTCATTTGCGTGCATAGAGCCTATGTAAATACAATACGTCAGCTGTCAGCTTATATGAGCTTAATAAAAAATTTTGATTTTGTGAATGTAAAGGCTTATTCCCCCAGGTGCTGATTGCGAACAATCGTAATTCTTTATAATACAGACTGCTTCGTCAAAAGTCATAAACTATACAGATTCTCAACATGATATAATTTAGTGAATCTTAGCATAATTTTATATATACTTTATAAATACTTGTTTTTATTGATTTCACAGCAATGTCTGAAGACCTGAGGTGGTACGAATGGGGGTTATTAGATAATTTAAAGATTTCGTATATGCCGAGTTCTCCTGACCAATATACAACTTGAAGATAGTCCGCATGATGCTTGTGCTAATTGAGAAAAGTTCACCGACCTTCTTGGGTAGTCAATTTTATCTCCAAATACCTATGAAAAGAAAAATCACATTAGTTATTATTTTCTTGGTCATAGGGTATAACTGCAAAAGAATAATGCATCCTATAAAAGTTGAACTAATCTTGCATTAAAAAAAATTGAAGTACCCAGTTTTGTTCGTGTAATTCTTTGGTCGAAAATACCGTTCTGATGCCAGGCGGCCCTCAGGGGCGAGGTTTCAAGTATTCGAAATAAAAAGTACATTAATACAGAAAACAAACGGAAGAGCATATGATTTTTGACGTTACCAGCACGATTTAAGACAAAAATTAAAAAATATTAATTTTTAGTAGTCCACCTACCAAAACCGAAAAAGGGCTCGTAATAAAATTGCCAGAGGTCGGATTTACTTATCGGATTCCAGGGATGGCTTTTACAGATTATATATTGTAAAAACGTACTGAAGCATTCCCAAGTCTAAAATATGAAAGTCTACTAAATTAATTTTATTTAACTTTACAATGTTAATGCGTAACTTAGTTTGATCGAGAAATGTTCTATATTGAATAAAAACGAAATGCGTAATAGGTTATTTTAAATTGCATCAGGTATACCTACTAGCTGTTTACCTGAAGCACAGATATATACCAGATGCGACAATGAGAGAGAGGGAAGTACATTGTAAGACAAGGATTACCCTCATCCCAGTTAAAGGGCCCTTCGTGGAAATTCGTGGTCTCGACACGTCCCGATGTTTACGTGTGTAGAATACATGTTAAGATTGACATTTCGGTGTCATGAACATTTATTACCTACTATAATTAAAATGTTTGTAATTTGCAGCTTACTTAGAAAATGTTGCATCATAAGTATATTTTAATAAGATTAAATGAAGACTTTTTAAAAGAGAAAATAGGCATGCCTGGGCTAATCTCAGTTACGAGATAAACCGAGGCACGCCGAGGATAGTCAATCTTAACATAAACATGTTGACCATCTGAATATTATTTACTGAACTGTCACTTTGATTGTGTTATGCGGTTATAGTGTTTATTTGTGTTGTATTTAAAACATTGTTTTTTTTTCTAATCATTTTTGGTAATGATTTTTTAAATTGCTTTAAATGTATATAATTATTTTCTTTATTAAATAAAAATATTTACATAACCCATTGAATTTCTCAAATATGTTGATATTTATATGTTTAGTACCACCTTTCTTTTGAAATCAACAAATAACTGTCAAGAGTAACAGTACCTTCTAATATACTCATCTTCCCTCCTTCAAAATTGTTTAAAAGAAAATAAGGGTTTGTAAAAAGATATTTAACTATTATAGAATTTTTTTTGTTTCTTTCTCATACTTTCAACATTTCTCGATGTTTAATGAATAAAAAAAGCAAAAACATATTGAAATGTATTTGTTTATGCATATTATGGTCTTATTTCTCTTTTAAAAAAGAAACACATATTTAGTAAATTATAAATGTTAAGAGATGTTACTATCTCTTTTCTGAAATTGCCAGTATTACTGCATAGTCTGGCAACTTTGTGTGCATCCCAAGGTTATTGGCGGCATTTCTGATAGATCAAAGAAGTGACGCATCTGGTATATATGTGTGCCTTGAAGCCCAATCCCAGGCGGGGAGGGGAGTAATTTAACAAGATTATTCAGTGTCTCTCCTACTGTAGATTTATTCGGACGTAGGTAAAATGTCGCATCGTACTGAACCGACGCAAGCTACAGTACATTTTTGGATTCGCAATATTGCCGATATACCTTTTGATGACAGAGAACTGTATTGCACTAGATGACAAAGCAATTTCGTGGAAAACAAATATTAATTCAGAGGTTTCTTCGGAAAACCACAGGCTTTACTTACAGTGACACGCAACGTAATTTCAATTTAAAGTTAGTCGAATTTATAATAATATAACATACCGTGGTCGACAATCCACTTTTCAGACAATTTTTGGAAAAATGTATTAGTGGCAAGCATAGCAATGTTAAGGTGCCTTCAGAGACTACACTAAGAAAAAAAATTATTTACGGAATGCGAAAATATTAGACAGAAAATTAATCGGAAGTACATCTGGCTTAGCGTGGACGAAACAATCCATGCTTGCGAGTTCAACGTAGCGAATGTCCGAGCGGGCGCATTGCGCAATTAGTGGACACTTGATCGCTTCTGAAGTTTTAGAAGCTACAAATTTTCGCACAATAGCGGATGCAGTAAATTAAAGTTTACAAGATTTTGAGGTGACAAACATGCAGAAAATAAGGGCAAGTTCTTATTGTTTCTTACCGATGGAGTGAATTATATGAAAGCTGCTGGAAGAATTTCGAAGGAAAGATATCGGAATATATTGCATGTAACATGTTTAGCATATGGGCTTCATAGGATTACTGAAACTATTAAGCGCTACCTTAATGTTGATAAATTAATAGCTAGTGTAAAGAAAGTTTTTCTTAAAGCACCAAGTCGTTTACCGTTTAACGAAATTCTATCAAATACTCCATTACGTCTAGAACCCAGTACAACACGACGGGGAACTTGGCCAAAGGCAGCATTTTTGAAAATGTGATGTTCATAATACAGAAGTTAAATCCAAATAACGCAGTTGCTATTTCACAGGCGCAACAGGCATTTATGGATCCAGCTATTCAAGAAAATCTGGAGAGATCTGGATGTTTTTCGCGAATTCCACTAGCCACACGGGACCTTCAATATCAGCCAACATCAGAATTTACCACAGTGGATGCAATAAACGTTGTGTTCGATCTTCGTCAATATATTTTTCAATTACAGAGAGATATTGATGCGAGGGTACAAAGACAATTCCAGGCTGTTTTTAAAAAAAATCCCGGATTTGTTACAAAATTATGCTGTTACAGAATACTGTTTAATAAAATACAAAAATGTTTGTATCCAGATAAAAGTAGTAGAATTTCGCAATTTTGGCGTACTGGCCTGAGTTCTTTTCTCATATTTTCGAGTAAGATTTTCTTAAAACTATTGCGTTATAACAACAGTTAATTTCGCATACGAATCGCAAACCAAATCGTTCTAAATGTTCCAAATTAGAGTGCAAACTTCATGTATCTGAAATGTTAAGTGAACCATGTACTTAATTTACCTTAAACGACTGAGGTATTTCATCAATACTTCGATGAACCAGAGTTCCATTTAAATATAAAACATTTGCTGCCTCATCTTCCGGGAGAGTTAACGTTTGGTAACTAACTGTTGCCTCTCTCTCCATCCTCTTCAAGACTTCTTGGGCTTCCTTGCCAGCTCCTACACATAACACGTCTGGTCCACCCATTGTCACATACGATTTTAAATGTCTGGGTTCGGGTACCTATTAAAAATATAAAGGTTATTTGTATTTACAATAATTATATTATATTGTATAGCTTATTCATAAAAATGGTAATAAATACTAATTGTCAAGAAAGGCGTAAGCTTCTCAACCATTATGACTTTTTAAACTAATTTTTAACTAATTGTGAGAGGCTCTTACTATATGTAATAAATTGAATACGTAGACACACGTATTACCTATTATAGATATAAAACAGATATTGGAGTAAGGAGATTTCGATACTTTCAATATTATACCGGTTTCGATATTTTTACATCCACATCCAGTGGAGTGGAAATATAGTACTTAATAGTAAAAAAAGTCAAATATTTTTTTGTTGAAATAGGTTTAGAATATCATGAAACATCGAGATTTTAAAGAGCGAAAAAAATGTCTATCTGTCGGTCAGTCTGTCTGCCTAATTTTTATTTTACACATGTTTTCTCTGGAACGGTTTAAGACATGACTCGAAATTTAGTACACATATGTACTATAATAAGATCTGGAGCTAGATTATATTTTGAGCTTATTCCATAAAACATAAACTTGGGATTGGGGCTTATATTAAAAGCCAACGACTCAAATTTTTTGTATAGTATTTACCACCCCACCCCTATCTCCACCTTCAACATTTCACTCTATTATTAAAGGGATTAATAAAATAAAATTGAAATATTCGTTACATATACGTATTATAACAACTAGATTATATTTTGAGATTCCGTTAAAGGGTTGGAGTGTAAATAGAGGTAGATAAGTAAGTGTCCAGAAACTTGAGATTTGGTGTAGGTACTTTATATACTTACTGTAAGTCAAGGTCTCAATAATATTTACCACTTCCAATATGCCAATATTAATAAAGGAGTTATCAAAACAAAATTATGTTCTAGTGTGTGTATAAGAACAAACGTTCTCAAAAAATTTTTGGGCAGACAATTTCAGACATTATATTCCTAAAGTTCTATGAGGAACTTTTCCACATGCTGGAGAGCAAATATCAAGATGTTTCCGTTTAAAGATACTTGGATGGGAAATCTGGATATGGAAGTACTGATTTCTTAAGCAGCGGTTCTTACTCGGTAGCAGGTACTTTTGTATCGGATATTTCTCTTGATCGATATCGGAATCTAGATTTTTTAGCCAGTATATCTATCAGTGAATTGTAAGGTACATACTACATATTATATGAATAATATCTTTAGTATTTATACAATGGACAATTTGTTAGTTTATTTTAAACTAATTTCCGGAGAATAATAGTAACAGACGATTTAGAATATTGTAATGTAGGAGCCATTTTGCCTTTGTGTTACAGCTATTATTATACTCTTTGCAAATAGGAAAGTGAAATGTATATTGCATTTAGTCGCCACATTTTCAAGTCGCAAATATTGTTCGTAGAGAAAAATATACATATTTTGTTAGTCATCGAATTTAGAACAAATTAGGAGAGCAGTTAACAGTTTGCCTAAAAGAGCTAGAGTGTGTATTAACAAAAATGCAGATCATTTTGAACAATATTTGTAAATTTAAATATAATTACCCAGGATACTGTTCTTGATTTTCTAAAAATAATTAGTCTTCGTTTGTAATATTCGTTTTTTAGATCTAAATTTGTTGTAAAATTTCCTATTATCAAAAATATGAATAGTAAAATGAACCACTCCATTTGAAAATGTACTTTATATGCCTAATTTTTTTGTTTGCTCTTTCCAAATATTAAAACAGATTTTTAAAATTTTCGATACATGGTGTCGTTTTTGAGATTTAACAATTCGACCCTTCTTTTCTGTTCGGCCCTGTATTTTGATTCCGCTGAATTGAGATATCGGTATGGCTGATTGAATAAAACATACACACCAAATTTTGCTTTTTTATACCTAGTGGTTCTAAAATTATGATCCAAGACAAAAATTGACAAAATCAATAAAACACCCTGTATCTTGGCAATTAAAGATTATGCACCCACTAACCATAGATTGATAGTTTATTCAGTCAATACAATATTTAAATTGTGTACACTAGTCAAATCGCATATTCGTAATTACATTGGTGATATGAAATCGCCCAAATAACCTATATGCAGGTAAAGTATATACACTTACCAATGAATCACCCTGTATATACAGTGTGTCCCGTCTCAAGTAGACACACCTTGATATTTCGGTTATTTTTCGACAGATTAATTTCAAATTTTTCTCAGCTACAATTACTTAAGAACTGTATTAAAATTCATAATAAATAATAATATCAGTTGATTTTGAGTACTTTTTGTTTCCACGGCAATCTTTGTTCAAGTCTCTGTACAATTTAAAAAGTAAATCTCTGGGCTACTGCAAAAGTTTTGAAAATAATCATAATTCTCATATTTTGATGAAATTCTGTATCTAGGTGCATTTTTTGATTCTGAACAAATTTTCTTTAAAAAATTTTGCTGTATCTCTAACGCTAAGTAAAATATAGAAAAAACTCATTTTTGAATGGACACAGTGTGTTGGTGTGACCATTAAAAATAAATTGAAAATCATAAAAAGATGCGCCCTGTTTCATAACCTAGAAAAATTTGAAATCAATCTGGCGAATAATAGCCGAAATATCAAGGTGTCCACACACTGTACATAAAATCTCGGAAACTCAAACTCAATTTTAACCACCTGCAATTGCTATTTCCAATTTTCCATCGAAGGAAAAAATGTTTCATTTTCAAAAAAATATTAGATCGACTTTTGGTTTTCCTAAATGTTTAGAAATTAATAACAGATATACTGAATTCTAATAACAACTGCAAAAACACAATACCTATTTAACACTTATTCATCAAATAATATTTATATCGTACATAGATTTAACATATCGGGAAACTTCAATGACAAGTCAGACGACAAAACCAATGTATCTCTGATTCGGAACATTAGAAATGAACTTACAGAGTTTTGTGAACAATTTAATATTATACTTGTATGTATAACGTTTTTTCATAGCTAAATATTAACATTTTCAAATATTTTATGTAAATTTTTTAACGAAACATGAATTTGAATCAGTTCTCCTTTTCTAATTTCTATGTAGGTAAAATTTATTTAGAGTCTATAAATACAACTTTCTTAAAAATACAAAACTATGAATGATCTAATACTAAAATAGAAAATTGTTCCCTTACGGACATATCTTATGCAATATCCTTTAATTTCCTCTTAAAGCAACTAAGAAATAGGCTTTCAAAGTAATAGTATAGGTGTATCACCAGGTATAATTCTTTGAAAGAACGGTTTACATACACTATACATTGTCGGCATATTTTTAAGTCACATTGCGTAATGTTAAATCTAATCCGGTAAACCAAAGTTATGTGTTTCAAATTTTTCAGAAACACTTTACAAGCATGCAAACTGAATTGTAACCTAAATATATTGCTTTCAGAGATTTAAAATGGATTTGACTATGTAAACATTTTCGGTTCGGCAATATCTAACAAGCAATAAAACATAAAATATTAGTTCACAACTTAACATTTAAATAAAAATAGGCTTTTACGGCATGGTACACAATAATGTTTATAAAACATGAATTAATGGTGTTAAGTGAAATCTCAAATCCTGCCGATCTTTTTTTCTGTATAATTTACTGGAAGGATAAATGCTAACTAAATGAAGCTTAAAAATAAAAAATAAAAATGCACTCCTAAAACCAAATGTAATTCAAAGGCGGTGTAAATCATCGAATTGGGTTAATCATGCAAAAATTAAACGCCGATTCTCTTACTATAGTTTCCTACATGTATTTAAGGCACATAAAAAACCTCAAAGCTTTTCCGCTTACGTATAGGTGGGAGAACGGCGCATGCTATATATTCGTAGAAAATGGTAAATCATAAATATAATATATTACTTAATACATAGAACAACATTGTTCTCATGTAAAGTATGTTCTGGCATGATTAAAATAAGAAATTAACGGCAACACACCTGCTTCAATTATTATTTCAAATTATTTTGATATACAGTGTGACCCGTTTTGAATGGAGACACTCCTGTAAAAAAAGTGTCTATTATCTGATTTTAACGGGGCTTTCTTTAAAAGATAGACCATCGAAATCTCTACTTTATGACAAAAATTTAGAGACAAATTTCAATTTTCAAGACCTCTTATGATTTTTTTTCAATGTGTAAATGGACAAACTAACTGTGCCACTAGATTCAGAAACATATCAAATGGGTAAATCCAAAATTTCGTGAAAAAATATTAAATAATGACAGAATTATGACAAAACTAATGTAGGTAATATTCTATAATAACTTTTACATGGTTTTTCTAAAAATCGAAGTAGCCCATGAAAAATAAACAATAGAATGATAAATTACGTGGATAGTTTTAATAAATATTGTCTTTTTTTGAGTAATGACAGATAATAATAGGGTGCCATGGAAAACAAATTTTTTAGTTAGACATCAAATCTTTAAAATACGCATGTACTCAGAGTATATTGTTATTGAAATTATAAAATTGATCTATAATATTATCAAGTATTAGTTTATTAGTTTGAAGTTAAAATTATGGACACTCTAAATGTAGTAGAAACAACTGAACTTGTGCGCCTTCGAGGAGATTTTGACAGATCTTTTGGAGAGGTATGTGAGATATTTAATAATAGGCTCCCGAATAGGCCCAACATCACTAAAAGTACCGTTTGTAAAATAAACGAAATTTTTAATGAGTGTGGCGCTGTGACAAAGCGGATAAGAACGGATAATGTAAAAAGAAGACCCAGGTACGAGCAGACCGTTTTAAATTATTTTAACAACAATCCAAACGCCAGTATAAGAGTAGCTAGCTTAAACTTAAATTTACCTAGAGAAAATGTTCGCCGATGCCTTAAAAAGAATGAGGTAAAACCATTTAACCCCAAGTTTTTACATATGTTGGAACCTGGTGATGATGAAACACGGATAGAATTTTGCTTGTGGGCTCAATGAGTGTATCTTAACAACAGAATTTTTTTGAAAACTACTTTATTCAGCGATGAGGTAATTTTTTCCACAAATGGGGTGGTCTCGTCACAAAATTGTAGGTTTTGGGCTACAGAAAACCCAGAGTGGGTCATTAATTGTAAAAGACAATATTCCCAAAAAGTTAACGTTTGGTGTGGGCTACTCAATGAAACAATCATTGGTCCTTTCTTTTTTTAAGGTAATAGGAAGAGCATGCAGTTCTTACAGTTCCTAAGAAACGAATTTTGGAATATGCTACATGAACTTTCAATACAAGAAAGAGTAAATCTACACTTTCAATTAGATGGCAGCCCTGTCCATAATGCCAGAGTGGCTTAATGCTAACTTTCCTAATCCATGAATAGGTCGAGGTAGCCCGTTAATTGGATGGCCACCCCGATCCCCAGGCTTAACACCGATGCACTTCTTTTTATGGGGTTTAATAAAATCTAAAGTTTACAGGTCACGCTCGAGTAATAGAGAAGATTTGTGTGCAAGAATAAGACTAGCTTGTGCAGAAGTTACCCAGCAACAATTACAGGATGTCGTAAAGAATATTAAAAAACGATTCCACAAGTGCATCGAAATAAACCGCGACCTTGTGGAGGCTACAGAATTTAAGATGAATTGTATTATCGTGTTTTAGTTTTAGTATAATGTTTTAATGTGTTGTTATTTTGTTTATTAAATACCTAATTATTATTACTTTCAATTGTTCATACATGTATTTAAGGCAAATATGATTAACTTTGTTTAAAAGACAATATTTATTAAAACTATCCACTTAATTTATCTTTCTATTGTTTATTTTTCATGGGCGACTTCGATTTTTACAAAAAATCATGTAAAAGTTATTATGAAATATTACCTACATTAATTTTGTCATAAATCTGTCATTATTTAATATTTCTTCACAAAATTTTGGATTTACCCATTTGAGATGTTTATGAATCCAATGTTATAGTTAGATTTTATAAAAAAAGAAAACGCTAATCAAATTTGTCAATTTTTTGACATTGAAAAAAAATCATAGTAGGTCTTGAAAATTGAAATTTATCTGTAATTTATTGTCATAAAGTAGATGGCCTATCTTTTAATAAATGCCCCGTTAAAATCAGATAATAGACACATTTTTTACAGGGGTGTTTCCATTCAAAGTGGGACATACTGTAGTTACCCGACTCTTCTACTAGGATGTAACGATTTACAGCAGGTATGTGAACCCAACCCTAGACAGAGTCGAACTTAATTTTGTCTGTGTATCATGAAACATCGAATTTGTCAATTCTCCACAAATATATAAGATATTATTCCTATCTCGACATAAGCAAAACAGAGTAATTTTTTTAATTTATCACTGTACCAAATAACTATTTATAAACCAAAGACCATACTTCTACATTTCTAATGTTTGTGCACAAAAATTTTAAGTGCGGCTCTGTGGGATATCCCTTATCTTAACGCGACTGTGATTTACGGTCGGTTTTTATGGCTATTTTTATGTGCCTTAAATATATGTAGCGAACTTTACCTCACACTTTTGTGGCTACAAGCGAATTTTCAATTTGCAACGGAAAAAGCTCATTTTTGTGTGAGTTTACGATTTGCACAAAACGTTGCAAAGTATATTTCTGCACTTAAGCAGAACTCAATGTGGTAGCGTGCAACTGGGCAGTTTTCCAAGCAGCACGCTTACCTTTACAAGGCCCTTACTAAGATCTCCCAGAGCTAAAGTCTCTGGTTTTACCTTGATGGGTGTACAAGGATATTCTGGAAACGCTACGGCGACCGCTCGAGCACCACCTTCATTGGTCCATTGAGATATGCCGACGAAAAATTCTCGACCTGAAACAAATGCGTATGTTGTAGGAATATGACACAATATTTAAATATATGGATATCAAAATTACCAAAGCGGAGAAGGGCCACAACAACAACTATTTTTAAAAGTCAAAAATTTGACTTATAATTCACAGTTCTAGCTAATTCAGAACTTCGACCTATAACTTCGAATTCTAACTTATAACCAAAGATTCTAAGTGATAACTTAAATTCCAACTTTTAACTCAACGTACCTAAAACTTGTTATCTACAAATTAATTTTGTTAACAAGAATTCTATAGTCGATTTTAGCATATGGTATTAGAGGGGGATGCTTCCTGAGTGTAAGACCAAAAAGTTGAAAATTTTCTATATGTAAAAGAATATTAAAAAAATAATATTTGAAAAAATATTTTCTTATTTATTAAAAATACATTGTTCATTTTTCATTTTAAAAAATGTAAGAACACACTACTTAATATTCACCTGCATTGAACAAATTATGTATTCGCAGTTTATAAATTTGTTTGGAGTATTAAAAAGTTTTATTTGATCTTAATATTCTTAGACAAAATTCATTCAGTGATTTAAATTGTGAAATCAATATTATTACAAAGAGAACCTCATAACTTCTGGTGAAAAGAATATACAGAGTGTTCCTCCAACAGCAAAAATTCAATATCAAATAAAAGGTGACAAATCTGGAAGGCCTGCGTAAATACCGTCACAAATTTGCACCAATTACTTCTTAGCTTGACCACCCTTTATATTTTTGAATAAAATTATAATAGAAATCTTTCTCGCCAACTGTGTTAACTATATGCCAAATATTATTGCCATCTGTCACATTTTTAGTTGCACATCCAAGTATTGGAGTGGAAGTAGTAGTGGTTAAAAAATTTTCATTTTTTTTTATAGGTTTAGAATGTCTTGAAACGTGAAAATTTTAAATTTGAAAAAAAAAAATGTTCAAAAAAGTTTTTTTTTAATAGGTTTAAAATCGTCGAAATTTTAAATGAGCGAAAAAAAAATTTTTCACAATCCTTTACTCCTTTAGGCGGTCACCCTGTATACTTTCAGTGAAAATCTAACCATTTTTCGCTGGCAGTAGCGTCTACTACCTACCAAATATTTGACTTTTACTCCGTCAAGTAGTTTTTTAGTTATTACACCAACTGATAGACCAAAGGTCGACAAGCAAAAAGACTGACGGAATGGAAAAACCTAAATTTTCGTAATATACATGATCTGAAACGTGAAAATCTCAATATATCTCGGAGGGTGATTTCTTCTCGAATAGAGTAGCTCCCTTCGTTATGCGAAGGAAGTAAATAGGTAGAAGGGTATTTTGCAAATTTCAATTTTACAGAAATGATTTATACGGAATCGATTACTGACATTTTTTAACTAATTTACAAAAAAAATTGTCCTACGAATTTCTGGAGCCCACAAATTGGCAAAATTATTTTTAAAAAAACCTAACCTAAGAAAGTGCTGTTATTTTAAAGCCATTAATTTATCCTTAAAATTAATAAAGCTGTTACAATTCTTTCACTGCATGATAGTACAACTCTTTATAAAGAAAATTAGCCCAAGATCATTACTGTAGAACCCTCCATGGAGCAAGTCTATCTGATTTTCGAGAACGTTTCTTTTTTGAAAAATCAATATATCTCGAAAAATAAAAGATATTTTGAAAATTTTCAAAAGCGTACATTTTCGGCTTTACGGTTAATAGTAAGTATTTAAACGTATCTTTGAAGAAGTTACAGCAAAAATAAGAAAAGCCGATTTTCAACGGTTTTTTCGATATATCTCGAAAAGTGTTATCGCAACTGATACTTAAAAAATAGCAATCGAAACATCTTTTTAGCACCTACAACTTTCTCACTCAACTTTTTTCGATTAGTGCCATAGTTAAAAACCTAATTATTCACGAAAAACTGTTTTTATGAACTTTTCAAATTTTTTTAGGTTAAGTTCGCACGTTAGATCGCGTCCATCGAATCACAGATCTTTCTTAGAATTATTTTTCTATACAACCGTATTTTTTGTTTCCGGGTATAAATTTTGGTAAATTTAACAATAAGCCGTGACAGGTTGATTGATCTAATAGTGATTAGACACTAGTAAAACACTTATCTTTCGCAAAGATATCATCAATAATTCAATCGAAAAAAGGAAAACACACTGAAGACAAACGAAATACTCTTACCTTCTGGGTAGCGTGGAAAAAGGTTCGAATATGAGTAAAGTAAACTTCATATTTCTAAGTCAGATAAAAAATTTCAAAGCTTTGCCGCCTATTACCACTAGGATAGAGCGGGGCATGGATTAAAGTAAGAAATTAAGAGAAACTCGCCAGTATCAGTTAAAATTTCTAATAATTACGCCACTCACTCCTAAAATATTTTACGATCTAACGGTCACTAGTGTTTATTTAATTTTTTACACACATACATAATGCTGTAAAAGGGCAAGCAGAACGGCACAGGTAAAAAGCAGAGACGGACCACAGTCTTCCGCGATATTTCTAACGAGTTGTGTTATATTTAGAATATATAGGTTATGCGCTTTATACAATAATATAGTGTGTGGTTCAGTGTTTACAGTTTATTTTGATTGTGAGTGCCTAGAATGTATAATACTTTAACAGATAAGTGAAATTGCTCTTTGTTTAAGCGTATTTTATGTAGTTGTGTAAAAATATTCCGGCGGATGGTGAAATATTCGAGTGTTTTCCGTTTTTTAGTGGCTGTGGTAATGTGATAATGTTCAGGCCTTGGGAAGATCTTCAACCTAGCACCAGCAGAGAATTTAGCGAAGATATGGGAAATGGTAATGGCTCGCAAATTACAGAGAAAAGTTCTAGACAATATTTATGCGAACATACTAGAAAAGTAGTTTTATTTAATGAATTCAAAAATTTACTTTATTTCTTTGACCTATTTTAATAATATCGATAACCTTAACTCTGAACCCACATTTTTTGGCAAGGAATTGCTCGTACCTCCTCGTGATCCTTGCTGGGCAACAATATAATTCGATAGGTATATTAAATTATTATTGGCGAAATTGAGCAACAAAAGAATATTTGGTATAATTTTAATTTAGACTAATAAAATTCATCAATGCTCCACCAATATATAAAATATTATTCCTATTTTAACACAAGCAAAACAAAATATTTTTTTTTTAAATTTTCATTATCACTGTAACAAATAACTATTTAATTATCAACCATACATTAAATTATGTAGATTGTAACTCACGGCACAATAATTTTAAGTACGGTCCTGAGCCGCAATAAATTACGTCGGCTTTGACACTTTTATGGCCGAGTTTTATGGTTTTTTTTTTGGTGTCTCGCGCCGTGTTCACTTCTTTGTCGGGAATTTTTTATTTGACTTAGAAATATGACGTTCACTTTAACTGCATTCGGTAATTCAGCGCGCACCTGGATCTTCGCTGCGCTATAAATCGTAAGCTAGTAATTCTACAATAAAAAGCTGTCGATAAACTTTATAGATAATTGTACGCTTTATAAGGTTAATGATCACTCTTTTTTCAGAAAGTCGACAGGTTGTGATGTGTTTTGAAAAAACAATTTCAAGAAAACTTTAACACCCTGTAATTCAAAAACTATTGATTTTACAAAACAGTTCACTAGTGTTCTGAAGGTACTTAATCATTTTATTGTAGAATCGAGGGTTTCCGAGATAGTAATGAAAAACTGTTATCCAATAAGGCGGCCAACGCCGATGCCCTCCCTACAAGGTCAACTTTTTTATTTTACACTTAGGCGGCTCGCCCCCCCCCCCCTACTAACATCACATACTAAATATCAAAAATGCATTAATTTGACTGGAGTAACAACTGAAAATTCTGACATATCTCAGAAACCAGAAATAAAAGTTAGAATTTTCACTTTTATTTTAGAAAACTAAGTTATATTAGAATTCTAAATGAAGAGTCGACGTTTTAAAAATGTGAGGCTACTCTAATGCTCTGATCTTGTATTGTAACATTAAGTATATAGTAAGTTTCAGATTTTGGCAGAAATGATTTATACACGGTAGTTAAGCAAAAAACATTGCCGCATATAGCAAATGGATACAGGGTGTTTGATATATAAATTTCATTCAACCTCAAGTTGATAATGTGCAGTAAAAATACCCTATGTATTACACATAGACACAGACTATCGGCAGAATATCTACTAGCGCCGCGGCGCGGAATTTTTCTGCATAATTGTGCAGTGACTTTTGTATTATGTTCTATGCATTGACTTGCTTTTTATGTTTTCTTGAATAAAAATCATTGTTTTCTTTTGCAATTGTTATTAATCCTGAGCACATAAAATTTCTTACAAAGTAAACATAATTGTCGTAAGCATTATATTTACTTATTGTTTGCACCTGCTTTTCTAAGACGTTAACATTTTTTAATACGGTGGCAATCGTTTTTGTATAGATTTTAAGTAACTGATATGCTTTGTTCTAACTATTATTATTATTAATTTATAATTGACATTAAAATTGTTCCTATAACAAGAAAAACATTACTTAAATTCTCTTCCAAGCCTAGGATGCCACTCTGCACAATTATGTAAATAAAATTATAATATAAGGTCATAAATTTTGTTAATTCACAGAAAGTTCTTTTCAATATTACTACAAATTGTTAGCAAATATGGGAGTGCCTCAGAGTTCAATTTTGAGGGCGATGTTACTTTAAATTTATATCCACGAACCTGACAGTTTGGTATCTAATGGTTTTACTTCGCTCGCATACAGAAGGGAAGTATTGTATTCGAGTGAAAAATCACCCTCCGAGATTTTTCGAATTTTCACGTTTCAGATCATGTAGATTACGAAAATATAAGTTTTTCGATTCCGTCAGTCTGTCTGTCTCTGTCTGTCTGTCTGTCTGCCTCTCTGTTGGTGCATTAACTAAAAAACTAGTTGACGGAGAACAGTCAAATTTGGTATGTAGCTGACGCTACTGTCAGCGAAGAAATCGTTAAACTTTCACTGGAAAATATACAGAGTGGACCGTCTAAAGGGAATAAATAATGAAAAAAAATTGTCCTTTGTTCAAATTTAGAATTTCCACGTTTCATGGCATTCTAAGCCTATTTCACAAAAAAAATATTTTTACCATTTTTGAAACATTTTTTTACCGCTCAAAAAAATGGAAAAAATTATTTTTACTCAAATTTAAAATTTCCACATTTCATGGCATTTTCTAAACCTTTTTTAAAAAAATTAAAAAATCTAATCTTTTGATTTTTACTACCATGGAATTCACTGAAATTTAAAATTTACGTTTCATGACATTCTAAGCTTATTCCAAAAACTTTTAAAAATAAAACAAAAAATTTTGCCCGCTACAAAATATAAAACAGATGACGGAAAAAAATTATTTTTGCTCAAATTAAAAATGTCTATGTTTCATGACATTCTAAACCTATTTCAAGAAAATATTTTTACCACTACTACAGAACAGATGATGAAAATTTTTTTTACCACTAGAATACATGAAAGAAAATTTTGTTTGTTCAAATTTAAAATTTCCACGTTTCATAACATTATAAACCTATTAAAAAAAGAAAATGAAATTTTTTAACTACTCCACTACGTGAATGTGGAACTGAAAATGTGACAGATGGCAATAATATTTGGCATATGCACCTATTATACAATTCAACCATGGTGGACATTTGTAAAGGTATTTCAAACCATATTTGGCACCAGTTATTTAGTATTGAATTTTTGCTGTCGGATGACCACTCTGTATATTATTTTGACCAAAAGTTATCAGGTTTTCTTTGTAATAATAGTGATAACTATATTCCGATTATTATTCTCAATGTCATTTCGTAATTAAGAATTTTTTAGAGTGACCGTCATGCACAAATAAAGAGGGAAGTTCTGTTTAAATACCTTTACCTATTTTTTTGATAATATATGCAAGTGACCAAATCTTTAGTTCTATCTGTTAGATCTGATGAAGCACTAAAACATACAAGTAAAAATTCGTTAAAGAATTTAGGTTAATAGTATCATTTCTACAAATAATATTCTAATGCTGATAAAACACATAACGGCAAGTTTTTTAACAAGCGAAAATGAAAAATTGCTAATAGATGATTATCTAACTGGAAAACACCCTGAGAACAGTTAAAAACAAAATGGAATTCAATCAAGTCACGTCTTTTCACTTTGATAAACATAACCTAAGCTTCACAATTGTAAACTAGATATATAATTGTTGCACATTCTATAGGATATTCCTCGCAGTTTTTTCTTGTAAATAATATCAATTTTAGACATTTTTTGTTTAATTACAATACATAATTTTTTATTGAAATTTAAATAATTAATTAAGTTCTTCCACTAGCTAACACTGTCCAAGTTTCAATACAATCGGGCTTTTCGTTCTTGAGTTATCGTGCTTACAAGAAACATGACGGACGAACAGATGGACAGACGGACGGGCATTTTGAAAGTTGTTCAGAATTCGATGACCAACACGGTGAGATGATTTTTTTTGTCTCTACGTGCAATATTACCGGTTTTAGAAATGTGCCAATCGAATACAATATACTCTTCGTTTTGTATTTGCGAAGAGTATATTAATCGCCCCGTTTACAACGTCTTGCTGACTAGAAATTGGTCGTTATTTCCGTATTATTATTTTGTCGAGGTATTTTTAGGTAACGTTCCGTCGAGTTACTGAATGCTAAAATAATGGGGTACTGGTAATGTATGATGAACGACCGGAGGTTAGCCGTGAATACACGTCTTTCAAGAACATTACATTACGATAGTTCCAAAGTAACGTTATTTTGTCGCAGCACTTTTTTGAAGAGGCCGCGCTTGTAACACCAAATAACCCATTTTCCCATCTTTACCGCAACCCTAAACGCTATTCTATGTATATTCATTCATGTAGAGAAATTTTTAAAGAACTTAAAGTTTTGACCCTTGTAAGTGTTATTATTTTTTATTCATATGTTTATGTTTACAGGAATAGAAGTTTGTACTAATAAAAATTTACAAGTGAAAAATACTAATTAATGCAAACTTTGGGTAAGTACGAAAATTTTAAATTTTCCGTCTTGACAAGGTTCACTATTTTAGTGGGTTTAATTGATGTACTAATAAAAAACCTGCAAAAAACAAAAAAGATATTGGAAAATTTTAAAAGTGTGGAATTTATTTGCACACAGGATATATTCTTTAAATAATAAATTAGCTTGATTATGTGTAAACTGTTAAAAACACTGAAGTATTATATTGTTAGCATAAAACATAAAATATATGCATTAAGATAAACTAACTTTAATGCGTAATGTATTTAATGTGTAAAACAAAATAAATATATAAGACATTGATTTTACAACGCGCAACGGTGCGTATTTGTTTTTCCTATGCTTGATACTTTACGATATTACTATATGTAAAAATTCTAAAAATACTCTCTTTGTAAGTCAAAAATATAATCTTAATAACATCTTTGCTAACATAAAATGTAAAATGTTTATAGGAAAAATTACTTCTATTCATCTTTAGACTTTTCATTTATATAGGACATCAAAATTAGCTTAGAATATATCTTCCGATCAAACTTCCTTTACACAGTAAGAAAGGAATCTCGTTGAGCGAAGTCGGATCAAATTGGGCCATGGATACAACATTATATTCATATATGGGTACAGAGCATATTAAGAACTACAGTTTACCGCTAATATATCTTAATAAAATTACATTACTTGAGTTCAATAATGTTCTGACCGCCTTAATACAGATTAAACCTAAGATGACGACCGGTTCCGATGCACTTCCGGCTTTCTTACTTAGGGACTGTGCCTACGTTCTCGTTGCCCCATTATGTATTTTGTTTAATTTGTGTTTGAAAACTTGTACCTTTCTATACTATGTAACTTTAGTAAAGCTGTAGAATTTTTCTTACATAACAACATCTATCAGCATGTCAGCAATAGACTTTCCCCGTATCAGCACGGCTTTATGAAAGGTCGATCTACCACGACTAATTTAACTGTCATCACGCATACATTGCAAAATCTATCGACATGCAGACTCAAACTGATGTTGTTTACATCGACTTCTCCAAGGCATTCGACAGACTTGATCACAACATATTGCTACAAAATCTTTCACTATTCGAACTTTCCCCATCACTTATAATGCTATTTGTATCATATCTTTCTCACAGGAAACAGTACGTAGAATTTATAGTGGTTTCAGGTCTGTTGAACCTTGCAACTTCAGGAGTTTCCCAAGGCTCTGTCCTTGGTCCCCTGCTTTTCAACATATTCATTAATGGCATCGTGTTAGATCTAGATGTAAATTGCAGACGACTTGAAAATATTTGATATGGTTAGGAGTGTTGAGGATTGTGAAAGAATTCAGCACAATTTGGACAGGATACTGAATTGGTGCGTCTTAAATAAATTACCGCTTAATCCACAAAAGTGCAATGTAATGTCATACACATCAAAGACCTCTACGTTAGTATTTAATTATACTCTCGAAGGTACAGCATTGGAGCACCCTAATATTTTTCGCGATCTGGGTGTAATTTTTGATAAAAAACTGTCATTTAGTAAACATATCGAGACGATAGTGTGTCAGGCGTACAAATCCTATGGATTTGTAGCCCGAAATAGCAGAGACTTGTGGATCTAAACACCATTAAAATACTGTATAACTGTTTTGTGAGATCTAAACTTGAATATGCTGCGATTGTATGGTATCCTCATTACAATGTACACATGGACAATCTTGAAAACGTTCAGCGTAAATTTCTTAAACTGCTGTCTTTTAAATCGGATGGTATGTACCCACCCTTGGGCCTACCGCAAAATGAACTACTTGAGAAACACTCAATGGTAAGTCTCTTGAAACGGCGCGAGCATCACTCACAAACGTTTTTATATAAAATTATTCATAATAAAATCGACTGCCGAGACATTGTATCTCAGTTAAACTTTTATGTTCCCAGAATATCCTCCCGTGATAACGCAACATTCTACCTACCCACAGCGCGTACAAACACACTGCAACATTCACCCATACATACAATGTGTAACAATTTCAATCTACTAGGAAGTCACTTAGATATATTTTTCTGCAGCTTTAATAACATAAGGACCATATACTTAGAATAAATGTCTTTGTTTTTCTTTCTCTGTATGCTTATAATATTATGATTTATGTATTCTTGCCTCAACTACTCATTTTACTGTTTTCCTTTAGTACTCTAACTTATATTTAATACTTATCATACCCTCCTGTCCTGTAATTGGGTATCTTACCTGTAGAACAGTGTAATTTAAATAAATAAATAAATAAATTACAGCTCAGTTCCCAGAGCAATAAAGCTGCAAAAGCTACGAAAAAATGCACTTTATGAAATGTGGGAGGAAAATAAAACAAAATTGCGTCAAACTTTTAAAAAAATTTAAAATTCAAAAAATACAAAATTATTGTGGAGATAGCAATTAAAGTGCTTTGATTACTTTTGAAGAAACAATCGAATCGTAGTTAAGAAAATACTATTTTAAATGGCAAAGGTGCTGCTATCATTATTATAGCATAATATTTATTTTAATCGTAACATTTGTTTATTACATTAAAGAATAAATGCAAGTTCTTTCTCTGTATTAGAGTCTACTCCATTAAATAATGTATACAGGGTGTCCCAGATTTAAACGGACATACTTTAGTGGAAGGCAGAGCATACTCAGAGTTCAAAACACCCCTAACTTACCGTTGAATGTGAACACTTTTTATGGTTTTTGACCAGAACTTCAGACCGCCATATTTTTTAAATGACTATTCTTCAATAAATTTTCAAAAGTATTGAAAGACCAAATTTGACACAATGCAGTTGCTAACATAATTATTTTATTAATTTTAGCTAAATACCCCGTAGAAGAGGTTGTTATTTGTTTTTGTTTTGTCATGAAGTGTTTTTTTCATCCAAAATAAAGCACATTTCATTTATTTCACGAATAAAAAATAAGTAATAAAACGATGCGATTAACACATGACATTGTTGCATTAAAAATCCCAAGTAGGCACATGTCAAATGTGTAATTTTACAAATAAGAATTGATATTCACTTTTAGTAATTATTAGAATAAGTGATAAAAAACCAGTTATTAAAATCAAAAATTTTAAGATGCCGTTTCAACTTAGTATGAAGATTATGCGGATATTATTTCTGTGTATGGCTTTTGCGACGGAAATGGGAGAACTGCAAAAAGAAGAGCAAATATTACAGGTTGTGGAAAATAATCCATCCATAAGTGTTAGTAAAATAAGTAATCAGTTAGCAGTACCTAAGACAAGAGTATGGCGAACATTAAAGAAGGAAAATTTGTATCCATTTCCAGTGTCTAGAAGACACTGAACTGTTTCAACATGTCGACGTTCCCCTCTTAAGATTTTGTAGGTGGATTTTGGGTCACAGAAGAACAATATCGAGAGTTCTATTCACGGATAAAGCCCAATTTACACATGACGGAATTAACGACTGTAGAAATCAGCATGTTTGGGCAACCGAGAATCCACATGCAGTGATTCAGAAACATTCCCAATGCAGATTTAATATTAATGTGTGGTGAGGTATTTACAATAATCATCTAATAGGGCCCCACATTTTAAAAAAAAATCTAATTGGTGAAGTTTATTTAAACTTTCTTAGAGATATCTTGTCAGATTTATTAAAAGGCATCAATACTAGAAGTTTGTTTTTTCAGCACAATGGTGCTGGACCCTATTTTACTGTACCGGCCCGGGATCATCTGAACCAGCATTATACCAACAGATGGATTGGTCGCGGAGGTCCGGTAAACTGGAGGTTTTCTGATCTTACACCTCTAGATAATTTTTTATGGGGTCATCTCAAGTCAGAGGTGTACAATGAAGAGTTCAATACACGAGAACAGCTTCTAGAAAAAATTATTACTGTACATGATAACATTAGAAATAACCCGGAAGTGATTGATAGATCAGTGAAAAACATATTAAAACGTCCTCGAAAATGTATCGACGCTGGGGGCATTCATTTTGAAAACGTGTTACAGTTTTATTTATTTGCACCGTTTTTATTTATTTATTTTTTTCAATTATTTAAAGTTCTAAATACATTTATTTTGTCAAAATAATTGCAAACTTTTGTCTTAATATTTTCAAGTTATTCTCAAAAGGTGTTTAATATTTTTTTAAATTGTGCTTGTTAATTCAAGCCTCTTCAGTAACATTATTTTTCTTTCATGAATGAAATGGAATGTGTATTATTTTGGATGAAATTTAAATTAAAAAAAAGCTTAGAAACACTGAATGTCAAAACAAATAACAGCCTCTTCTGCGGGATATTTAGCTAAAATTAATAAAATAATGATGTTAGCAACTGGTTTGTGTTATTTGGAGAATGTTAAATTTGGTCTTTCAATACTTTTGAAAATTTATTGAAGAATAACCATAAATGTGCCATCAAATATTATGACATTATTTTATAAACTGGTCCATAGATTTTTAAAAGTTTACTAACAGTTACCAAAAAATGATATACAGTGTGATTAACGACGCTAAGAGCCATATTAAAAAATGGAGGTCGGTCCTGGAATTCTTCAAAAATCACTTAAGCTATTCATTACCCTGAAAGAGTCTAATATGTATACCAAATTTTATCTAAATATGTGCAGTCATTTCAAAAATATGGCGGACTGAAGTTCTGGTCAAAAACCATAAAACACCCCGTATCTCAAAAACGGTTCACATTCAGCGCTAGGGGTGTTTTGAACTCAGCTGAGTGTGCTCTACCTTCCACTAGAGTATGTTCGTTTAAATCGGGGACACTCTGTATATCTTGAAATATACACGTTACTGTAGAAAGTTCCGTTGTTTTTAGGATCCTCATATGTCACGTATCGATATCGTGGTAGTGAACAATGTTTAACTGTTCTGGACAGAAAATGAGTTGACTTTACATTTTTTATCATTTTCGTGTATTTTAAGATATATAGAATTTTGATTTCAAATTGCTCGTAAATGTAAAAATTTAACTTTGACACGTGAAATAAAATGCAAATTAAACCTAAAAGGCAAATGCTTTTAATAAGCTATATCCATTTGTTCATTATAATTTATATTTAACAGGAACGCGCAATATAGCGCATGTATCTTAAAATCGGAGATATTTTATAAATATATTTTCAGTACTGAATACTCATATTTTTTTCAGTTGCGCTCTAAGGCGAACGAGAGATAAATATCAGTTAATTCAATTATATAGAGTGACATTTCTTGTAGTGGCATACAAGTTACAAAACTTGTATAGAATTCAAATTAAAATTTGGAGGAGCTTCTAAGCACGTACATTTTTTAATTATTGTACAGTAAATGTTTAAAATATTTTACATACCTATTTTTTTTTTCCAAAGAATATTAAAATTTCTGTGCCGATTCGCACGAGAAACGCTAACTTTGGCGTTCGCGCGTTCGCCGACAACCCTATATCTTTGATCCGTATATGAAATTTTTTGTAAGCAAATTTTTCTTTGTATAATTTCCTGTTCTTTAATTTTCATCTCTGTGATATAATAGTTTCTGTAGTTTTTGATAGTTTGTTGTATTTTCGCTTTTTAAAAGTTATTGGCTATTTTGTTTTATCTTCCGCCCACGGTGACACTGAACCTTTTAAAATACTATTCTACAACTAAAAATCTACCAAAAAATCAAACGTTAAAGGATTATTTAATCTTAGCTCAAATCGCCTGATAGTGTGGGGTCGAATTGTATTTGTGACAACGTTTTTTTTTTTTAACTTTCTTTCTGTGATATTATAAAGTCGGACCTCCCGAAACTTGTTGTGACTAGTGTGGGCGACTCATGGGTGGTGGAGGGGGGCAAATTCACATGTAAAGGGGAAATCAGTTTTTCGGACATAAATCGCTTAGTTTGATTCGAATCGAATCGAGCATCCACACCTACGGCCATGCAGATTAAACTAGTATCTACATAACCCCCTATGATCATGAAGATTCAATTAAAAATGAGAACAAAGGCCTAAAATGAGTTTATTTATCTACCTTATTGTCTTAAAAATTTTTCATTCTAATTTACATTTTCATGAAAGAAAGAAAGACATAAAGCCACTTATAATAAAATGTCATATATAATTATTTCACACTTATTCATAGATTTTGTCTTGGTATTGCAAGAAACATCTTTATGAGTGGCTTTATGTTTTTCTGATGAGCTCCAGAATAAGGGCGAAAAACGTTTCAAAGGCTAAGCATTTCCAAGAAACAGAATGATAGATTTCATGAAAATGTAATCTGTTAAAATGAAAATTTTTTAAAACAATAAGGTCGATAAATAAATTCATTTTAGGCCTTTGTTCTCATTTTTAACTGAATCTTCATGACCATAGGGGGTTATGTAGATACTAGTTTAATCTCCACATCCGTAGGGGACTGTGTGGATGCCAGTGTTAGAATTAGAATTGTCAAATCAGAAATTAGACAAATTCATTTTAGGATTTTAATTTGCTAGTATAACCAAAATTCAGGTTATCGAAAGAATTCAAAGATTTCATTAATTATTTTACACAAAGTTTTTCTTTTAGTTACAGATAGTTATATTTTCTGCTGTTTGCAAAATCCTATAAAGAATATGTTTCAATACATATGCAATATATTCTTCGTTTTATAATTGAAAAGAGTATAATAAAAACATTATAGTCATTATTTCTAAACAAAACAGTTGCGCTTGTTACAAGTCTGAAAAATCTGTAGATTAAATTTTCCATGTAAGTATTTAAGAAAATATTTTTGGAAAATTTTGATCAGTAATAATTTTTGCAATTTGCAATTTTAGTCTTCTTTTAGTTTTTTACAATCAAATTATATAAAAACAACAGAACCATATCAACTTTTACAATTAATTTATGTCATAAAATAGTAATAAAATCCAACAAACTAAAATGGTATAACAATACAAATTCCTGTAGTATACACTATATCATTTGAGGCAACTCATTATCTGGATACTGATAATTTAATTAATTGGGTATATTGATTATCTAGTATATAACAATTTTAGGCATTTAGCAAGAATAGAAAATTGAACAAAATTCATGGTGAATATTATAACATTACTTGTTGGCCACACTGCATTGTATAGAACCATTCTCAAAGCTAATAAATCAAACTGATGTATATTAATTAAGAGAACTTCTACGTAATTGAATTTAGTGGTACATCTCCGGACATCCTACTAAGCGACTATTGTGATAGTATTGAAAGAAATTATCTCCCTGAGATTCATCGACTACAACACGACATATAAACTGCCGCATAAAAGTTAAGGATACTGAAAGTTATATGTATATCGAAAGTGACAGAGACGAGGGGCGTTTTCGGGCGGATCTACCAGATTTAGGCCTCATGGTAGTAAACACAATATTGTAATCGCTTAAATAACAGTCACATAGATAACAAACTAACATGATTAAAGGTGAATTATTTGTTTGCTTAATTGTATTGAAACATATTCTTTATAGGATTTTGCAAACAACAGAAAAAATAACTAGCTATGAGAACTAAAAGAAAAGCTATGTGTAAAAATATTAATGAAGTCTTTGCATTCTTTCGATAACCTGAATTCTGGTTATGCTAGCAAATTAAAATCCTGAAATAAATTTGTATAATTTCTTATTTGAAAATTCGCATTCAACAACTAACATCCCCTACGGCCATGCAGATTAAACTAGCATCTACATAATGGTAATGAAGATTCAGTTAAAATGAGAACAAAGGCCTAAAATAAATGTATTTATCTGCCTTGTCTTAAAAATTAAAAATGAGTAGCTTTGTGCCTTTCTGATGAGCTCAGAATAAGGGCGAAAAACGTTTCAAAGGCTAAGCATAATGGGTTATCGAATGCAAAGACTTCATTAATATTTTTACACATAGCTTTTCTTTTTAGTTCTCATAGATAGTTTGCACTGTTTGCAAAATCCTATAAAGAATATGTTTCAAAACTAACATGATTAATCTAAACAAATAAGGAGCTAGCAGTTCGCAACCACTAAGTCACTCGATCTCACTCAAATAGTTTTGTTATGCTCACCGAGGAGAGGGGTTTCTCCGAGGGTACTCCAGACGTCGTCGTCTGTTTCAATGACATTATATGGAGACGTTTACTCTTCACATTTCTCGGCGCAATCGGTACTTGCTGACAACGCTCTCTTGACTTCAGTGAATTATGTGGTCATGGGTGTGTGCCGGCGCGGTGTATTGTCACCTTGTCACCGATATGTCTATGTATATGTTGCAAATTACAAGTACAAGTAAAGCAATCCAATAAATAAATAACGCACCGGGTAACAGACTGATAATTATTTAATTTGCAATTATTACAAAATTTTAGCCCATTTTGTTGATTTTTGCTGCAATATAAATTGACAGCGCGAGAATGGTAGCTCAATGAAAGTTATCTCGGCGACTTGAGAAGCCGTTAATAAAACATTTTAAGTATCACTAATCGGGTAGACGTAGCTAATAATTCAAACTAACAATTGAATCGTTATTTGCAAGGGCTAGAACTACATGTTCAAAATAAAAAATTCAGTAGAAGATTAACTATAACGCAACCAGTTAAACAATAACGTATACTCAATATCAAACTCTGAGTATTTCAAATTTAAGTGATCTAAACAGAAATAATCGTCTTTAATATATTATTACCAGATTTCGAAACAAAAATAAGTTGAAGTAGCTGCATAAAAAATAAAATAAAAACAATTGTTTAAGTTAAACGGTTTTATTGTAAAGAAACATAATGATGATGCAGATAATGTACTAAAAGCTAAAAAATAATTAGGTAGGTACCAGGTACTAGTCATCACACCACTCTCCTCATCAATCTAGAGCATTGACAAAAATAAAATCGTAGGGCGAGTCGAATTTCTATTATCTACAGTCAACCGCTCGTATCATTATAGGTGTGCTTTGGATGTATCTTCTTAATAGATAACTTATGCAAAATGTGTGTAAAAGTAAATCCGTCACTATCATCGTTCGACATCGCAGAACGATCATTTACATATTTACTCAGGTTACGCTATGCCCAACGATTTTATTTTAGTCTGATCAATGCTCTAGACTGATGAGGAGAGCGGTATGATGACTGGTATGTACTTGGTACCTGCCTAATTATTCTTTAGCTTTTAGTACATTATCTGCATCATTATTATGTTCCGTTACAATAAAACCGTTTAACTTAAAAAAATTTTTTTACTTATTTTATTTTCAAGTTTTATTCAGTTACTTCATTTTTTTCTAACGTGTACTGTGTTCTACTTGTTAAGCCCTTTCATTTGATACCCATACTGAGGAGGTTGAAAAAAAAATTTATTCCGCTATTTTGTGGTAGCGGCCATCTTGGATTTACAATGATAATGAATATACATAATTGCATTTACATCAGAACTAAAGGTGTGTACCAACTTTCAGATCAATGGGTCAACAGGAAGGGGGTAAAATTTCAATTACTAGATTTGACCCACACAAGACACAAACAAAGTAAGCTAAATAAATAATACATTAAAATAATAAAACCTAAAATCAAAAATACATTTCATTCAAAATAACGTTGTACTGGGGCACAAATGTCTTCACTTACCAGTAAATAAAACATCTCCTCCGTCTAATCTTGCTTTGGCGTCTGACATTTCAATAATGGGTAGGTCTAACTCTTTTTTAAGAACTACCCTTATCGTTTCTACCTGCAAAGAAAAAAATATTTAGGTACTTAATAAATAAATCAGGGTTTGATTTGAAATAAAAGTTCAGTAATTATTATTTTATACATAAAAAATAAAACGGGCAGCTAACAGAAGCCGCTGCATCCTCTCTACCAAATGGTTAAGAAAATTGCTTATATACAGCGTGTCCCAATAGTCCCGGAACGGTCAAATATATCGCAAACTGCTAATCTTTTCGGAAAACAAAAAACACGTGTTCAATATTTAAAAAAACCTATCCAATGACACCAAAGTTGACTCCCCCACCCCTCCTCGCAGGGGGAGGGGGTAAATTTGAAAACTTAAATGGGGACCCCCATTTTTTGTAAAAACGTGGTGCTTATTTTAGATGGCTCACGTGAGTCACGTTGCCTCAAACCAGCTTTAATTTTTTTTTATGCTCAAATTGATAACCACCTTTTTCTTGGCAAAGTCCTAACCGAAAGTAACTTCATCGGTAACTTTCTGCAGTACCTCTGGAATTATTTCATTTGACACATCGCGTATTCTATATCTTTAGATAGGTATTTTGACCCCCCCCCCCCCCCACTCCCCACCTGCACAGGGAGATGGGGGGTCAACTTTGGTGTCATTTAATTTTTAAAAGTTTCCCCCCCTGCAGAGGGGGGTAGGGGGAGTCAACATTGGTGTCATCGGATAGGCTTTTTTTAAATATTGAACACGTGTTTTTTATTTCCGGTGTAAAGCGATTATTTTAAACTTACGCCTTTAAGTTCATTTTTTGCGATTACAGCGCCATCTGTAGTGAATCCAACAAAATGTTCCAGACGAACCTTACCTAATTTCGGCCGTACAATCCGTTTCTTCAATAAAATATGGGGGTTCCCACTTAATTTTTCAAAGTTGAACACCTCCCCCTGCAGAGGGGGTGGAGGAATCAACTATTGTGTCATTGGATAGGTTTTTTAAAATATTGAGCACGTGTTTTTCTGTTTTCAGAAAAGATTAGTAGTTTGCGATATATTTGACCGTTCCGGGACTTTTGAGACACCCTGTATATAATTTTTAATTAATAACCGGATGTGTTACCGTTGAACTATGCGATGCAGGCGTCCGTTCCATGGATGCTAACACCTATACTTTAACGACCCGCCGTGCGCCGTTGCACCACTCGAAATTTGCGCATTCTGTCAGAGTTAGATTTATAATTATAACACAGCCCCACAAAAAAAAAAATTTAGACCAGCAAACCAGACCCATGTATCCGTATGTAGTTTCGCTCGCTGAATCCGAATCCGAGACCAAAATAATCGTACACCCCCAAAATCATCAGCTAGAGCCAAGAACCACCTCTGGAATGGAACAAAAAGAAGATTAAGTTACGACAATAGTTGTTACATATGAATCAATCGAATTATACAAATTCAGGTTAAACAGCAGCGTACATACAATAGACAGGAAACACACCCCTAGGGAGGGGCGAAAACTACCCTCATATATAAAAAAATCGATCCAAAACAGCAATGACTGCTGAAAAAGCTCGAAATGTCTAATTCTTGTTAAAGTGATCGGAAACTGAATCAGGTCCGATGCAATCTTCATAAACTGATTGGCTGAAATTGCGTAGTACTCTAAAATAGATCTAGAAACTTACGTACCATCAACGTCCTACAGTGTCGTGAAAACTACCCCCTATGTAAGATTTAACTATAAAAAGTTACAGTGATTTCTATAAAAATTCGAAACACGTGTGTTGTGTGGAAGTGAAAAGAAACTAGACTATGTTCGACGCTGTGCTTGTAAACCACTCCCACGGGGTTGCGAGATGCCACCGCTATATCCGTCGAATGCTGGAAAAACAGAGAGAAACTAACTGGATTTACATTTTTATGGATGCTATGATTGGCAAAATTCGTGTTGTACACTTAGAGTTTGAAACTCATGTCCTATCAATGTTATTAAGTAACAACCCCAGAAAATTATGGAAATGCAACGAATAAGCAACAGTATAGCTTTTTCAGTAGTCACTGCAACACTTTTTTCGTTGCATCTTGAATGCCGGTAGTTGACATCCTCAACAATACTAATTTTTTTAGAGAGTTTTTTAACCTACTGATGATCAAATAATAAACTGTGTTTGCTGTTTGATCAAAAATACCCTCTTTAGCAATTCATTATATTGTTTTTTTTTTAGATAATAGAAATCCTTGTATAATGATGTAAACGTCTCCTGATGATGTTAGGGAAAATCGGCACGAGGAGTATTAATATTAACGAGTATTAACAATGTGTACTTGTTAATTATTATGGCTGATAAAATATTAAGACCGGTTATTATTATCTTTTTAAACGTTTTTGTTTGGCTTCACTTACGTTTGAGTTGTATAAGTAATATTTTAGGTAAAATTAAGTATTACTAATAGCTTTTGTAGCTACCTAGGAAAATCAGGAAAGTCTTAAAAATCTTTAGTACGAACCTGTCCGAGAGAAGCCTGAAACCAATAACTCGTTTTACCTTTAAAGGAAGTATAGTTATAGTTTAGGGATTATATAAGGTGATGTAAAGATCTAATTACTTATTGTTTATGATATTGACCCCAATTATCGGAGTCTTACATTTTTTAAGTTTATATAGTTGATGGACTCGAGCTTTCCTTGATGAAAATCCATTACTACTAATGAAATAAAACGTTAAAAACACTTTATAATGTTTCTATTTCATTAGTTAAGTTTATAGTCAGGGTGTTTGGAAAATTAGCTGTTTTGATTTCGTGGTGTCTAAAAACTCCGACTCTTGCAGGGGTAACGTGCACGTTATAGGAAAATATCTGTACACCACCGTTTTTAGTAATTTAGGTATTTGCTCTTAACATATTTAGTTAAATACCAGTAAGGTCCATATTCTTTAATTTGTTGTAGATTGTTTAAGGGGTCGCTCGGCTCTGAACAGCCCTTCTTCACATCGACGAGAAAGATCTTTTGTGAATTACCCTACAATTACTTGTTGCCCAGAACTCCCAAGGTCTTTACAAAGCTTGTGATTTTCCTGGGGGCTAATTTCCCTATGTCTTCAGGGTTTAATTCCATCTTTTCTAGGTACTTTAGCCTAGTGTGAACCAGCATCTTGCATTCGCAAAGAATATGTTCCGCAGTTTCTATTGCAGTATCATAGTATCTGCACGTATCATCATCTGCCTTGCCCATATTCTTAGGAAGATATCTCAAGGGGCAATGGCCTGTTAGAAGGCCTGTCATTAGCCTTAAGTCGGACTTTTCAAGTTCGAGAAGCCTTATGGCATTGTTATGAACTTTTTCGCTTGTCTTTGGCCTGGAGTATTTCTCCAGTAGGACTCTTTTTGCTTATTTTCCCATTTTAGGATCTCCTCCCTTATATGCCCCTTATATAAGCCACAAAATGGTTCAGCCCAAAAAATGGGGCTTCAGCACCTCTTTTTGCAACGGCGTCAGCTAATTCATCCCCTCGTGCCCTGGCACCCACATCAAGGCAACCTTGTTGTTTCTTGCCAGTTGTTTCAGGCATTGCCTGCATTCCCAGGCAATTTTAGACTAAAAGGTGTAAAACCTTAGAGCTTTTAACACTGCCTGGCTATCTGAGAGTATATAGACCTTTGCTCTTCAAATACCTTTATTTAGGCATTCCTGAGCACATAGATCCATAGCATAAATTTCTGCTTGGAAGTTGGTTGGGGTCTTACCTAGAGCTCTGGATAGCCTGCAATCAGGTCCCGCTACGCCCATGCTAACCCGTTCAGCCTTCTTCGATTCATCTGTATACCAGATGAGTAACCCTTTCTCCAACTGCAGAACTTCGACCCTGCTCGTCTGACGGCTCTCAATCAGCACATCAAACGGACAGTCAAAGTCCCGCTTGATTGGCATTGAGTTAGTGGGTTTGGTCTCGGATTCCAATTGGATTAACTCCAAGATTCTTAATTGACCAATCAGATCGCCTGGTTTGAGAGAAAAAGAGCACCTGCTGCAGCCTTAGGGCTCTAAGTGCTGCCTACTTCCTTACATAAATATGTAGAGGAAGTAGATCTAGCATTGCTCCCATAGCTGCGGTGGAACAGGAGCACATTGCACCTGTAATCCCTATAAGCAGGCAAGGCGTTGCAATTTCTGCAACTTTCCATGTACTAATGTTTCTTCAGTTTTTGGCCACCATACACATGATGAGTAGGTTACCATGGGTTTCACGACCGAAAGATAAGACCAGTAGATCATTTTCGGTTTTAGACCCCAAGTCTTACCGAACAGCCTGAGGCACGTCCAAATAGCCGCAGTTGCTTTAGTAAGTGTTCTTTCTGAATGTGCGTCCCAGGTAAGTTTTTAATCCAGAATTACTCCTAGATAATTCACTTCACTAAAAAGGTTCAGTACTGTTCCATTTAACATAAGCATTATCCAAAACCCTCGAAGTATCCGGCCTGGTTCAATAATATTATTATAAAATTAATAAAAGAAAAAGAGTGGTACAGGAAACAAATAAAAAATGGCAATCACTTATTAAATCCACATCTAGTAGAACTTAAATTTGAATTAAAAAACAAATCAGACTAGCATACCTGCATTACGTAACACAAGTTCAAAATAACTTAATCGTAAACCCTAAACAATTTTTGTCATTTTTGCATACAAAAACTGACAACAGCAACTTTCCTAATGAAATGTCGTACAATGAACATAAGTTTAAAGGCGGCCAAGAAATAAGCGAGGGTTTCGCTAAATATTTTGGCTCAGTATACTTACCTGAGACGCTTGAATGCCCTATTGAAAAATCGAATTCGTTTCCTAGTATTATGATAACCCATGAAGATATAAGTAGAGCTGCTAAAAAGTTAAAACCTAAAAGGGCCGCAGGGCCTGATGGCTTACCGGCATACCTGGTAAAGGCGTGTGCCGAACTCATGTTAGAACCTTTATGTATCATATTTAATTTGGCCCTAAAAAATGCCTATTATCCTTCTAAATGGAACGTGGGGCGACTGCTACCAATACACAAATCAGCTGATAAAAAAATTATACCGAATTACCGACCAATCGTGATTCTTTGTGCATTCTCCAAGTTATTTGAGACGACCATCTACGAAATTATCTACAGCTCAGTAAAACCTGACCATCGGACTCTCATTTCTAAATTAAAAAACTATGACATAAACTCTGATATCATATGTCTGCTATGTTCTTATCTGTATAAAAGACAAGTTTATATCAATCTAAATGGCTACCAGTCATCAAACTTTGAAATCAGTTCCGGCGTACCTCAAGGAAGTAATATGGGTCCTATGCTATTTCTCATTTTTATTAATGACTTGCCTGATGTCTTGTGTCACTCAACTTGCCTTCTCTTTGCAGATGACTGCAAGCTATACCGCAGAATTGAAAATACTAACGACTGTACCCTACTGCAACAGGATCTAAGCAATATCTCTACGTGGTGCAATGACCTCAAAGTTGATCTCAACATTAAAAAGTGTGTAGCGATGACGTTTTCTAACAAAAATCTATCCATCGATTTCCCCTATACTATTGATAATACTGAACTTCGCCGTGTTGAAGAATTTAAAGATCTCGGTGTTCTTTTTGACAAAACACTATCTTTTAATAGTCATATAAAAAAGCTGGGTTTCCTTATTAGAAGTACTAAAGACTTCACTAACATAGAGTGTATCAAAATATTATATAACAGCATTGTTAGGTCTAACCTTGATTATTGTCAAATCATTTGGTCACCGCTCTATCGCAATTCTATTGATCTTGTAGAAAGTAGTCAAAAAAATTTCTTAAGTATCTTCTATATAAAGAAACGCATTTGTATGATCATTTTGCTCACTACAATGAACTGTTGCTTAGATATGACTATGAATCTCTTTAGCTGAAGCGTGTTCATGCCTCATTAATCTATATCTACAAACTACTAAATCACCTTTCTGACAACTCCGAGTTTCTTTCAAAATTGCCATTTAATGTACCAAACCGTAGAAATTTTGACCTTTTTTATATTCCACAGTTTAAAACGAATATGTACCTGTCCAGCCCTTTAGTAAGATTATGCATATTAGGAAATCTTGCCCACTCGAGATTTAAAACATTTAAAGCATTTAAAACGGTCTGTTACTTATTTTTGTATTTATACCTATACCTTGTTACTTAGTATATACCTAATTGTTATTGCAACTGTTAAGCGTTACCTACTATGTTCACTGTATGTGATTGTATGTTTTGTAAGGTATTATATATTTCTGTGTTTCTCTTTTTTTCATTCCTTGTAAATCATTGTTTATTATTCTCATATGTTGATTATACTATTTATGTAGTCATGTAAATCGCGTCTCTTTACAACTTTGTAATTGGGCTTCGCCTGTAAAGTTGTTGAATAAATAAATAAATAAATAAATAAGACCTCTTAAACTTAGTTTTCTCCTTTTGGTAAACGGGACAATAACTGTCTTGCTCGGATTGGCACTGAAGCCCTCTAATGAGCACACCTGGATATTATATTGAAGGCGATTTGCATGAAATTTGAAATCATAACCTCATGACTGCCTCTCACAGTAACAACCAGGTCATCAGCATAACCCTAAACGTTGACGCCAGAATTACTTAATTTATGGAGGAGGTCATCCACCACCATTGACCACAGCAAGGGCGATAGAGCTCCACCTTGTGAGCAACTCTTCACCGTAATCACTGTAGGGGACCCTCCCCCACATTTGTAGTAATCATTCGGCTTCTTAGCATGGACTGAATCCATTTGATTGTTGGGAACTGAATTCCCCTTCTCTCCGCGGCTCTTTGTACGGACTCATAAGATGTGTTATCAAATGCACCCTCTGCCGCTATATCTATGAATGCACACATAGGCACTTCCTTTGCAGCAAATGTCTTTTCAATGCCTTTAACCAGGCCGTGTAGAGCATTTGTCGTCGATTTTCCAGGTTGATAGGCGATCTGTTTTGGATGAAGTGGAGCCCGTGTAAGGGTTTCACTTCTTACATGTTCGTCTACTATTTTCTCAATTGTTTTCAGGAGATAAGAGGTTAAGCAATGGGGCGATATATTTAGGTTCCTCTGATGGGCACCTGCCTGTCTTTGGAATAAACATCACCTTAACTTCCCTCCAAGCTTGCGGAATATATGCAAGAGTATAGCTTGCTTTAAATATGCTTCTCAGGCATGGGATAAGTTCCTCCTGAAGCTTCTGTTCTTTAATTTTGATATCATTATAAATTTGCAACTCGGATTTATTTAGTGATTTTTTGCTGAGCTATCATAAATTTTAGTTAGGGTAATATTATTATGTAAATCACCTGGCGCCCATTAGTATCCATTATTTTTATTTGTTCATTAAGATCTTCGATCCACGAACCTTATCACGAGCAAGAACATTATTTGCCGAACATAAATCTAAAAAAAAAGCATTAACGTTATCACCTGTAAACTAACAAACACCCAGGTGGGCGTTATAAATGACGTCTAAGTTTCCTGCGCAGTGGTTCATGTTTAAAGTAGTATATTTCTGAAACTATTTATCAAATTGATCTCGAATTGTCAGTGTTGTAATTATTCGACGATTACCTCGTATATGCTTCTGGTCATGCATATTGTGCATAGTTTATGGTTGTGCTATTAATGTGTAGCTATGAAAGTATTGTTTTTTAGTGTATATTATGTATTTACTGCTAAATATAGGCTAAAATACCAGCAAGTTTTGATCTACCCAACTCATGTTGAACTCATTTTATTATCGTATTGCATTCTATGCATCAGCTTTAATACACACACAATGTAGCACGGTAGCATGTTCCATACTTGATTCAATATTCAGTAGGTCTGTTTTGCTTTGTACAATACAAGCTTTCATTATATGCATTTCTCTTGAAAAGCCTTTCATGCGGTTTCTACCGTACAGGCCTCTCTTGATAAGTGCAATTATGAACATGTGATGATGTCTAGACAAAGTCACGCCAAGATATTGCAAAAATACTGCACAGCATTAAAAGTAATGGGTAGTAAAACTTTAAACAGCAATTTGTTGTAGCATACTATTAACTTGAGTCATAGATCAATGTTTTAGTTTTACTTTTTATACCTAAATAAAGAAAGCATTCATTATTCCACAAAATTGTTTTCTTTTTCATGTATGTCCAAGTATTACTCTGAAATGGCGTAAGTGATTTTTATATTATTTATTTGTAAACTGTAGAGTATGACTTGAAGGTGGTCCCATATATTAGTCTTATGTAGTATAAGGTGAGAAAAAAGTTAAAAATCACCGGAGTCGCCGGTAAATAAACGAATGTCTAATTGGTAATTAGGCATTTTTAGAGAAGCTGATACCGAGTCTGATGTCAAAAGTGATACATTTAAAATGGCGAATCCAGGTTTGCCGTAATTGCATAACTTTTGCAGATATATGAAACTAAGTCACTAAAAAGGGAGAAAAAACATTTTTGACAAAAATTGAACCGGTTTAAAAAAAACGATAAAAAATTACGGAATAAAATTTCACTTATTACCTATATTAGCTCTAAAATGTACTTTAGGGTGGCTCTCACTTTGTGACGGACGATTTCAAATGTTCTCACCAATCTAAGACGAAGAATTAAGTCAAATATAGACTTTACACTTTGGATGGTGTAAAGATTATTTTCATCTGCGTTTCATCCAAAGTGAGCATTCAAAGTGACCAGTGAACAAAGTAGAGGAACTGTTAATGGATTGAATAGATGATTCATTCGTACTGAAGTGATAGTAAAAAGTATAAACATGCCATTTTATAAAGTGTAAGCATCCAGTATTATTACGTAAACAGGCGTTCAGACCGTTTTTATCTCTCTTTAATATTTGACGACAAACTTCTGCCTCTGCACTTATTAACTCAATTTCAGCACACACTATTTCAGTTGCTGGCATATTGAAAAATGAGTAAAATGAAATCAACCATTGAATGGTGTATTTATCTCCGGGTTTCATTTTTCACATTCATTGCAGATTAATCATCCGCGATGCACATCCAAAGTGCAAAGTCTACATTCGCCTTAAGCCAGTCATAGACTGCAATTTTATTTCACAATTTTACACGTACGGGTAAAATTGTCCAGTAAGATCACCATAATGAAATAACACACACACTGGCCACCTTCACTGTCAGTTTTACCTATTTCGCGATGCAACGAAAACATATGTTAGCAGTGGCAGCTGCGTTAGCTGTAAAAAGGAAATGAGAAAAAAACGTTCAAAATTCTACTTCTTGCACTTTTTTAATCATTTCTTCATAGGCCTTATTTTCTAATATTTTAGTGGAATATTCGGGTAAATTTATTTTCCGCAGTACAGTTATTCTATAAACTCTATGACGAAATCGTTGCTCCAGGTTCTGGTATCCATTATAAAATAACAATAAACGAAACAACGAACTACCACTGATAAAACTGAGAGAGTAAGATTATGGATCGCATAGACACGCCGACTTGTATTAACATGTACAACGTACGGGTAAAATTTCGAGCGCAGGCAGAAATTAAAATTGCCGAGTAAAATTGTCCAGTTTATGCCATACACCGCGATTTTATGCCCACAATTTTACCCGTACGTGTAAAATTGTGAAATAAAATTGCAGTCTATGACTGGCTTTTTAGGAAATGTGCTAACATCGACGTGCAAATATAGATAATAGTAGAGGGTCCACACCTTCGAAAGCCGTCAAAATCGCCAAGTAACCCATTCCAGCAAGGTAAATAAATTTTGAGCTCGCATATCGATAGAGGGTCCTAATGGGCATCAGAAATGGCTTGTTGGACTTTTTTTGGCGCTTGCACAACTTCTCTACAAGAAAAAAAGATGGCGGAACGTTATTTCAAGAATTTGTGTTTTTAAACTTATACCTCGCGCTAGAAAATTAACTACGTGCGATATTGATCTGATTTTTTATATTTATATATTACTGACAAGAGCGCATATATCTATACTGATAGAATTTCAAAATCACTTACGGTTTTTTTCTAAATAAATCCTAAATCACAAGGACGAAATTTATGTGTTTGAATTTTCGACGTGCGATCAACTATATTAAATGTTTAATTTTTTTATATATATGCGAATGAAATATGGGCTAAAGATCAAGAAAGTTTTTGCAAAAAAAATTAGCTCCATATCTTTTACAATTTTTGAGTTACAGACTTTTCAAATTGAATCATAATTTAGATCCACGATACTCCTATTAGCATGCAGCTATTATCTAACGTACTGCTATCTAGTTCATTGTAATGCATCAAGATAGTAAACGAATGCATTTTTGATATTGTGTTATTATTATTTATAATTTTACAAAAATATTAATATGTAAAATGAAACTCATTAGGCAGAGGATTTATTAGATCTATAGATTATGAAGGTGTTGTATATGGAGATATTATTTATATTAATACAAAATATTTCTGTCTATCACCTCTATGAATCCTTATTTTCATAAGGATAGTAAACCAAACTGCAACGAATTGCTAGTCTGGCCGCGTTAAGGATAAAAATCACATTTTATCACAAAACGCTTGGTTTTGATTGAAACAAATACCAGCCGAAAGATTTATACCTAATTAAAGGCAACTCTCGCACCAGTCATCTCGGGCCACTTGCAGACTGCAGTTTCGCGCTGGTTGCCTTTAATTAGGTATAAATCTTTCGGCTGGTATTTGTTTCAATCAAAACCAAGCGTTTTGTGATAAAATGTGATTTTTATCCTTAACGCGGCCAGACTAGCAATTCGTTGCAGTTTGGTTTACTATCCTTATGAAAATAAGGATTCATAGAGGTGATAGACAGAAATATTTTGTATTAATATATTCTGCCCTCTAGAAGCATGCTCTTGAACTATTACATGCACCCCATGTCGGGATATTGTTTTGATTGAGACAGATATTGACCGCTAGATGGAGCTTCCCCCATTTCGTCGTTTTGCAACGGCGAAATGTTCACTTGGGAACAATGAACTCTCGTGTCAGTCGTCTCGGGAAGCCTTGCACTGACGAGCGCCACCAGCGCGAAACTGCAGTCTGCAAGTGGCCCGAGATGACTGGTGCGAGAGTTGCCTTTAATTAGGTATAAATCTTTCGGCTGGTATTTGTTTCAATCAAAACCAAGCGTTTTGTGATAAAATGTGATTTTTATCCTTAACGCGGCCAGACTAGCAATTCGTTGCAGTTTGGTTTACTATCCTTATGAAAATAAGGATTCATAGAGGTGATAGACAGAAATATTTTGTATTAATATATTCTGCCCTCTAGAAGCATGCTCTTGAACTATTAGATATTATTTATTATATATACCATCATTATACAGTATAGAAATAAAATGTAAACACGTACACAAGACGTGTAATTTATAAGTAATAATAATAATAATAATAATAATAATAATAATAATAATAATAATAATAATAATAATAATGCATAATTCACAGCTCAGTAAGCATCGACAAGGCAATATACTATTACTAGTAAAAATTACTGTCTGTTGAACACTGCTCTGTATTATTTCTGCCCTTAAAACAATTGTTAGGAAAGGCTACACATGCACATGCAACAGAACATCAAGTGGACGCACATTTTTAGTGACACTCTACTTTACAATTCCATTTTTTGTTTTTTTTAACTACTTGTGGTTTTTTGTCGTCATTTCTGGTTTTATTTGGTTATTCTCTATCAGATATCCAAATTTTCTGGGAGAGGTGATGTGTTTTCTTAACCGCTTTTCAAGTCACCGAGATAATTTGTTTAAAATCTAGGATTTTGTATTAGGCAAGGAAAGTATAGGGTAATCTAAACCACTTCTTGTGAATATTTTTTACAATTAAAATTATTTCGCAGTAAGCAGGGTTTGACCCTGCTTCGCTAGGTACTTCAGTTGCAAGCTACGCTAACCATGCATACCAAACCACTGAACTTAATGACCGTTTCAAATGCAGCAAGTAAGCTCTTTTGTAGGACGTGGCGAACGTAAGCCTAATAACTTTATGGAAAATAAATACACCTTGGTGAATCTAAGAATTTAAACTCACTATGGCCATACAGATTCACATAGGACTTACAACCATCTTCAATCACACGATCACCAATTGCATCACAGTTATCTCCAAGATTAGTCCAACTGTTTAGATGTTTGCTTTAACTGTAACTGCTCACTTTTTCCCATTCAGAAAGGATAATTGACAGTTCACACAATATATAGACTGCCAATAAAGTTTTTACAATATTTTCTTCATATTTTCCACCTAACCATTTATTGATTTCGTGACTACTATAAAATACCCTTTGTTGTCGTATACCCACACAACTTCTGTAGTTTTACTATTTTGGAAAAATTAAACCTTTCGCAAATATTATTGTGTTCGTTTGTTCATGATTGCACTTCAAATATTTTATGCTGGGCAAGAGGAATCCAAGTTCACATTGTTGGGCAATATTTGTCCTTATTTGCACCAATATTTAGAAATGTATTTTATATGATTGGCTATACTTTTGATATTATGTATAACGTGATTCCAGTTTGGAATGGGAATTATGTCTGTTATGGCGAATGAATAGGATTCTGATGTTTTCTTAAGTCATACCATACCGTTTTTAAATCTGAAGTTTGGGTCAATTTTTAATTTTTAAACTCAATTTATTAAAACTTATTAACGATTTCGTACTGTATTTGCAAGTTTAGATATGCTGTCCTAAACCAAAATGACGTAACTCAAAATTTCTTAAGCAAATTGGACGTACTTCAAAGTTTCCTTGTTAAATGACAGACTTTTTTCAATAATCAATAAACAATTATTTTTGCATCTGCCTCATAGAATTAAATCCAAAAATAGAAAGAAACTATTTAAAAAACAAGGAGTGCTGAGATTAGCGGCATAAAATGTCAAATATCTCAAGAGGAGCGTATGCTGAAGTACGTCATTTTGGCTTAGGACGGCAGTATATTATATTTAACAAATTACATCATAATTTAAAACCATGTATTTATAGCACCGAAATAATTGTCTAATAATTTTCAGACAATGAGTGACCTAATGATCAAGAATAATATAACACCTAAATCAAATTAGGTATTAGACTAATATGTATCTAGACACAATTGCACTGAACGAGCCCTGCCGTAGCTGTCACTTTGCGGGCTATCATAACAAGACATTATTACGGTCGAATTTAAAAATCCATATCTCAAAAACTGTATGAGATATCCAGCTAATTTTTTTTGCAAAAACTTTTTTGATATTTAGACCATATTTCATTCGCATGTAATATATACAAAATTCGAATATTTAGTATAGTTGCCCACACGTCGAAATTTCAAACACACAAAATTCGTTCACGCGATTTTGGATTTATTTAGAAAAAAACCGTAAGTGATTTTGAAAGTCTATTAGTACAGATAGATGCGCTCGTGTCTGCAGTATATAGATATAAAAAATCAGATCGATATCGCAAGTAGTTAATTTTTTAGCAAGAGGTAAACGTTTAAAAACACAAATTCTTGAAATAACATTCGGCCATGTTTTTTCTTGTGGAGAAGTTGCGCAAGCGCCAACAAAAGTCCAACAAGCCATTTCTGATGCCCCTAAGGACCCTCGCCCTGAATTCGTTTCCAAAAATCATTTACCTTGTTGGAATGGGTCATTTCAATTTTTAAATCTTTGGACCCCTTACTATAAGTATAGATTGTAATAACAGAAAATTTTTAACGATATATCCTAAAAAGGTAATGCTATTCCATATTCATTACTTACATTTAAAAATCATACCTGTATATATTTTTTATAAGACTAATTATAAAGGACGTTAAATTATTTATTAAATTGGGACGATAATATTTTGTATCTAATTTATTATCCAAATTATTCTTTTAAAATATTGCTTTCCGTTTGTTTTGTTATATATTCTCATATACGGAATACTTTATCAAACTGACTAGCCTATACGTTGTATAACTCCATAATGTCATCCAAATAGAATAGCAATTTGCCAGATACTGCAAATGCAATTTATCAATTACGTCGTTACAGTTACAAATGGGCTCATAAACCATCATTTTCATGGTTATAAATCATATCATATTATATTGTTATCAAAATAAATGAAACTCAAGAACTCGTATACAGATTCAGAAAGTATTCGTTTTGGTATGGCAATAATTGGCAATAAGTGGAAGCGAGAGCGAAGCAACTAGGCTATTCTTTTCTATCGTATGTATAACACATCGTACAAAGCGCCCACCTGCTATCTCCACCACATGTGTGTGTGGACATCCCTAGAGTTTAAATTTGTTTCCGTCTTACACACGTCAGTTCTCGTTTTGCCCTATACGATAGAAAAGAATAACCTAGTTGCTTCGCTCTCGCTTGCTCTTATTGCCAAATATTACCATGCCAAAACGAACACTTTCTGAATCTGTATATCAACACATATCAGCCCATCATGAAAGAAACGAATATTTCAGTTTTAGAAATGGTCTCTCGTATAAGCTTAAAATGTTCGCTTTCCGTTTTCATGGTTATGTTAGAACCTTAGTTTTCTACTATTGATCGGTATGAGTATTATTGCTAATAAAAAATTGTTAATAACAATCCTACGATAAAGAACACGTTTTGCAACTAAAATTATTTAGATACACATATAGTCCCCTTAAATAAATCAATACTCATCTTTAAGTCTGATTTCCCTATGAATTTTGTACAGTGATAATTTAAAAGAATAAACGACTCGATAGAATTATAAATAAAGCAAGCTAACCATTATACTCTTCGCCGATTTACTACACTTGTTATATAATTGTTGCACATTCTATAGAATACTCTTCACAGTTTTTTTGTAAATAATATTAGTTTCAAACATTTTTTGTTTAAATACAAAACAATTTTTTTTTCATTTAATAACTTTTTTATTTATTGATCGATTTTGTTCAAAGAGGGTTCTTCCTCTAGCTAACACTAACTTACTGTCCAAATTTCAATACAATCGGACCTTCCGTTCTTAAGTTATCATGCTTACAAGAAACATGACGGACGGACGGACGGACAGATAGACGGACGGATGGACGGACGAACATTTTGAAAGTTGTTCCAGAATTCGATTACTGTTGAAATTACGTATTGATAGAATTATATATATACAAAACTTATACGTTAAACAAGGGTGAAATGCTGACATCATTATTTTAAATGTATGGCCCTGAGAACAGACTCTTATTGTAAGCCTGGGTTTCAAGTACTTACAAAAGTTATTTTAGTAAAATGGTATATTATAATAGTTCTATATGTACTTTCTCTGCATACGGACAAAATAAAAGCTGTCTCGCAAACTGGCATTTTTATTAAATAACAACCCAAATCTAGAAAAATCACCAACACAGTGTTAAGAATTTTTTTCTTTACGAGCAATATTACCGGTTTTAGAAATGTGCCGATCGAATGCAATATACTCTTCGTTTTGTATTTGCGAAGAGTATAAAAAGAATACGAATGTTAAAAGATCTAATACGTACTCGTCTTGGGATTTCCAGTTTAAATAATAATCAAAGTTACATTTCTGATATTTACTGATTTTGTATTATTTTTATAATATAAATTGCTCAATCCAATGTTCGAATTTCAATATAAACCTCATTTTTGGGTCAGCGATATACGTGGATATTATGAAATCAATCGTCAAATACTCGTTAATTTACGATGCAAAAATTTTGGAGTGCGTTCTTGGAAATATTTTTATATCGTTCGTTGCGATCTTCATTATGCACGCGTTCAATGCATTATTTAAGACAAGAGAAAATGAAAATTTTCCTTTATGTGGTGATATATTAGATAGAATTCGGTAATACCCAACTTAAGAGCTCTGTCAACTGAGAAATTCTCGTACGATTTTATATGCCTTGTACACAAAAGTGCAAAATTTGTCGTGTATGTCGAAAGTTAAACAGACTAAATTATAAACACACTATACATATTAGACAACCCCCATAGTCATAGCCAAGGTTGTCTAGAAGGAGGTCACACATTTGAAAAAACGTAGATATCATTCCATATCCACCTACGTTGTCATTGCTAGAGCTGGGAACCGAGCTCAGGTAGAGTGACCAAACGAGTTCATCACACAATACGCCTTTGTCTACTGCACTGCTGTGCCGATTTTCGGCACATTTTAATAACTATATGAGCAACATAATTGAATTGGGTTTTACCACATTCTACATCAGATGATTTTCTTTTAAAGAGAAACACTTCTGTACCTTTGTTAATATTGAATTTTCATGATGATGAAACTTTTTTATATAGATTTATAAACTGTTTAATAACGACCGAAGATATTTTCAATCAAAAATGTATGTGCGCCTAAGATTATGTAGTAGAGCAAACAGTCTTTCATAAATAAAATCATTTGTGTAATACGCAACTCATTACCGGGAAATGCAATCCTTATTCCCGTTGAAATACGTCGCTTTTCAGCGATAATATAATAAAATCATCCTACCTTACCTAATAGTACCAATTCATCAGTCGCGAAACCATTTAGCGAGGATGAATTTAAATCTGCTCTAGCTTAATTGACTATTCATATATGCCAAGTCCTTTGAATAGAAACAAATTTCAATCCTCTGATTTAATTTCATTCCACTGCGTCAATTTTAGGTATTTTTAATAAAACACGATGTATGGTGCTTCACAATATAATAAGAAATCGTAGATTTATTTCATATTTAGTTAAGCAATAATCACATATATTAAAATATCAAAATAAAATTTGGGCAAGATAAATTACACCTTCTCCTCAACGATTGATGTGAATCATTCAAAATTTTGACTATATTTAACGTGGCACAGTCTCGCCAAATTACAAATATAATTTGTGAACTAAACAATAGCGTCAACCCCAAAGTAAGCGGCTACAACCAGCGTCTGATCCAGAGTTACCGACTTACCAAACTCATCGATAATACACCATAGGAAATGAAGGAACACAAGCCGGTCCGATTTAGCCCCTATCGACTTAATTAGATCGATATATGCACGACTTGTCAAAAATTATCGATAAAATACCAGAGAAACCAATGGAACACAAACTGGCCCGATTTAACCCCAATGAATCTATTTTCAAGGACGAAATCACCATCATTAAATAAATTATCTATAAAACACCATAGAAACCAAGGGAACACAAACTGGCCCAATTCCATCTCAATTGATTTATTTTCGCCCAATTGTATACGAAATCACCATAATTTAAGAATTATCGATAAAAATCGTGTTAAAAACTTTAAAACAGGAGCATGTAAACTGACTCGATTTAACCCCAATGGACTTAATTAAATTACTGATAATTACCCGTTTTGACCTCAATCCCTTAAAAATGCAGAAAGCATCGAGAAACTACCGCACTTATAATATGATTGAGGTCTCGGACAGGTTGCACGCTCCACTCCGGCTAGAAATCGACTCGCAAAGGCACGTTCTTCCCGGCAAGGCTACTGGGTTCAGGAATGTGGTCCTCCAGACTTCTTGAGCTACTATTGTGCACCTTGTAAAAGCTTACAGCTGGAACATAAGAGGACTCGTATAGCCGAAAAAACTGTATCTGTCGAAGATACAACTTACACATTCAAACAATAAAGTGCCAGCTTTTGCCAAGAAACATTACAAATAGATCCACAACGGGACGCATCATACGCTTCTCTGGAAACAATGTCAACAAAGACATTTTAAGTCAAAAACTATATAGCATTGGTATTAGGGGAAATATTCTCCAATGGGTAATTTCCTACATGGAAAATAGAAAGCTAAGAGTAAGCTTAGATGGAGTAACGTCTGAAACTTCTAATGTTACACTTGAAGTTCCACAGGGTTCTGTGCTAGGTCCGCTAGTGTTCATGCTGTACGTTAATGATCTGCCTTACTTCACAGACCAAGACCACGTGACTATGTTCGCGGATGACACCACTATTACAGTGTCAGCCGATACACCGGATAAACGTTATAAATTGATGAAAGACACAACAGAATCTTTAAGTACATGGTGCCAAAGAAACAAGCTAATATTAAATGAAAAAAAACTATTTGTCTTAATTTTCACCTTCAAAAACAGCTTCCTATAAATTTAATGAACAATGACGAACTTATATTTTCTGACTCAACTAAACTACTAGGTGTATTCTTGGATTATAAACTTTCCTGGCAGAAACATATTGACCATGTATGTAGTCAGCTATGTAGTCAGCTAAACAAAGCATTTTTTGCACTGTTACAGATGAAGTCAGTTCTAGATCAAGCTAGCCTTATGACCATTTACTATTCCATGGCCTATAGTCACATGACCTTTGGTATTCTCGCGTGGGGTGGAGCCTCCGACTGTGCAAGAGTGTTTATCTGCCAGAAGAGAATAATAAGGCTCATTTTTGACCTCAAAATAAATGTCAGTTGTAGAGACACTTTTATTAAAAATCGCATTCTTACCGCTCCTTCTATCTATATTTATAAATGTCTAACCTATGCTAAAAATAATCTAAATCTATTTGAAAGAAGGTCAAACTATCACGAGTACCCCACAAGACATGGCAATCTCTTGAGTATACCAATGCATCACAAAAGTATTTATAAGAGATCGCCTTCTTACAACTGCATATCTCTATATAATGCTCTTCCCAGTGATATCCGAGATATTTCGCACTTCGCGAAATTTAAAAATAAATTAAAACTCTATTTATATGAGAAATGCTACTATAGGGTATCAGATTTCCTTAACGATAAATAGTTTTAATTAGTACTATCTCAATGTTGTAATACCATAACATATGCGGGTATTTACTTACTATCTGTTTATTTGTTATGTTTTTTTTTACAATCAGTAATGTTTGTTCTCTGTTTCTAGTTTAATATTATATTTATTTGTATTTGTTCCTTATTTTAAATCTTAATATTATATTTCAATTATGCCGAGATATACTTGCACTTGTACTTCTTTCTTTCTTTATTCTCTTCTTGACTTGTCACATATACAATTTGTATCTACGTTGACCAATAAATTATTATTATTATTATTATTATTATTATTATTAATAATACGAGCCGAAGTGGAGTAGAATTCTGGATCTCTATAGAAGTGTAGTTGTCCATATTTACTGCACATAAAAAACCTCAAAGCTGTGCCGCTTAGAGCTGAGTACTTCAGTACAAAAATGTACAGCAAATATGTACTGCAGTAGTTAAGTACATACTTTAAGTACTTTTAACATTTCTGAACTGGTATTGTAAATTTCCAGTACTTGTTTACAATGTACTTGTACTAGGTAATTATTTTCTACAATTCTTTACAAAGTATTACTTGTTACTTAAAAAAGTAGGCTGTAAAATCATAATCTACTTCAAGCACTTTACGTAAGTACTCCCAGTATTGCAAAACACTCGCAGTGATAATAAAAACTGTAAAAATACAAACTACTCCAAGTACTTAAGAGAAAAAAAAATAGTATTTTATTTTAACAAATCAAGTAATTTCCGCAAAATCCTATTGTGGCATGTTTGGCCACTGTACTGGGGTAAACGAAGGTAAAACGCAGTGCAATCAAATCATTTGAATCAGCAAATTCATCTTCTGAATTATCAGTGAAAATAGTTGATTCATTCATTCATTTTGACTGATAATTCAGAAAATGAACACGATGAACTAATTTTTTGAAAATTGGTGTTACTTACAGAAAAGCAATAAAAATCTCTAAATTCATTATAAATGGTTATAGTCTAAGAGCTGATGAAATGACTAATTTTTCTGCCCTATTTGAATAGGCAGACTTATGAAAAACGTTTATTTAGGTATTCTACATCATGGACAAAATAGTCTCCACCTCCTTCCTCAGGAATAAAGGGGTCTAATCTCTTAATTAAAAGTTTGAGCGCATCTGTCCACACTATATCTGCAACCTAGGCATCTGTTCATATTTTTACTGCCATCTGCAGATCAGAAGCTACCATTCCTCAAAATTTAATCAATGCTCTAACTGGGCAACTATTTTTTTTTGACAATTTAAAAAAAATACACAGCCGCCCGAATTGAGCATTAATGAAACTTTGGGGGATGGTAGTTTTTGACCTCTCTGTAAATGACCGCAAATTACGGATATATGCCTAAGGTGGGAATAGAGGGCGCTAGGGGCGATAGGGGGGGGGGGGTTGAATTTTTTCCATAATATACAACACTTGAAGAAACGTTTTTTTATTAAGTCTGCGTAATGCTCACTGCTCAGATGAGGCAGAATGGCAGCAAAAATATGTCATCAGCTCTTAGACTATTATATATTATGCGTTATAATTTTAAGTTTCCATAAGTTTTTACATATTTTTTTATTTATTTCCTTTGTTGTAAATTTGAACATTAGAAATAAAATGAGAATTACAAATATATCTTGTGTACTTGCTGTAATTTTCATACATCATATGTCATATCATATAATGCATACGATATTATATTAATAGAGTCGGGTCAAATTTAAAAAGACCGATGTATGAATTAATATTGCACATACGTTTTCACTATCTCTTGCACACAAACTTAAAGCCATAGCCTAAAGACATTGTCAATGTATGTCTACCAAGATTCTCTCCCACTTAGTTTGAGACGGAAATATGAAATGTACACTGAGGAGTAAGAAACATAGTCATAAGCTCAGTGATTCTCAAACTGCGTGATTTAACGACGAATATTATTTATTTTCGTGAACTAACACTACTCTAAATATGAACAACGTCTTTGTATGAAATATTTAAGTTATTTTTAGTGGTAAATAGTGGATATTCATCCCTCAAACGAACAATGTCAAACCACTAAGTCTTACAATTTTCTAATACGTAGATATTACACGTTTTAAAGTAGATTAAACACAATCGCGTAGCTCAAGTCGGTAAGATGCTCGAACAGCAATAAATATAAATGGGGTTGTTGCGAGATCGATCCCCAAGCACTTCCACTTTTTTTTTATTTGATTAATTATTAAAAGTTAATAATTTTCCTTCTAAAATTTTTATTTTATTAAACTGCGCCGCGAATTTTGTTAAAACTTTATTTTCCCCAAAAATATGTCTTTTATTACTACTAGCGCTTGTTTATCTCTAATGAAATCTACTTTCTTACGTTATATATTAATACACGAATGGTGAAACGTGCGTCATCCTCATAGAGATTTCAGATTTTCTTTTTGTTATATGAAATATTTTATTTTTACTGACATCGTTTCCCCTACTAATACTACGATCCTATCCTTTCCTGGCAAGAAATGCTCAAACCTTCCCGTGTCTCTTGCTGGACTGTAGCAATATTAGTCTTTGATTTATTTTTCTGATCACTCATTGTTATTCACTGAATTGAGCAAGTCATTTTTTGTTATCAGTTTCATTTGTGCCCGAACCTATATACCTACAGTGTCCGTCGTAAAGTTGGCTACGTATGGGAAAAATTTGTATTATTGAGATTTCTAAAAAATACTGTATTGGGGGTTCGTTTCTTTTTTTACATGCAAAACTAAAATACATAAAGTTTTTGTCGAAACTAATAAAATATTTGTGAAATAGACACAAGAGTTTATGATAATTAATGGTAGGGGTAAAATTTGCACTTTTTTATTTTCCTCATATCTGCTTCAAAATTGATATATGGGGTCCTTGTTGTATTCTATATGCACTTTTTCTTCGTACAATTTTTCGATATCTTAACAATTTGACCCACTTTTCGATACCACGGTCAACTATTTTTTACAGTCCTACCAAACTGGTGATCACATGACATGTGTCAAAATGTAATTTTTTGTTGTTGGACATGCATATACGAACCCCCAACAGAGTTTTTTAGAAATATCAAAACTACAATTTTTTTTCCATATGTAGCCAACTTTCTGGACACTATATAATCAGAATTCCACTAAAATTATGAAGTTACTAAATTAATACTCTTAACATTTTATGACAATATCTTTCTTATTTTTTTTTTTTATTATTTAGCGACATCATTGCTGAGAACTTGTTTGAGAACTACTGGAATTTCTTATGCATCAAATAAAATCTTAGTTCAGACGTTTTAGCGGCCATGACACAAGTCAATTTAAATTGTACCCGACTCTAGTTAATATCATCCATTACCAAACAATTATAATAAAAATGGGCTCGAAACATGAATTGTTTTAATGAAAACTATACTTCCAAAAACTTCACCGTTATTACTGATATCAATGTATTACTGACTCTTGCTGGCAATCCTAAAATTCTAAAAATGGTTGTAATAATATGTATCTGATATATTAGTACTGTTTTTAAAAAAGTACTTACAAATATATACTGCAAGTAATCTAAAATACTGTAAATTGTTGTTTTAAAAAGTACTTGCACTACTTGAAATTACTGCAAGTATTTATAAAATACTCATTTAAAATAAAAAATAAAATATTGACTTTTGAAAATTTTTCGTCTCGAGGACGACGGTCAATCGCCTTTGGGCTCCGTCGTTCGAATTTTCAAAAAGACTCAAAGAGTTTACTTTTTCAAGTTGCAGGGAGCGGAAAACCCTCCACCGGATAGACTTTTCGAAAGTACCACGAATTTGGTTTTTTCAGAAGTACCACGAATAAAATCACATGGCGGAAAGCTGCACCGACCAACAAATTTTTCGAAAGTACAACGAACTTAATTTTTCGAAAATACCAAAAATTTAGTTTTTCGAAAGTACAATAAAGAGAATTGCACGAAGCGGAAAACCGCTCCTCGAGATGAATTTTTCGAAAGTACCACGAATTTTGTTTTTCGAAAGTATCACGAATTTAGTGGTTCACAGGGCGAAATCCTGTCAGGATGTAGCGAGTAGCTATTTGAAACGTCAAAATTTAAGAAAAATTCAATGGGACGGTTTTTCCAATAAAAACCAAAATCCTCATTTAGTTATCCTCAAAAGGGGAGAGCATAATCCAAACCACTAGAACGTACCAAAAATTAGTCAAAAAATTCAAAGTCGAAGGGTCGATTCCGACGAACCCAAAATACTTTTTATCTCGGCTCAAGCGAACATCGCCATAGTAGTCGCTCGAAGGCGAGTCGACGGAAAAAAAGTATATTTGGGTTCGATGCCGTTAGTACGTTTACAAAAGCGGGAAAACCATCGAACTCATATAGATAGCTTCTTTCAGCATCCTGACAATCATTTCGATAATTTCAGTGCAAAATAAAAAGTGAATAATTTTCAAAAAGTTCCGTATACATTTTACAATCATTACTAATTGGGAGTCTGAATCTTTTTGTACAGTCATAGTTCTCTCGATGCTGCATGAGTTACACTCCTACGGGAGGTAACGGCTTGCCGAGTGGTGGTGCTCTTTGATGTTTGCCTTATATACATTAGTTAAGTATTGAATATTTATATTTTTTACATTTTATGAATTATTTCAATAAATGAAAATATATTTTGAATTCGATTTCTTATTGATCCACTAATTATAAGATTTGTGACCGACGTGCGATTCTGTGGCGTGAGTCGGATAATTACTTACCGCGGGTCACCTTTGATCCCGCCACGTCTGTGTACTTGTCCGAATACTCATAGAATCCATTGACGGTCTTAATTATTTGTTTCTAAGAAAGTGCTAATTATAAGATATATTCATTAAAAGTGCACCGCCCAACATAAGATTTCGACGGAGAGAGCAGGCTGTAGCAATTACAGTAAGTATAACTTTATCTATTTTCGTCTTGGGGAGTCTGAAGGGTATCTTGAATCCCCCTTTTGAGTAGTTGATAAATGATATTAAATCCTTGTCGTGTCCATCAGACTATACGATACTAGGTACATCTACATTCTCATGTAAAGTATGTTCTGGCATGATTAAAATAAGACATTAACAGAAACACACCTGTTTCAATTCTAATCTCGAATTATTTTGATATAGTTGCCCGACTCGCTCCCACCGAAAAAATTGTAGATTGTAATGGTTTTCAGCAGGTATGTAAACCCTATCCGCGATAGGGTCGAACCTAATACTGTCAGTGTATCATGGAATGTAGAATTTGGTAGAGGGTTCACGGGTCCACGCCTTCGAAAGCCGTCAAAATCGCCAAGTAACCCATTCCAGCAAGGTAAATTATTTTTGAGCTCACATATCGAAAGAGGGTCTCTTAATGATCATCAGAAATGGCTTGTTGGACTTTTGCTGGCGGTTGCAAAACTTTTCCACAAAAAAAAGATGGCGGAATGTTATTTCAAGAATTCGTGTTTTTAAACGTATATCTCTCGCTAGAAAATTAACTACGTATGCTATTGAGGTAATTTTTTATTTGTATATTTTACTACTGACATGGGCACATCTATTTGTACTGACAGAATTTCAAAATCACGTACGTTTTTTTTTTCTAAAAAACGAAATTTGTGTATTTGAAATTTCGAGGTGCGGACAACTACATTATATTTAAAATTTTTTATATATTATATGCGAATGAAATATGGTTTAAAGATCAACAAAATTTTTACAAAAAATTAGCTAGATATCTTAAACAGTTTATGAGTTATAGACTTTTTAAAATAATCCATAATTTACATTTCTGGCTTTAGAATTTAGATTTTAAGAAAGAATAAAGTATGAATTGCATGTAACTATAAAATAAAGTATATTCTATTTCAATATACACGCAAAAGAGGATACATCTTTTGATTATTTACGCTCCGTTTATCCCCTTCAAATACAACTTCGCAAACGTATTAGGGTCATGCATCTACGTACCTAAAATACCAGATTCTTTTGCTTCTAAAAATGAACGGAGGTATAAATATAGGAATATCATATCAACTGTAATATTATCCTTCATTCCATTTTACCCTTCGGTTAGGTTTGATTAAATGGTAGCACGTGAGATTATGTGACATAGTGGGAAAATCTATTAGGAAGCGATCCTTTTACTCTTAATTGAACACAAAGACAGGTATAGATTTAATCGTTTACGCTCTTTCAGTTTACTTCCACTTCGTTTACTAAATTTTAAACATATGCGTCGTGGTAAACAGATATTATGCGTTTTATATTTTTTGAAATGTGTTGACTCAATTGGGTTATCAATAAATGACTAATTCATTGCAAGCAGCATGGTTTTCTACGTTGATATAAATTTACATGATTATAATAAAAATAATAATTAATATAATAAAACACTACAGTAAGATCATGAGCAGAAATCGGAAAGTTTAGCTCGGTGCCAGGGACGGCTCTCATATATACGTACGTGTAATATTATATTACAAACATTTACTGAAATAATCAGAAAAACGACGAAGCAGACGAAGTGATGAAATATTTATTATTGCCAGCTACATCGTATTTTTGGTAATAAATTTAACTTAAAAATGATAATAGTTCTTATTAAAACAAATAAAACATATCTAGCAAGTAAAAAGACAATTTTGAACTAAACACACTTTCCTGTTCTGTTTAATGTGTGGCGTATTTATTTCATTTTATGTTAATACGTATACTTAGTGATTCAGTTTAGATACAAAGTTTATTTTTAACTTTATCCTCGGCAGCATCGAATCTCCCCTACTTTACCTCTCCCCTACTTTAATTGGAAATCTACTACATTTGTGAAACGTACTGACAGTTACCTAAAAACATAGTTTTTATATTTGCAGTGTTAAAGGCATTTGACACCGACCGAGTGTCAATTATAAATTACAGTTTACGGAGGTACTTTTATGTTTTTTACGGTTTTATCTCCTTTAATTATATGACGCCGCCGAAATTGTGAAACATTTCAAAATCGCTTTTTACCTACACTGTGGCAATTATTGGCATTTACGTCAACATTTAATAAAGGGAAAGGGTAGACCATCCCAGATCGCAGTTTTGCAAACCATAGTATAAATCTAGTCATATGTCCGTACGTATGTATCTACAAATTTGTGAAATTATACAGAGTCGGCGGTCTACAAAAATGTCTAGTGCTTCTCCCGCTGCAATAGACTTGGGTATTCGCGATTTCCCAGAATTCCAGTTTGATGGAACAAATCTTTATTGTAGTAGTTGCAACAAAACAATTTCTTGGACATCTAAAACAAATGTTAATAGATATATTTCCTCACAAAAGCATATTAGTGGTAGTGACTCTTCTGATAGTGACAGTCAACGCAGTTTTAATTTAGATTTAGTGGAAGTGATGGTGGGATGTAACATACCGTGGTCAGAACTAGATAATCCACTTTTTAGGCCATTTTTGGAAAACTGTATTAGTGACAAATATAACAGCATTCAGTTGCTCGTCAGAAACGACACTCAGAAGAAAATATTTATCAACGGAGTATGATCAAGTTAGACAAAAAATTTATTCTGGGAAATACATCTGAGTTAGTGTGGACAAAACCACCAATGCTTGTGGTGAGAAGGTAGAAAATATTTTAGTGGGTGCATTGGAGGAAAATTTTTCAGTGATTGGACACTTGATCGCCTCCACAGTTGTGCAGTAGCTGCCGATTTTTTCAATATACAGGGTGTAATTAGTTTCATTTCATTAAAAAAAACTGGTGGTAGGGAACTACAAGAGAAACAAAAAAAACCTTATATAACATGGAGTCTAAAGCTCATAATTTTGAGAAAAAAAATAAATAAAAATTTCCAAAATACTTAATAACATAGTTTGAGAACTGCTAGCTGGCATATTGGGGTAGGCTTTATTGCCTCGCGTCTTGTCACACATGACACTGTGACATTCGTGCAAATAAGTATGGTGAGTCTACGAGATAATTAGGCCGCGACGGGGTCATCGAAAAGCATGCCGACAAAGCAGTTAAAAGCGACCGACAGAAGACACCGCCATGTTTTTTGCTTTTTTGCAGTCAAATTATCTTATTACGCGTGCTATACTCTCCCTTGTAATATTCTCAAGTAATAATTTCATTTTGTGTCCTTAATTGGTAAACAACGTACACACGACGCGACCTACCCGTTCCTAGGTTTTGTCTGTTGCTTTTGTTCTTTTTGAATTTTGTGCCACTTGTGCTGAGATTTATTTTATTGATTTATCGTTCAAGTCGTTAGTACTTGGTTACGTAAGACACTACTTCTCGTTCGTGCTTTTTGTGTTACTTTTTGGATTTTGGATCAAGTTTTTCTTTTTGTTTTCTTTATTGTTAACGTTAATTCACAGTTTAGTGTGGTGTTTTAAAACGCAGATTTTGGACATTATGGGAGATTATATTTTTAACCACGTAAAGCATCAAATATCAATAGCTCAACATGGGTTCTTCAAGGGCCGTTCAACAGTCACCAATTTAATTAATATTACAGAATTTATTTCTGATTCTATTGACAGGAGTGTACAAACAGACGTTATACAGGGTGTTGCATCATGAGAGGGACATAGCTTAATAGGAGGTAGAGAACATCAGTGGTAACCGGAACCTCCCATAGAAATGTTTCATTGGGCCTTCACTACGAAATTACAGGGTGTTAAATAATTTTTGGCCAAACCTGTTTTTTGTCATAACTTTGACAGGAAATGAAATAACGGATTCATATTTGGTACGGCTAATGTATAAACGAGCCCCAAGAGGTACATGTATAAAAAAAAATATATCCAGGTCCGGACTCACTATAATTTATGTTTCTTCTTTGCATCAATAAAACATCACCCTGTATATATTTTTTTGAAATTTCGATACGATATTCGAAAAGAGCAAGGAAAAACAAACAAAATGGCCTATTTCATTTTTTTGTTACACCTTCGTGGTTATTTAAATACGTTGTTAAATGTGCAAGAAAATGGATTACAGAACCCTATTAAATGAGAGGCACGTGAAATAAATAGTTTTATAACTAAAATTTGCAAAAATTCTATTGAGCCTAGGTGGTCTGGGTGAATCCTAATTCCGGCACGTTTTAAAGGTCCATTTTGGTAAAAAACTGTGGTCCTAATAAGTAATCGGGTATGAAATAACAAAATTTTTAATCGATCACAGTAGGCTTGTTCAAAGTGACAGATAATAAAAAGAAATCTCCTAAACAGTTGAATAATTGTTTGTTAGTAATTTAATGTGTCAATAATCCGCATTTAGTTAGTGAAAACTTGTGAAAATATTTTAACTATGCCAGTAAAATTTACAAACGGGGAATATGCTGACATAATATTCATCTATGGTTTCTGTAATGGAAATGGTAGGTCGGCGGAAAGAGAATATCGGCTGCGTTTTCCTGGTCGTCGATGCCCTAATCATAAAATCTTTAGTACGGTGTTCCAGTATGCAAGACAACACGGACAGTTTCCTACTTCTGCAGTTGTGGAGCGTGTTTTACAACAAGGTGTGCAGGAACAAAACAATATTATAAACGTAGTTCAAGAAAACCCAAATATGAGCACTAGACGAATCAGTTTGGCAACTGGTATTCCTCATTGGCGAGTATGGAGAACCCTAAAAAGAGAACGTTACCATCCATATCATATCCAGCAGGTACAGCGTCTTCAACAAGGCGACGATATCCCCCGCCTGGCATTTTGTCGTTGGTTGTCTAATCATCGCGCATCGCCCAGTCATTTACAGAACCTTATTTACGGATGAGGCACAATTTACAAGGGATGGAGTAAACAATTCACGAAATAATCATAAATGGGCACAGGAAAACCCACATGCGGTACGCCAACGCCGTTCGCAACATAGGTTTTCTGTAAATGTTTGGGTCGGACTTGTGAATAGACATTTGATAGGGCCACATTTTTTTGAAGAAAGATTGAATGGTGAAATTTACTTTGATTTTCTTCAAAACATTTTACCGAATATGTTAGAAAATATCGGTATAAGAGGCATGTTGTTTCAGCATGATGGGGCCCCACCACATTTTAACCTTCAAGTAAGAGAACACTTAAACAATGTGTATCCTAATAGATGGATTGGACGCGGGGGTCCACATGAATGGCCACCAAGATCTCCTGATTGTAACCCTTGTGATTACTTTTTATGGGGCCACTTAAAAAACGAGGTTTATAGTATTGAAATTGAAAGTAGACAACATTTAATCCAGCGCATCGTTACAACCTGCGACGAAATACGGAATAATCCAGAAATGATACGTCGAGCAATTGGTGACCTTTCTAAACGCGCAAGAAAATGCACAGAATTTGGGGGAGGACATTTTGAAAATTTACTTTAGTGTCAATTACGTTTTATTTTTAAACACATTTAGTTATTGTTTTGTTATTTATTGTTAATTGAATGGAAAATATTTTATTTATTTAGATTTTAGTTTGTTCTCTTCCAATTTTTATTAAGTATAAAATTTTGATGATTTTCTTGATCAAAGTAACTGGTTGCTTAGGCCTAAATGGTTTAAATTATCTGTCACTTTTATTCTTTGAACAAGCCTACTGTGATTGATTAAAAATTTTGTTATTTCATACCCGATTACTTATTAGGACCACAGTTTTTTTACCAAAATGGACCTTTAAAACATGCCGGAATTAGGATTCACCCAGACCACCTAGGCTCAATAGAATTTTTGCAAATTTTAGTTATAAAACTATTTATTTCACGTGCCTCTCATTTAATAGGGTTCTGTGATCCATTTTCTTGCACATTTAACAACGTATTTAAATAACCACGAAGGTGTAACAAAAAAATGAAATAGGCCATTTTGTTTGTTTTTTCTTGCTCTTTTCGAATATCGTATCGAAATTTCAAAAAAATATATACAGGGTGATGTTTTATTGATGCAAAGAAGAAACATAAATTATAGTGAGTCCGGACCTGGATATATTTTTTTTATACATGTACCTCTTGGGGCTCGTTTGTACATTAGCCGTACCAAATATGAATCCGTTATTTCATTTCCTGTCAAAGTTATGACAAAAAACAGGTTTGGCCAAAAATTATTTAACACCCTGTAATTTCGTAGTGAAGGCCCAATGAGACATTTCTATGGGAGGTTCCGGTTACCACTGACGTTCTCTACCTCCTATTAAGCTATGTCCCTCTCATGATGCAACACCCTGTATACACTGATTTTTCCAAAGCTTTCGATAGACTGAATCACGGTATCCTCTTACAAAAATTTGAATGTTATGGCTTCTCGGACAACCTTATTGAGCTTTTTAAGTCCTATCTAACTGATAGAAAGCAATATGTTGTATACCATGGTGTTAGATCTATTGAGGTTTTAGCCACGTCAGGAGTCCCCCAAGGTTCAAACTTAGGTGCACTTTTCTTTAACTTGTTTGTAAATGATATAGTAGATAATCTAACTGTTAACTGCCTTCTATATGCGGATGATTTAAAACTCTTTTGTAATATTGCAAGTGAAAAAGATTGCTATGAACTTCAAAACAATATTGATCGTATTAATACATGGTGTGTGATAAACAAATTACCCTTGAATGAAACAAAATGTAACGTTATGACATTTACAACAAAGCAAAATATTATCAGGTACGATTACAAATTAGACAGTCATATACTTTTCCGGCCAGACACTTTTCGGGACTTGGGTGTGACATTCGATAAAAAACTAACGTTTGTAAACCACATCGAACTTGCTGTCACCAAAAGTTATAGAATGCTGGGTTTTGTTATTAGAAACTCCGCACATTTTGAAAATGTACGCACATTAAAGCAACTCTACACTACTTTTGTTAGACCTCACCTTGAATATGCTTCAATAATATGGTGTCCAACCTATAATGTACACATACAAAATTTGGAAAGAATACAACGCCGTTTCCTAAAACATGCGACTTTCAAGGCTGACGGGACTTATCCAGCTATTGGTTATCCACATGAAGAATTGCTCTCTAGGTTTTGCCTAGATAGCCTAGAGATCCGTAGACACCGATCGCAATTAACTTTTTTATACAATATTTTACACAATAACATCGACTGTGGAGATATTTTAGGTATGCTTAATTTTCAAATTCCTAGACCGGCATCTAGACACAACAATTTATTTCACTTGCCTTTCTCAAGGACAAACGTAAAAAAAATTTCTTGTATCCAGCAGATGTGCAGTATGTACAATAATTTAAATAATCGATTAGATATATTCACTTGTAGTCTTACAGACATAAAGAATCTGTCTTTAACTTAAATTTTGTATTTTGTTCCTTTTTGTTGGCACAAGTAGCCTCACCGTGTACTATACTTCTTGTATAAGCTGTATATTTTTTATGCATGTATATTGTATATGTATATTTATACTAAAGTGTATTATATAAGTTTAGTTTAGTTAGTTGTCTCTTGGATGAATTCACATGTATTCATGTATTTATGTGTGTATATGTATTTTTCACAAGTTACTATTTTTAATTTTAGTTTTTAGCTCCTATTCTGTAATTAGGTTTTTTAACCTGTTGAATAGTGCATCAAATAAATAAATAAATAAAAAATAAATAAATAAATAAAATAAATTACACTTATCCAGAGCTCGCGGATATGCACTTGGTGTATGGAAAAAGTGGTGGAAATGCAAGTGGTGCAGAAGAGCTTTATCGTTTAAGGTTCCCTAATCGACGTCATCCTTGTCCTCGTACATTTGTTAGCATTGACCGGCGTCTTCGAGAAACAGGTCGTCTCGATGGACGAGGTCCACAACGAGAAGAAAGGGCAACTGACGCAGAGGTTCAAATGTTGGAGCTTGTAGAAGAGGATCCAATTTTAAGCACCCGCGATATCGCGAACCGTGTGAGAGTATCCCATTTTGTGGCATGGAGGACATTGAGAGATATAAACTTACATCCCTATCACTATCAACGTGTCCAAGCACTACAACCACAATATTTTGCAGAGCGAATGCAATATTTTAGGTGGATTTTAAGAAAACACGCGGCAAATGAGGATTTTTGAGAAACGTTCTGTGTTTCTCCTATGAGTCGTGTTTTACCAGAAATGGAGTGTTTAATTTTAAAATTATGCACTATTGGGCAGACGAAAATCCACGTGTAATAAGAAGGGCGCATTTTCAACGACGGTTCAGCGTTAATTTGTAGGCAGGAATTTGCGGTGATGAAATAATTGGACCTATTCAATTACCCACTAGATTAAATGGTGATGTTTACTAAAATGTTTGCAATAAACATTGCTAAATTTACTGGAAGATATACCCTTGGCTACGCGCAAACGAATGGGGTATTTGCACGATGGCACGACAGTCCATTTTAGTCCGGCTGTTCGAAATTTTTCAAACAGAAAGTTTCCTCGACGGTGGATTCGACGTGGCGGACCAGTACCATAGCCTGCTAGATCGCCCGACTTAAATCCGATGGACTTTTTTTTCGGGCATTTTAAATCTCTGGTTTACCGTGATCAAATTGACACTTTAGAACAATTGCAATAACGTATTTTAATGTGCATAGAAATATAGATGGAGGTCAGTTCGAACAATTTTTGTGAAAAATTCAAAAGAATTGTTAAGTAATTGGGTGTTACCTATTGGGCATTAAAGGTATGATTATTATTATTAGTAGTATTAGCTGTCTTGTTTTGGTCTGTTTATTATTGTTTACATTGATATTCACAGAGACCAAAGAGTCGATTTTCAGTTTTCGATGCCTGATTGGGAAAAATCATGTGCTCAATTCGTTAAAAAAATCAGATTTTCTTCTAACTAAAATATACAACTATTTTCTGTTATCGTATATCGGACGTCTAACTGCTCGTTTTCCAATTTGATAAAATTACAAATTGTTTAAGCTTTTAACACAATGTTACAAATGTTCATAAATCACTTTTAAATTTTATAAATTCTTATAAACGACAATAAAAGCTACAATAACTTTGTTCCAAATTTAAGAGACACATGTAAAAAAATCCTATTTACACCCCTACGGTCATGCTATGCTTGCGTTGTGCCGAAAGAGAAGGAATTATTTACATTTTCATGATTAGTGGTATAAAAAGTTCGGTACAAGTAATCCCATCAAAGTGCCACACTTCTTCCGGCGGGAACACAAGTAGGGTATTACAGTTTTTTATTATTTCTAATATTCGGAACTATAACATCCACTGACCCTGAAAAACAGTGGTTCTCAAATGTTTCCTACCTTAACATTCAAATTTTAAACCTAGATCAGTTTTTTTCAAAGTGCCCCTAGAGAAAAAAGTCATATAGGTTTTTTGTTTGTCTAGTCGGTCCCTAGTACCAGTTTTTTTAATGACATGAAACTAATTACACCTTGTATAAAAAGTTTCGGAGTTAAAGCAAAAAAGAGAGCCTGAAGATGAAGCTTAATTTTTAGGTCCTTCAATCAAATATCGACAAACACGGTACGAATAAGAAGAATCTACATCACAAACTACTAATACAAAAATATTAATAAATGTCGTATCGTAAATGTCACATCAATTTATTCGATGACACCTGAATTCAGTTAACTGATTTAAATTAAATTTATTAAACTACAAGAAATGCAGAATATGTACATAGCTTGTTAAATAATCAAAAATACATAGCCCCTCCGATTCCAGATGTAAACACCATACCCATTAATTAATTAAGCTTGCATAACGCTGATATATGCATGATCGTATAAATATCCTGAACAAAGTATATATACAAGACGGACAGGAAATTAGAATGTTCATTGTCTCTTGTTTTGCGTAGTATGGAGAACATGTATTAAGTATTTTTTTTTGTGGTAATTTTAATAATGAGGATAATAGTGATGACAATATATTATGTGGCTATGCACAAGAAATATTCCAACCTTCAAAAATATTCTTAGTGTGGCTGCTGCTTTTTCAAAAGATAACACTTGCCTTCAGAACTAGAAATTAATCTCAAGACGTTTTATGAACAGAGAAGTTAAGTAACCTGCTAACTTGACTTGCTTACCTACTGGTTTCAAGGTGGATTTACATTGGTACAGCTACTAGGACTAGTTACTTGTATTAGCAACTACCCTGGGTCATAAGCTGCATTTACACGACGCCAAGTCTATTTAATGGAATGTCTTGGATAATCGCTTGGGGATGTTCTATTGTCTCGGAATGGTACACAAGAAGATCGATGACTAAGGAAAGAAACGGTGCTAGTGTGTTCCAAGCAGATGTATATGCCATATTTCTGTGTGCAAGCAAAAATCTCCGAAGAGGTTTAGTTGGTTTAGGTAGCTTTGAGGGCTCTTGCATAAAATTAAGTAACCTCTAAGCTAATTCCGATTGCAGACATGTTTTGATTAAGCTATGTAAACACAACTCAGTCAAACTCATATGGGTGTCCAGTAACAGTGGCATGAAAAACAACGAGAAAGCAGACCGTTTAGTGGCAAAAGGAGCAAACGTTTCTTTCCCTGGCCCTGAGTCAGCCCTGGTTTTGCCAATAAGTCTGTTTTAATCAGAGATACGAGACTGGGCCATGGCACAGCTAACTCAGTCGTAATGCGGTTGCTTGAGGTCAATATGGTAGACTTGATAATAGGACACTGTCCTCCGAATAAGCACTTCCATACAGTGGGGTTGGGAAATAATTCTGTTTGTCGGGAGTGAAGAATGATGCCATCACTCATATTCTATGCAACTATGAACCACCAGGTGACTCAAGGTATCCAATGGAAATTTTTATAACCGGGGAAACTACGGATTTACCATGGAATGACCTGCTATCCTTCATGGAGTGCGCTGATTTTTTTTAGGAGATCCTACATGTCGCAAATGGACCGAGCAAAAATAAGTAGATAATAATAAACAGTTTTCGCTGAACTTAAATAAATTCTCCATAGGAACTAGGTGTCATGGCTAACCTTAAAAATGAACTGCTAGATGTTCAAGTAATAAAATAATAAGAAAAATCAGTGTCATATCCCAATTTTGTTTCATCCATGGAAGAAATAGTGTGTATATTTCGAACGGAAAGTGTTTGCTTTTGCATGCAATATTCATGATTGTGGCAATATAGTGCTTTCCGTTTTTAATGTACAAATAACTATTATTGGTTTAAATTTTATAAATGATTACATGTTGTATTACTTACAAGATTTATGTATCGACAAACACGACGTTTTCATGAACTGGGTTCTCCATAGTATCACATGGTAATGATGCAAAATAGACTAATTTCTCAAAATAAATTATTCTTATTGATTTATTTTGTGAAATTTATTTGTTTGAATTTCTATTTTGAAAGAAACGTTGACCCAATTCCTGAAAAATTGTTTAAATGAGCTGTTCCTATTGTATTATGATGGGAATTGGTGTATAAGGTCATGCTCTAAATTGTTCAGACGAGTTAAATATTTAATACACCTACCTACCTACATATGTTTTAATTACATTTTACTTTAATTGACGGCTGTTATCCCAGTCACACATCTCAGTAGATTCATGAAGCGTGATATAATTGGTAATTTCATAATACCGGTTCTAATGAATAAAAAAATAATTGGTTAAAAAAACATAATACAACATATTTTTAATTTCAAATTTATTTATGATACGGATTAAGTCCATAAGTGTTCCTACCTTTCCGTTGAATGAAATATCTCCATTTAGTAAAATAAAATACTTATTGATTATGGTCTGGTTTTTCGTTATTCTTTCCGGAGGAAAATGAACAAATTACAATATTAAACTAATTACCCTAGTGCAAAATTGATGTTAGACTCAATTAACGGAACAACGGTGAAATTTTATTTTTATTTCTAGTGGCTGTTTTTTAAAAGGTAGTTCAATTTTTTTCAATTTTTCTTGACGAGTTCTTTACAATACACCAACAAATTACAATTTTGAGACATTTTTATGTTAATTTCCTGTTGGTTTTTCCTGAGAACCTTGCTAAATCAGTTTCAGTGGGATATGTGAGATTTTACCAAAGTAACATTTTATTGGAAAAAAAATAATTCTGCTGCGAAAAGGAGATTTGAAACGAGAATTTAGAGATTCAGAAGTTCCATCTTATGAAAATTTGTATAATTTTTCGATGCTATTTTTATGACCTGGAGCCCTAATCAAGAAAAACTGATTTATCCAACGTTGCGAAAAACACAATAAATCAACATTTCTCGCAAAAACTGGATGTCGATACTGCGCCTACAGTAAACGGGAACATTCGTCATTCAAATATAATGACTTAAATTAGAATCGGTTGATAGGCTTCCTCTTCTTTGGCGTTACAGACCATTATGAGCCTTAGTCCTCTCTAGTACTTCATTCCAGCTATCTCTGTTCAACGCATGCTTGCTCCATGCTCTTATTCCTATATTGCTCAGATCGGTATCTACATTGTCCAGAAACATCCGCGGTCTTCGGATGTGTCGTGCTCTTTTAGATTCGGCTAGTTAAGCCAGTTTTATGTTTGAGAAATGTGCTAAGTTGAGTCTTTCTTAGTCCTGCCCTTCAATTCCTTCGGAGTGTGAATCAAATGATCACCAACAGTAACCTGCGTACCGCCAACTCCACCGTCACACCACTTCAAAGGGTAAATCCTCAACTTAGAATTGAAATGATAATGGTTCTCATTTGTGAAAACATACTCCTTGTTCAAATAAATTTTTAGAATTGGAAACATTAACAAGGTATTAAACCTGCTCATTTCGATTGTCCTAAGAACATACATCCGTTATTGGGAACAGACGTCTGTTCGCTAAGAAAGGGACGACGGTGAACCTAATGCCATCAATATGAATTTTGGTTTGGTTTTGCTTGGAGGAAGGAAATTCTTTCAGATCCTATGGTTAATACAGTTTGTAATTTTGTTAATATTCTCTTAGATGCAACCATTAAACACACGATTGTAAAAAATTGAGCAGATATCTTAAACAACAGCCGAAACTCCCGATAACGCGCTGTATGAAAAACTCTCCTTCAATACTCACTTCCGGTAAAAATATGGAATTTTGAACTTTGCGAAAATTTCTTCATAGGCAGCGCGACTAGCGAAGGTTGCAACCCACTCCAGGAACAAATTTGTTTAACGATTATTGCTAATATTTAAAAAATATATCTTTTTATTATTTTAATGCCTAATTTATATGAACTTTGGAGTTTAGTCATAGCTGTTCCACCACTCAAGCAAATTCAGGACACGCACAAACAGACAACAGCACAGCAATTATTCCCTCGAATTAAGGAGAGATAATAGTGACTAACCGTGTTGTCCCACTCATGGGCTAGGCTAGCCCCCAGCTTCCCTCTCAGTAACATATTAACTGGATGTCGTTTTTGTTATTATTTTTTTCGCCATGCGTTCCAAATGAACCTCTAGTTTAAGATCTGTGTATGGGGAATCGATTTAGTGCCGAATCTATTTTTGATAATAATAAATATTTTTACGTATATTGCTGATAATGTCTGTCTTCGAGTATATCGATCAGGTGGCAAATGCCAGATCAGGAGGTGAATGCGAAAAACCAGATCGGGGCTACAGCTGCAGCGGGTGATTGTTCTCGTTGACATATTTCAACCACTGGACGGGTGGAACCTCTTTGGATCTTAATTAAAACCCAACTTATCATTTTCTATATTATGTATTTGCGGTTTCTCTGTCTAACGTGCGTGTACTATTTGTGCTGCTGTTGATGTAAACAATTTTATATAGCATAATTTATGTTGTCTTGTCTTTGAAACAAGGAATTACAATTACATTTATTCATCTAAAATTATCATACTCGGTTGAGGAATGTTGCTATGCATTGTTAATATTCACATCAATTAATATATAATTATATGATAAACGAAATCTACACATTTTTCAGTGTCATTGATCCAGAGATGCACAAAATTCAGAACGCTTTAAAAAAAGTAGTAAACATAGTTTCCAAGTATTAATATTAAAACAAGAGTTTACATTGTTTAGCTAAAGTTTATCGTTGATTCTAGTTACTGGCAATTAATGTTTTATCGAAATGGAACAATTTTAAGTGAATGAAAAGTTATACCGGGTGTAACAGGATCACGGTACATCGTACATCCTCCTTTTCTCCTTTAGTTTTGAAGGTCATTGATTGAAATTAAGGATATGCTACATACATAATAAGCGGCACTTTTTGACATACAATTGATTTTTTTTTCACTTCTGGTTTCGCCGGAAGTGACACTAACTTTCGATTTTTAAATGGAACACCTTATATATTATTGCATTTTTGAATTCTGCATAATTTTCTGAATCCAACGACAAGTGACATTTCAAACATATTTTTTTTATAACATAATTTTTAGTTTTCTATTTAAGTGTGCAACGACGGTTCCGATTTATTCTAAATGACCCGTGTAGCTACAAAAATCGAAATTCCGTTAAAAACACTAAATTACGTGATATGTGAACAAACATTGTTTTTGGAGCAAAACACAATTTTTTCAAATGGAACCATATCGGTACCGTATTAGTACTATTAATAAGGAATTTATTCATATGTCGTATTAAAATGTGCGATAAATACAAACAAAATTACAGCTAAAAGAAAATACAATTTTGATCTAATTAAATGTTAAGAAGTAATTAAGGTGGCTTTAAAAACAATGAAATATTTAGCTTGTCAAACATTTGTTGGTTCAACGGTGTTTTTATTGTGTCTTTAAAAATTGTTTAAAATTCTTGTTAATTGTGTTTAAAATGCCGCTAATTTACACAAGAGATGGACAAAAAGTGGACATGTTAATTATTTATGGGGAAAGTAAAAAAATATGCAATTGCAGCTATGGACCTTTATGGCCGACGATATCCTGATAGACAATGTCCAGCGAAAAATGATTTTAAACGTTTTGAAAACCAATTCCGAAGAGAACCCAACAATGACCCCGAAGAAAACTTCATTATTGACGAAGGAACGGAAATTAATGTTTTGGCTCGAATAGAAGTTGATAAGACTTTTTCTTTAAGGTAAATTGGGTTTGAATTGAACATCAGTCACCAAACAGTAAGCTGAATTTTGCACAAATACCACTATAAATCTTTTAAATCCCAATTGCACCAGCATTTGTACGAAAGTGATTACGAACGTGGGATGGAATATTGCAATTGGATTTTTTATAATAACGTGCAGCCAGACAATGATTTTTTGGGACTGATTTTATTTTCGGACGAGTCAAGGTTTACAAATTTGGGATTATTTAACCGACTAAATACAAAATATTGGTCACAAGAAAATTTAAATTTATTACGGGAGGGTAACTTTCAAGTGCGGTTCGTTTTCAATGTTTGGCTTGGAATAATCGGTAGTAGAATCATTGGTCAATAATATTTGAAGGACCTCTGACTGGTGCCAGATACTTGAGATTCCGGGAAAATGAGATTGAGGACATTTCAGATGAGTTACCTTTAGATTTAGGACAGGGAATGTATTTCCAATAAGATGGCGCTCCTCCCCATAATTCAAGGATAGTAATTGATTACCTTCAACGGAGATTCGAAGAAAACGTAATGGTCCTGTGAGGTGGCCTCCAAGGTCACCTGATTTAACGCCCCTTGATTTCATTGTTTGGGGTCACTTAAAAAATATTGTCTATGCATCCGCCGTTACAACCCGTGAATACCTGGAGCTACGAGTAAGACGAGCAATTAATAGCATAACGGCTCAGCAATTGGCGAACGTTCTTCGAGAGTCCAGAAGTGCATTGACGTTAATGGACAGCACCTTATGTGTAACAAGGTAATTAGAATGAAATTGTATTTTCTTATTTTCTTTTAGCTGTAATTTTGACATATGAATAAATTCCTTATTAATAGTATTAATAAATGGTACCACGGTACCGATATGGTTCCCTTTGAATAAATTGAGTTTTGCTTCAAAAACAATTTTGGTGAATTTTATTTGCTCATACATCACGTAGTTTAGTGTTTTTAACAGGATTTCGATTTTTGTAGCATTACACGGGTCATTTAGAATAAATCGAAACTGCCATGGCACACTTAAATGGAACACTAAAAATTATATTATAAAAAAAAATTGATGTTTGAAATATCACTTATCTGGCATTGTTGGATTCAGAAAAGTATGCAGAATTCAAAAATGCAATAATATGCTATAGGGTATTCCATTTAAAAATCGAAAGTTAGTGTTACTTTCGGCGAAACCGGAAGTAAAAAAAATCAATTGTATGTCAAAAAGTGCTGTTTATTATGTATGTAGTATATCCTAAATTTCAATCAATTATCTTCAAAACTAAAGAAGAAAAGGGGATATACCATGATCCTATTACACCCGGTATATGAATTATTTTTGATATTTAACAAATCTAGAAAAGTAGTGAACCTCTTATACTTATACTATTTTAAACGACGTGATTCAGTCGACAAAGTTTAAATAGACTGTGTATAGCTGTTTTCTTTTTGCTTTTATTAAAGGATTTTTTATATAGAGGGTGTCCCGTAACAACGTGCAAAAAATTTAACTACCAATTCCTTCGAAAATTAAGGTGGGTTTTTCATATAAAATTTTTCAAAATAAGCCTTTCCTGTCCAGCTGTACATCTTAAAGGAGTGTGCAAAAAAACGGTTTTAAATTTTTATCTGAAAATAATTTATAATCACCAAATGATCATATCGGTACATAATACTGCCAAATTATGATTTGACACCAGCCTACTTAGTGTTTTGGCTAATAATTTTGGCTCGTCGCACTAATCACTTAGACAGATGTAATTTAGTACTTTTTTCATGAGGTAAAACAGTTTCTAAATGAATCATAACGTTTAGTTCTTTTTTTAATTCAAAGAAAGATATTTACAAAATTATAAGAAGGGTAGTTAATATCACCCCTTTGTATACACGCTAGATGGATGAAATAATTTCGTTAGATGCTTTTTCATAAGTAACCGAAATGTGCCAAATTTCGTCTTTTTCCGATTACGTTATCTTCAGACGGAAATTAAAAATCGTTTTTTGCACATCCCTCTAAGGGGGTGTAGCTGGACGAGATAAGCTTATTTTGAAAAATTTTATATGAGGAACCCACGTTAGGGAATTAGGAATTTTTTGCAAATTATTATGGGATACCCTGTATACAATTTTAATATAAACTGAGCAAAAATTGGAAAAGTTTTTATACGCTATACTGCCCTCCTAATCAAGAAGGTCGAATCTGACAATTGGGCCAAAAAAGGGTTAAGACATTTTTAGGTACTGTTTCATCATTTTACATCTATAGTACTAGAAATAAAAGTCGTAAGTCAGTATCTACCGATGCTATTAGCTTATAAAATTTGTCATAACTGCAGCACAAGTTGCTGCTAATCCCAATAAAATTCGTCGTATGTGACTTATGCTAAGAGGAATTGTCGTATTTTACAAATTAACTGTCAGATACAGCTATTCCATTTGCACTGAAGCATTAAAAGAGTACAGTGATCCCAGTAAAATTCGTCGTATGGACTTATGCTAAGAAAAATTGTCGTATATTACAATTAAACCGTAGAGGAAGTTTCTTTAGATTAATTAGAAATATTATGAATTAACATGTTTTAGATTTTAGTATTCCCTTACCAAACTTGTGCTTTGTTTTTTGACAGTATCATAAATTATTTTGACAGATTTGATGATTTTTTTAGTACCTATAACAAAAATCGGGAAGGAAAAAAGTTGTATTTGCATTTTCCTAGCAGTGTGGCCTTGAAAATATACAAAACTTTTCAAAAGAATAGCTTTCCTATGTATTTACTTATATACCCACATAGCAAGCACCGGTAATTTTAGATAAGAAAAATAGCTTCTTCATAAAAACACGTTTTACTCGAAACAATAAAAAGTGCAGATGCGACCTTCTTGAGGACAGAATAGGTATTTTTTAAAGTGAATTATTATGTTTGTTTATAATTGTAATGAAACATATTCTTTATAGGATTTTGCAAACAGAACAAAAAATTATCTATGAGAACTAAAAGAAAAACTATGTGTAAAAATATTAATGAAATCTTTGCATTCTTTCGATAACCTGAATTCTGGTTGTGCTAACAAATTAAAATGAACTTGTCTAATTTCTTATTTGACAATTCTCATTAACTCTAGCATCCACATAGTCCTCTACGGTCATGCAGATTAAGCTAATATCTACGGTCATGAAGATTCAGTTAAAAATGAGAACAAATTAAATTGAATTTATTATCATTCTGTTTCTTGGAAATGCTTAACCTTTGAAACGTTTTTCGCCCTTATTCTGGAGCTTATCAGAAAGACATAAAGCCACTCATAAAGATGTTTCATGCAAAACCAATACAATATCCATTAATTAGTATGAAATAATTATATTTGACACTGATTAAAAAGAACAGATCTTCACCTATCTATTATCTAACTAGTATTGGATCCTATATACTCTATGCATGTGTAAAAGTGAATTATTATTTGTTTACTTATAATTGTAATGTATTACTTCTGAAATTCTGTAAACTGTTGAACAAGTAAGATGTAACTAGACGAAAATATATTTACTTTTATGAAATATATTGTTCATACAACGTAATAAAATATGCATAATAAATAAATAACTCCATGTTTGGTTCCGCGAAAAACAATGGGAAGACGTGTATTCCTGCAATAACAGTACACAATATGAATTTCAAGAATGCTTATTCATTACATTTTGTGGTTGTTTTAGCTTCCCTTGTGACTACTTAGTAAACACTGACACGCTCTCTCATTAGCGATGATTAATCAGAAAATTACCATAATGATAAAAATGTTAATCTCGAATAAAGTGAAAGTTTGGTGTTATTATAATTTTGCATGATATTTTTAATTATATTTTTGTCTCGTATTTTAGTCATCTTGAAGAAATAGTTCAACTGTATAATCTCTATGTAATACACATTAATTTATAATAAATATTATTTTGAATAGAGCAAATATAAGTAATATAGTGAAATCAATGTTAGTTTCTCTGAATGTGTACAAACATATTAACATCCGTATACCGTATAGCCAATGACAGACATTGAGTATTGGCAGATTTTTATGTAGTGTTGTTTCCCTTTGAGTTTACAACAAAATGACGCCAATTTGAAAATTAGCATAGAGGTAATTAAAAAGTTATAGTCGATCATTGCAATGAATGACTACAAATTTTGAAATTTTTTTTACGATTACTATACTTCCACTCTATTAAGTGGATATGAAAGTAATTATAAATTAAGTGGACCCAGAATTATATCAATGGTTTCTTTGATTATTTTACTATTTAAATCATAGACATCAGTACAAGGAGAATTTTTTAATGTATTTACCGCCTCAAGAACATCATAAGTAGAAACAGGCCCTAGAAAAAAAGATTTTGCTGTTACAGGTATTTTTTGTAATATATCCGCTAAATCGATATCACTATTTGGTAACGAGGTAACAATATTCTCAGCTACAGTACTAAAGTAAGTGTTAAAATCATTCTCCGATAGACTTGGATCAATTTTAGACATATGTCTTTCATTACGTTCATAATTTATCACTCTCCAAGCGTCTTTGGCTTTATTATCGGAATTTACTATGTATTGGCCATACGCGGCTCTTTTTGTTTCCTTGATTGCAATCTTATATTCTTTATGTAAATTGTTATAAACTTTAAAATCAACAGGATTTCTAGTTACGTTACACACATGTTTAATACTAGACAAAGTATCGCGTATTTTACGTAAAGATTCATTAAACCATATTATCGGCGGTTTATTATTATATAAACATTTTTTAAGGGGAAAATGCAGACTGACTAGATATTTATAATTATTTACAAGATAATTAGATAAAAAGTCAACGCTGTTATTGTTATTAGCAAAAATATTCCAGTCAAGGTCACAGAGAGAAGCTCGCAATTTTCCAATGCCATTTTGTGTAATGCGTCTTCTTAATACGTCCCTAGGTAAGTCACCCATAGCTTTCATAGAGATGTATTGGCCTAAATGATCAGATAGGCATGGTTCAATAACGCCACCAGCATAATCCTCGTCATTTAAATTTGTGAGAATATTGTCTATACAAGTAGATGATTGGGTGGTATTTCTTGTATAATCCGTAATGACTATTAAGTCTATATTAAGACTATATTAAGTCCGAATGAATCAACTAGTGACACTAAGTCAGTCAACTTCGAAGTTACGTCATGAAAATTCACGTTGAAGTCACCCACAAGTACAATTTTGGAACCCCGGGTAAACAAATTCAATAGTAAATTTTCCAAATTACTTAAAAACACGTTAAAATTTCCTGAACAAGATCTGTATAAAGTGACTATTATTATTTTACTTTCTATTAATTCTACTCCACAGAATTCGGAATTAAATTCACTACTGAAATTATGCAAGTTTAAGGGAACACATTTTACATGATTTTTAAGAAATATTGAGACACCCCCATGTAAACTGATTGATCTACAAAATGAAGCTGCCAAATAATAATCTCCCAAATTTATAAATTGCAAGGACTTGTCAGTAATCCAATGCTCTGATAAGCATACCACATCGTATTTATGTTTGTTTAAAAATACATTTAACTGACCAACTTTATTTGACAAACATTGTATGTTAATATGAAACAGACTCACCGTATCTTGTGCAACAAAAATATTATCATTCACACTATGCTTAACAGACAAATCGATTGAAATATCAGAGTTGGTTGTCTGTGTTGTGTTATTGTCCACGAAAAAAGTCTGATTTTCCATGTCTTCAGAGTTAACCAGGTCAATAATACTTTCATTTTCTTGAAGTTCAGGTTCTGGTCCTCGTAAACGTAGAACAGGCTGAGTTCTCTCTTTTCGATGTGCTACAATATCAGCATGAGCAATGGTTTTAACAAAAATAAGGTTTTTAATATTAATTTTGTTCCTCAGGTGTGAAATTATGTTATTCGTTAGAATATGTCTAAAGGCCATTCTATTTCTTGGAAAGTGTTCGGAAAGGTCTAAACATTTCACGTTTCCTTCGGTAAATGAGTTAATCTTACATATAAATGATTTTAAGTGACTGTTAAATTTGGTAATGTATTTACTTGTTTTATACTCTTCTTTATTGGGTACAGTGCTAATAATTATATTTGTATGCGAACATAGTTTAATTGTGTTACACAAATTTTTAAACTTTGGATAATTCTGTGCTAAGAAATCATTTCGACCACCAACAATTATTACGTAATCTTGAGTATTATAGTTTTTAACATGTTTTTCCATATCGCTTATAACTTGAAATAATTTTGCCCCATGCTTAATGATCGATTGGATGTTATACTTATTAGTGTCAATTTTTCTTCTCAACATCAAATTAACACCACTTCCTAATTCATCGGCTAATATTAATACCTTGCTTTTTTTACACGAGCTATTTAATTCATTTTTAGAAAGTAAATTCTCAGAAACAGTCTTATCTTGAACTTCACAGTTGGCTGAATTTTGCATAGTTTGTGTACCTGCCGTCTTATACTCAATTGATACGCCACTGTCAGCCTGTACAAAATCAACATACGTAGATACTGTTTTATTTTCTTTAGCTATTGTTTGAGAACAGACAGTTTTTGTAATTTTTTTGTTTTTGTCTGTGTTTTTGTTAAGTTTGCTAATCTCTTCTTTTAACTCATTTATAATTTTTTCTTGCCTTTTAATTAACTGCTCCATATCTTGCTCGGATTTCATAGCTTCTTTAACAAACAATGCATTATCATTTTTTAGTTTATTTATGTATTGATTTTTCATGTCACCTTCTAGAACCAAATCGTGAAGAGTTTTTTCTAAGATACTTTTTTCTTCCTCATAGTCGCTAGAATCATTGTCAGTATTGCAACAAATTATTTTATTTTCCTTAATAAATCGAATTTCACTTTTGAAACGAGGTAAGCAACTTTTATGGAATACACTTGAACATTTCGTACAAACATAGTGTAAAAAATGTTTATTTTTACAACACTTATAAACAGAAGTATTAGGACGCCGCACACAATCGTCTTTATCGTTCGACATCGTGTCACCTAAATCAATGATGTTCATACTCCTGAAAAATTTGTTAAAATGATATATAATGATATAATAAGCAAGTCCCACATGAATGTGACTTGCTTATTATAACCGACAGGGAAATTCGCGCGAATCGACCGGACATCGTTGTACATAATAAGGAGAAATCTTGTTTGCTGATCCATGCTGATCCATCCATCCCAAATGACGTCAACGTGATGCTCAAGGAGACCGAAAAGTTGAGCGAGTACAAAGACCTCCAAATAGAAGTGAGCAGGATGTAGAATGCAAAAATCACAGTCGTGCCAGTAATCATAGGAGCCCTCGGAACTGTTAAGAAGGGCCATAACCGGAGCCTGATGCAACTGCCTGGTTAACCAAGTGCAGAAGATCATACTATTGGAAACGGCGCACATTCCAAGGAAAATCCTGGAGTAGAAGCCTCTGTCATCCCTTGTTGAGATCTAGACTCTGATCTGTTGGAGAAGAATGACCAACGTCACCATGAGGGCCCAATAATATGAAACGGGCTCCAACAGAGCTGCATCCTTTGGTGTAATGACAGGGGAACAGTGAAATTTTCTCTCCAAAGAGGAGTGCGAGATGCCATAATAATATTAATTGTATTCGCCATTTGTAATGATATGGATTTTGTATATATGGCAAGTCAAGAAGAGAGAGAAAATAAATAATACAATAGTAACAATGAATAAATAAATAACAATGGAATAAAACCACATTCAAACCAAAGAACACATTAAATGTTAATATTATATACATACATACACCAGTCAGTTCATTTCGACCAACGAGGAGCAGCAGTAGATAGCTTTCAGCGAGAACCTGAAGATGGCAAGGAAGATGGTAGGGATTCAGCCGAAATGTCGTTTAGACAACCTTGACTTCTGCAGGGGCCTATCGACTACGTGGGAAAACACCCGGAAGTACAACAACACTTCATTCAACACCCGTGAAAACCTAAGAAACGGCACACACCAGTTTATACACACACACATGTACATACATAAATACATATAAAATTATATATATATATGTACAAAAGAGATAATCAACTGTCAAAAAAATAAGTTGTAACAAAAATGAACCAGTAGGAAAATAGTAAAAACATACATGGCAAAAATGCCTAACATACATATAAATGAATACAATTATACAGTAGTTTAAGTAATGACGTCGGTTAAGGATTCATCAATTGTGTAGTATCCTTTTTGTATCCGAATTTTTTAACGGTAATTTTGAATTTACCTATGCTCATAATTTGGATATTATTTGGCATCTATTATATAATACTGTTATGAATTACACCCCCTTGGAACTGGAGATGATATGCCGATGCCTACTAACAATGACTGGAAAGACTCTAGAAAGAGCCATGGACTTTTCTAGAGTGTGGTGGAAGAAGATTCTGGTTCAATCTAGAGGTAATTTCAGAGTATATAAGGCGCGATTACCGGCGCAGAGGAAGAAGTTTATAGAAGTGACGTTCGGTAAAAAGTGAGGTTAAATAAGAAGTAAATAAAGTGTAAAGGTTATTTAGAAGTATTGCATAGACAGTAAATTATTAAATAAAGTATTAGTGTTTATCTCTTGTTACTACATTTTGAAAAAACATGTAGTATACGTTTAGCATTTTTCCGGTGGACCGTCGAAACCCGAAAAAAACGTCGGATCGATGTGAAAGTCATATATCTATCGATTCGTGAGCGAATTTAGAAAATTCCGTCCGTCGGTCAGTCGGTCTGTCGGTCTGTCTGTCTGTCTGTCTGTCTGTCACGCTCAGCCCCCCTAATCCGTTTTCGGATTGCGATGAAACTTGGGTGGTTAATAGGAGGTCTTTAGAAAACCTTAACGCCGGAAGCTCGGCTCCGTTTGGAAACCGGAAGTACCCGATATAGACGTTTCGAGTTTTTCGGGAAAAATTGAATAACTCGATAACGGGTAGTCGCATCGAGACATTTCAAAAAAGAAATGGTGCCGCTGGCAAAGCTCTACAAATAAGTATACCAGAGACTATGTCGAAAAACAAACGAAAATTGTTTTTTTTTGCAAAAAACTGGTTTTCTTGAAATCGGGCTAGGAAGCACGATAACTGTCCAGAATATTGATCGATTTCGATGAGACTTCGTGGGATCAAAGGTACCCGGCCACAAATCAAGCCTATTGCTGGCGGCCCGAATCCGTTGACCCCGAGTATGTTTTCCAGGGCCGAGTATGATTTTTCAAAGAAATTAATAACTCCCGAACCGAAGGTCCGATTTTGATTTTCAAAAATGGCAATTGTAGGGCCTCATTAGGTCTATTAGTTGACGTTTGTGAGAAATTTGAGAAAACAAAAGCGAATCTACAAATCCTGGAAAACTTGATTTTTTTGATAAATTCTACAAATTTCGAACAGTTTCTAATAAAAATCGAAAATTAACTTTTCCGTCGATCGATCTCTATAACCAGTATAAGGCATGGACCTTTTTGGACAAAAAATCTAAAATAGAGTTTTTTCGAAAAACTTAAAATAAACGAGTTATTTACGAAAATGCATTCCATAGAATTATTTTTAAAAATATTACAAATTGATAAGTGATAATGTTATATTTAAAATATCATCATTCATTTAGTTATTTTCATTTACTAAATAAAAATAGAACCGATGCCCTTTCCGTGTTTCAAAATGTAGTTAGCTTTTACTTTAGTCAATGCAAAAAAAAAAAGGAAAATAAAACATGTCAAAGCACTGAGTCATCTTGCGACCCTGTGCTGTAAATGTAATGAATCATCCCAACAAATTGGACAAAAAGCATGTCAAAATGTAGTTTTTTTCACTTGTTGAAATTATTTAGAACCCACGGATTCATACAGGGTGTTTCCTAAAAGGTGGAAAATACGCAACAATACTATAGAGTTATATTTACGTGATAAAAGTCAATGGCCTATTTAAGGGAATTGTTAAAATTTCTTGCTTCGTCTATTATACAAATGATGCTGAGGCAGGCTCACAAAAGCGTTCATATTATTTTTTGCGCTAATTAAATATTGATAAATATGGCATCGCCATACAAAACGAAGAGTATATTGCATTTGATCGGCACATTTTAAAAAATGTGCCGATCAAATAATAACGTTAATACTTATAGCACGAAGAGAAAAAATGTTCATATCACTGTGTTGGTGATCGAATTCTGAACAACTTTCAAAATGTTCGTCTGTCTGTCGGTCGGCCGGTCGGTCTGTCTGTCTGTCTGTCTGTCTGTCTGCCTGTCTATCTGTCTGCCCGCGCCAGCCCGCGCCTGTCCGCCTTCTCGCCTGCCCGCCTGTCCGTCTGTCTGTCTGTACGTCACGTTTCTTGTAAGCACTATAACTTAAGAACGAAAAGTCCGACTGTATTGGAATTTGGACAGTAAGTTATTGTTAGCTAGAAGAAGAACCCTATTTATCAAAGTCGATCAATAAATAAAAAAGTAACTAATCATTTAAATTTAAAACAAATTTACTTTTTTGTTTTGTAATTAAACAGAAAATGAAGAGTATTCCATAGAATGTGCAACAATTATACAGAAAACGCAGTGAATCGGGCAAAGAGTATAACGGTTAGCTTAGTTATAAATGTAGTTTTGCAGGTTTCTCTGCAATTTAAGTCAAATAGTTAAATAGTTTTTATCTTTTGTGAACCGATTCTGCTGTGTAAATGGGTAATACCTGTTAAGTAGTGTATGTTAAAAAAATTAATAAATAAACAAACAGGAATCTCTAAATGTTTTGATTTTTGACGAATATCTTAATAAATATGCGTTTTTCAAGAAAAATATAAGGATACTTCTCGTAGATAAGTAAATTCACTACAGAGAAGGTCGCTTGCCGTTTTCTTAAAAATCTAGTATTTTCAATCACATAATTAAAAAACAGTGAAAAATGAGCAACGTTGAATTTTTTATTTTATTTTTTGCGAATATATTAAGTACGCGGTTTTCCAGCAAAATGTAAGAATACTTTTTTGTAGAAAAGCAAACTCTCTACAGAAAAGGTCTATCGCCGTTTTCTCAAAAATCAAGTATTTTCAAGGATACAGATAAAAGCAGTGGAAGCTTCATAAATTACATCTTCACATCTGCATCACATAGAAAATATTTTTATTATTTCGAAATGAAAATAAGGTAATTTTAAATCCACAATTATTCAATACTGTCACAAAATATGAACCTAAATTAGGTAATTTTTTTTTTTCTCCTTCTTCAATTCTTTGGGACTTCCTGCCACATGTATGTTTTCGTTTAAGCGGTGCTAGAGTCTACAAAATATATCACAATTAACCAGTATGTTACTGGTAAAAAACCTCTACGCCTGTGACGTTTACGTCAAAGGATCAGTTAAAGGTTGGTTTTTATAAATAAACAACACAAATAAGTATAAAAACTTGAAATTAAATATTTCGCCAACGTTTCGGAAATCTAATCTGTTTCCTTTTTCAAGGCGTTTTTTGAAAAATCTTTTTTGCTGTGTATGACAAATACACAGCTCTAAGAATGTTTGTTATATTCAATATCCATAGATACTTACTATTTACATAGAACTGTTGATATAGTTAACAGTTTTTTTAGTTTTTATACAATGTTAAGTTTGTGAAGTTCTTGTTTTAACATTGGCAGCCAAGTTGTACAGACATCTACGGAACAATTCGACACGCAATTATCCTCATTCAATGATATTATCGCGGATTCTTTAATTTTTCTTTTTTTGCTATCTGCCTCTTTTGTTAAAATTTTTGCCGAGTCCCAGTTTATTCTGTCCGTTCTCCCACGCGTGTTCGCAGATCTTGGACCTCTGAATTTCATTTTTTTCTCATATAATTTTGATGTTCGCCCAATCTTACACTAAATGGCCTGGATGACTCACCTACGTATTGTTTGTTGCACTCACACGGAATACTATAAATGCAGTTTTTTGAAATTTGCTCGTGGTTTGTCGGTTTCGTCTTTGTCAAAATAGATCTTAAAGTGTTGCTTGTTTGAAAAACCGTCCTTTAAGATCTATTCTGACAAAGACGAAACCGACAAACCACGAGCAAAATTCAAAAAACTGCATTTACAGTATTCCGTGTGAGTGCAACAAATAATACGTGGGTGAGTCATCAAGACCATTTAGTGTAAGATTGGGCGAACATCAAAATTATATCAGAAAAAATGAAATTCAGAGGTCCAAGATCTGCGAACACGCGTGGGAGAACGGACATAGAATATACTGGGACTCGGCAAAAATTTTAACAAAAGAGGCAGATAGCAAAAAAAGAAAAATTAAAGAATCCGCGATAATATTATTGAATGAGGATAATTGCGTGTCGAATTGTTCCGTAAATGTCTGTACAACTTGGCTGCCAATGTTAAAAGAAGAACTTCACAAACTTAACATTGTATAAAAACTAAAAAAACTGTTAACTACATCAACAGTTCTATGTAAATAGTAAGTATCTATGGATATTGAATACAACAAACATTCTTAGAGCTGTGTATTTGTCATACACGGCAAAAAAGATTTTTCAAAAAAAGCCTTGAAAAAGGAAACAGATTAGATTTCAGAAACGTCGGCGAAATATTTAATTTCAAGTTTTTATACTTATTTGTGTTGTTTATTTATAAAAACCAACCTTTAACTGATCCTTTGACGTAAACGTCACAGGCGTAGAGGTTTTTTACCAGTAACACTGGTTAATTGTGATATATTTTGTAGACTCCCCTAGCACCGCTTAAAAGAAAACATACATGTGGCAGGAAGTCCCAAAGAATTGAAGAAGGAGAAAAATTAAGATAATGCCACAAATAACATTTAGACAATATTTAGGTAATTTATGTGATTAAGAATATAAAATTTATTAGCTAAACAAGCTAAGCATTATACTCTTCGCTGATTTACTACACTTGTTAGTTATATAATTGTTGCACATTATATAGGATACTCTTCGCAGTTTCTCTTTTTTATAAATGATATTAGTTTAATTTCAACATTTTTTGTTTAATTACAAAACGAAAAATTGTTTTCATTTAAAAAATTAATTACTTTTTTATTTATTGATCGATTTTGTTAATAACAATAGGGTTCTTGCTCTAGCTAACACTAACTTACTGTCCAAATTTCAATACAATCGGACATTTTGAAAGTTGTTCAGAATTCGATCACCAACACAGTGATATGAATTTTTTTTCTCTACGATATTACCGGTTTTAGAAATGTGCCGATCGAATGCAATATACTCTTCGTTTTGTATTTGCGAAGAGTATAATAATGAAATATATGTTTCAAGTATTTGTTTCAGTGGGCTTAAAAATATCCGTCTTAAAAGAAGTGAATTTACACTTAATTCTTTAAATTTGAAAAGAAAAATTATGTTATGAAACAAAAAATGTCTAAAACTAATATTATTTACAAAAAAATACTGCGAAGAGTATCCTATAGAATGTGCAACAATTCTAGTTATTTATTATATTCTTTGTAAATACAAAACGAAGAGTATATTGCATTCGATTTACACATTTCTAAAACCAGTAATATCGCTCGTAGAGAAAAAAATTTTATATCACTATGTTGGTGATCGAATTCTCAACAACTTTCAAAATGTCCGTCATCTGTCTGTCCCTCCGTCCGTCCGTCCGTCATGTTTCTTGGAAGCACGATAACTTAAGAACGGAAAGTCCGATTGTATGGAAATTTCGACAGTACGTTAGTGTTAACTAGAACCCTATTGTTTTTGAACAAAATTGATCAATAAATAAAAAAGTTATTAATTATTTAAATTAAAAACAAAGTATGTTCTGAAATTTAACAAAAAATGGCTAATACTAAAATTATTTACAAAAGAAACTGCGAAGAGTATTCTATAGAATATGCAACAATTATATATAAAGAGCAGTAAATCGGTAAAGAGTATAATGGCTAGTTTGTTTTATCTGTGTTTCATAAATGTAAGAGTAAAAGATTAGTCTACTTCGTGCGAGGTACCTGTGCTTTTAAGATTTGTAAAATTTGTTTTCACGGCGGCTTTTGTTTCCGATATTCATTGTCATATTTTATCTCGCTTACATCTGGACCTGGAACACCATAACGAATAATAGAAATACGTGACTAAAGCATCCCTCGTTGGAAAATGTCCAGTAAAAATAAATGATCAAATGACCCATTTAAGAGATGGAGTCGGTTCGTCGGTAACTCTAATTGAAATAACTAGTCGTGATGGGAGCAAGATCGGAATTAACTTTAGAAAAACTAAAGTAACATTTTAATCTTCGCCGATTTACTGAATTTTTTATATAATTGTTGCACATTGTATAAGATTACACCTCGCAGTTTCTTGTAAATAATGTTAGTTTTAAACATTTATAATAATTATGTGATGTCAACAGAGCTGGGCAGTACTCGAGTAAATTGTACTCGTAATTGTACTGAGTACCGAGTACTCACGAGTACATTTTTTGGATGGCATAGTATACAGGTACACCAAATTCAAAGTTTCTGGACTCTTACTATCTTTCAATCTTTCTTCATTTATCTACCCCTATTTACCCCCCACCCTTCAACAAAATAAACTAAAAAAATAATCTAGTTCAAACTTTCGTTATAATACATGTACCAAATTTCAAGCTAATATATTCATTTTATTTTTAACCCCTTTAATAATGGAGTGGGGATGGTAGTGGGGGTGGCAGATGCAATAAAAAAATTGAGACCTTTGCATCTGGCATACACAGTACACACCTAATCGTCCTAATCCCAAGTTTCTGGATTCTTACTAGCTTGCTTTGCTTATTTACTTCTATTTACCCCCAACTCTTCAACGGAATAAGCTCAAAATATAATCTATAGTATATTCGCCAAGCTCTGACTATTAAAAATACAAGAAGTTTCCTGATGGATTTCAGAACGATGGAATATTAATGAAAATGTAGGATGTTGTTCTTTTAAACTTGATAATACACTACCATAAACTTCAAATTGATGCACTAAACTGTTTATGAGTTACAATAATTCAAATTTTCGAACAAATGTAAATACACTCTTACGGAAATTACATACAACTGAAGTCGAGAAAACCGTTGGCAATCTCCTGAAAAATGTAACCAATGAGGATCGAACACGTCGCAATCACGAGGCAATCAGCATATTTATTACTCTCAGTCTTCCGCGAATACACTTTAGATCCAAATCTTGTTATAATCAAAGGTCGGAATTACCTATCGGATATGTGATAAAACCAGGGTTGGCTTTAGGTGGTTATGTGTCAGCGCATAAATATTTACATGCATGTGTGAAACAATATTTTACCTTGAATTTTTTTAGCAAATTCTGTATTATCCAAATCTGATAAAGTATAAGGGGACGTACTTAACACTGAATTAACATACACAAGTATTTTTCACTGACAATTACAAGAATAAATATATATTACTAATATCTGTTCTAAATATTTCAGAGTTAAACTTCGGCGTCTTTCGTTGAAAATCCATTTATATTGCTAGAAGGGCCGCTCGACGTCGAAGTCACCACATCCATGCCCATCTACTTCTTGGCCATTTAAAAGGTCTATTACACCTGTCATCATAACAAATCTGGATTTTTTTTTAAACAGTCAGAAATTGTCTTTGTACCCTCGCAGCAATATATCCCTGTAATTGAAAAAGATATTGATAAAGATCGAACACAACGTTTATTGCATCCACTGTACTAAATTCTGATGTTGGTGATATTGAAGGTCCCGTATGGCTAGTGTAATTCGTGTAAAACATTCGTGTATGAACAGTCGGATCCATAGATGCCTGTTGCGCCTGTCAAATAACAACTGCGTCATTTGGGTTTAACTGCTGTATTACGAATTTCACATTTTCAAAATGACAGTAATAGAACGATGCTGCCTTTAGCCAAGTTCGTGAAGACAATTTCGCGAAACAACCGTACAAAACTTGGTTTTTTAAGAAAAACTTTCTTTACACTAGCGATTAATTTATCAACATTAGGGTAGCACATCCTAATAGTTTCAGCAATCCTATGAACATGCAGTATATTCCGATACGTTTCCTTCAAAAATTTTCCAGCAGTTTTCATATAATTCACTCCATCGGTAAGAAATAATAAGAACTTGTCCTTATTTTCTGCATATTTGTCACCTCAAAAGCCTTGTAAACTTGAATTTACTGCATCCGCCATAGTGCGAGAATTTGTAGCTTCTAAAACTTTAGAGACGATCAAGTGTCCGCACATTGTTCAATTTTCGTCAAATGCACCCACTAAAACATTCGCTACTTTGAACCAGCAAGCATTGATTGTTTCGTCCACGCTAAGCCAGATGTACTTCTCATTAAGCTCAGAAGAAATTGTCTGTCTAATATTTTCGCACTCGTAAATAAATATTTTTTTCTTAGTGTAGACTCCGAAAGCTCCTTAACATTGCTATATTTGCCACTAATACATTTTTCCAAAAATTATCTGAAAAATGAATTGTCCAGTTTCGACCACGGTATGTTACATCCTATCATAAATTCCACTAACACTAAATTAAAATTACGTTGCATTACGTTTCACTATAAATGAAGCCACCTAGTTTATGGTTTTCCGAAGAAACATGAGAATTATTATTTGTTTTGCATGACCACGAAATTGCTTTGTCACATCTAGTGCAATGCAGTTATCTACCATCAAAATGTAAATCGGCAATATCGCAAATTCAAAAGTTTACTGTAGCTTGCGTTTTTAGAACTTATGTCCAAATAAATCTGCAGTAAGAGAGACACTGAGTAACATTGTTAAATGTTAAATAAATTACTCCCCTCCCCGCCTGGAATTGGGTTCTAGCCAGCCAGAAGGTATACCTGCTGCAATTTAAAATAATCTATTACGCATTTCGTTTTTATTTAATATAGTGCGTTTCTGGATAAAACTAAGTTACGCATTGACATTGTAAAATTAAAGAAAATTGATTTAATATGTTGCATGACTTTCTGTTTTTATACTTTGAGGATGTTTCAGTACGTGTTTGCAATATGTAATATCTGTAAAAGCTATCCCTGGAATCCGATAGGTAAAGTTCTCTTCATATATTTAAAACAAATAAAAAATGTCGGGGTATTTGATCTTTACCGCAAAGTCAAAGGCACCGACACTTTTTATGTGCCTTAAGTATATGAAGAAAACTATAATTGCGAGCTCTGGTTATAATACATACGTGTACCAAATTTCAAGTCAACATTTTTATTTTATTTTGTTAATGCCTTTAATAGTGGAGTAGGGATGTGGTGTTCGGTGAAGAAGAATAAAAAATATGAGACCTTGGCGTCTAGTATATTTACCAAGTTTTAAGTTTCTGGACTCTTACTAAGTGCTTTACTTATTTACCCATACTAATGTATACCCCAACTTTTCAACGGAATAAGCTCAAAGAACATGGCGTGTACCAAATTTCAAGTCAATATCTTCAAGTTAGACCGACAGACAGAAAGTTTTTTTTTCTCAAATTTAAAATCTCAGCGTTTCCTGGGCATTGTAAACCCATGACACATATTCTTTATAGGATTTTGCAAATGGCGAAAAAAAAATGAGAACTAAAAGAAAAACTGTATGTAAAAATATTAATAAAATCTTTGCATTCTGTCGATAACCTGACTTCTGGTTATGCTAGCGAGTTAAAATACTATTATATAAAGAATAGGTTTTATTACTAGAAGCAAACAAATAATAAATAATTCACTTTTAAACATGCATAGAGTATATAGGCTCCAGTACTAGTTAGCTAATAGATAGGTGAAGATCTGTTGTTTTTTATCAGTCAATGTCAAATATAAATATTTCATACTTATTCATGGATATTGCCTTGGTTTTGCCTGAAACATCGTTATGAGTGACTTTGTGCCTTTCTGATGAGCTCAGAATAAGGGCGAAAAACGTTTCAAAGGCTAAGCATTTCCAAGAAACTGAATGAGAGATTTTGTGAAAATGTAATCCATTAGAATGAACATTTTTTTAAGACAAGCTAGGTAAATAAATTCATTTCAGGCCTTTGTTCTCGTTTTTAACTGAATCTTCATATCGTAGGAAGTCATGTAGATACTAGCTTAATCTGCTTAGCCGTAGGGGACTATGTTGGATGCTAGTGTTATAATGAGAATGTCAAATAAGAAATTGGACAAATTTATTTTAGGATTTTAACGAGGATTTTAACTTGCTATCATAACCAAAAGTCAGGTTATTGAAAGAATGCAAAGATTTCGTTAATATTTTTACATACAGTTTTTCTTTTAGTTGTCATAGATAATTTTTTTCCGCTGTTTGCAAAATCCTATAAAGAATATGTTTCCTTACTATAAGCAAACAAATAATAAATAATTCACTTTTAAAAATTGTAAACCTATTTCAAGGGGAAAAAATTGCATTTTTTTACGATTTTTGTACACGTAGATGTGGGAGTAAAAATGAGTCTGTAAATACGGTTTGAACATAAAATTAATCAGTTTTCAGTAATACAAAAACTTGCAAAATTTAATTTATGCTTTTTGCAATCACAGACAGAATGGCACTCTCTAGACCATAAGGTCATTTCATAGTATTTATTCCTAATGCCCTACTATTTCCTAATTTAGGTATGTATTACTGTCAATTTTATGAGTTTACAGCGTTAGTCCTAATGTTTTTTCTTAAAATAATGGTATGAAATAACGATAAACGATTTTTTAGAATTGTGACATTACTTAGAGATTGACGATTTATTCATTTTTAATATAGTTATAATAATATTACATAACATAAAATGATAAACTGAAATTCAAAGTATTGTCTGTAATTGTCATGGTTTCAATTTATACATATCATTTGATATTATTAGGATATGGAAACGCAAAGTTCTTTTTCTTAAATTCCCTATTATATTCATATCACAGTATACGCATCATTGTTATAGGAAATAATTTAATACCAATGGTCCTGTATAATATAATATTCCAACAAATTACAAACTTCCTCTTTTTTACCGGAAGTTATACACGAAAGTGAAATTTTAAACAAAATTACCACTTTATGAATATGTATATTCTTGTTGTAAATGTTAAAATATGCAAATACGATGCCATGAGAATTATGTTATTCTAAATTGGAGTAGATCCACTAATGCAAAGAAATTTTAAAACTTTGTAAATGTACAGCATCTACCTACTATAATAAAACAAGTACAATGTTCTTCATTAACTCAACGGCACTGAAAAAAAAAACTTTAGAGTTTCTGGATATTCTTAGACTAATTCGGAGGTAGATGTTATCGAAAATTGAAACTGTAGATACATAAAAACTAATAAATCGATTGTTTGAGGTTTGGAATTGCTCGTTGTAAATTACCAATCTTTCATATTCTGTTTAATCAACTGTGGTTTGAAACGTGGTCAGAGTGCAGATAAATACACATGTTTCTAAATTATCTACAAACAGTAAATGCTGATTACAACAAGACAATATAAATTTACGCATATCCCAGATCATATCCAGAGCAAATATTTTACTACTGCATAAAATATATAAATATATTTGAGTGAAATTGCAGGACTTTATTATACTCTTCGCAAATACAAAACGAAGAGTATATTGCATTCGATCGGCACATTTCTAAAACCGGTAATAATGCACGTAAAGAAAAAAATTTCATATCACTGTGTTTGGTGAGCGAATTCTGAACAACTTTCAAAATGTCCGTCCGTCCGTCCGCCTGTCCGTCTGTCTGTTTGTCTGTCTGTCTGTCCGTCTGCCCAGAGAAGGCGCGGGTAACGCCCTTATAGGACACAAGATACACAAGACAAAGCCATAAGGAGCTCTAAGGAAAATATACAGGAGCACCACAATAGATCCATGGGGGTCGCGGTTATCAGGATCAATCAGCTTTTCCTTCCTACTCTACTAATCTGTACCGATCAAATGCAATATAATCATCGTTTTGTATTTGCATAGAGTATAATAAGGAAAACAGGCTAATTATAGTTCAGAAACTTGGAACATTGATATACTAGAGGCTGGCTTTCCAGTGCTGGAGGAAATAAGAAGTTCTCCCGTGGGAAGGATTTCAGTCTTTGGGCTGGAATCCGGTCTGTACGAGGGAGCTCCTTAATTTGTTAGCGGTAGCACAATGGGCCACAAGGCCTGAGTGCGGCGACCTCCAGGCGCCCCGCTAAAAGAAGAAGAAGAAGAAGATATACTAGAGGTCAAGGTGTCAAACACTTTTATGATATCTGCCACCCCTACTACATTATTATAGGAATTAACAAAATGAAATTAATATATTGACTTGAAAATTGTTAGACGTATTCACTATAACGAAATTGAAAGGTTGGCCACTAAATAGGAGTAAAAAAAGTAAACCAAGTCCAGAAACTTGGGTGTATATACTAGAAGGCAAGGTCTTAAACTTTTTATATTTGACACCCCCCCCCATTACCCCACGCTATTAAAGGCGTTAACAAAATCAAATTAAAATATTGGCTTCAAATTTAATAGGTGCACGTATGTATTTTAACGAGATATGGAACTAGATTTTATTTTGAACTTCTTCTGCTAAAGGGTTGGGGGGTAACTAGAGGTAAATAAGTAAAGCAAGCTGGTTAAGAGTCTAGAAACTTAGGATCTGGTATATATACTTGAAGCCAATGAAAACGTGATGGCTAATAATAGTATTATAACGAGATATGGAACTAGATTTTATTTTGAACTTCTTCTGCTAAAGGGTTGGGGGGTAACTAGAGGTAAATAAGTAAAGCAAGCTGGTTAAGAGTCTAGAAACTTAGGATCTGGTATATATACTTGAAGCCAATGAAAACGTGATAGCTAATAATAGTATTGTGTAGCTAATTACTAATACAATTGACGAGGAAAAGACCTGCCGTACATACTTAGTGATAATATACAGAATGGTATCCCTGAGGTAGTACTTAATTAAGAAAACGATGTAGGAAAATAATATTATATGTGTAGTTGATAACATTGCCAAGGAGGGGAAAACTGATATACTTTTAGTAAATAGAATACTATACAGAACAGTAACTGAAAATAAAATAAAGGGATGTACAAGACATCGAAACTGCAAAATATATTATATCCTTCAGTTCGAACGAACTTAACATAGATTTACGTAAGTATTATATATCAGTTTTATTTAAAAATTATGTTAGAAGGTATTTTTAGAAGAATAATACGAGTTAATAAGGCGTTGGCGAATGCGAGTACCTATCTGAATAATAAAAATAAAAAATATTCGTTATGTACTTAATCTCAGTGGCACCACGTTAAAGTGAAGTGAGCCGTATTCGAGCAAAATATTAATCAAAACAGCATTCGCAGTCGGCCACGCCCCACTGCAACTTATACTAGATTTTATTAAAACATGTTTTATGTTTGGAACATTGCAGAATTGGACTGAGAAATTGCTATCGGAAAAACAAATGAGTCACAATCGCAAATGTATTTTTTACGGGTCACAGTACAAGTCACTTTACAAGTTTAAATGTAAAATGAACAATAATAAATAATAACAGTAACATAATAAGTTAGTTAAGTCATTAAAATTATCTGTTACTATTTACATATTACGCACATCTATGTTTTCTTAATACCTACTATTACAATTCAGTTGCCTAAACATACATTTTTATTAACAAAAACAAAAAAGAAAACCAGATGGTTATGAACAGGGCCGCGCCTACCGGATGGTGCATGTGGCACATTAAACCATACAGGGCGCTCAAGCTCGATGGGAGCAATTGCAATCTTGAATTTTTAAATGTCAATAAAATAGTATTTAAAATGAAAACCTAAGTACTTGATGTAAGCTAAGTCCCAGTCGGAAAACCAAGAAGCGGCATTCAGAAGTCATAACTATCAACAAAGAGCAAACGAAGTTTATTGCAGGGCTACAAGCGATGCGCGAAAATTGGTATTTTATGATTATTTGTTTTGTTTGTACTATCCATAACTGCATATGACATTTTACGCTTTGTTAAAAAATAAAAAGTGATTAAATTATTGAATTCATTAATAATTATTGGTTGAGTGGACTGGACCCATTCCAGTTGCATTATTTCCTAGCATTTGCTTCAGAAAGGGCGGCAAATCCTAACTTGCACCTGAGCGCATATTGGGGCAGGCACGGTCCTGGTTATGCAGAGTTTTGTATATTCTAAAGGACACTCTTCGCAGTTTTTTGTTAATTAGATGTTAGTTTTACATATTTTTAATTTTATGATTCCAACTTAATATACGATTCCGCAAATATTCCGCATTTAACCGCAAATATCTCAGAAATGGAGGGGCGGAAAAAACTGAAAAAATTATGTGTTCATTATAGTTAGAGAGACGGCAACCATAATGGCTGCAGTATTAGCAATGTATGAAATTTTTTTTTCATGTCGTTTAGGTCCCCCTCTACAACTTTTTGCTGGGGGGCGCTGGAGCGCAAAAGTATTTTTAGTCATGTCTAAAAATGATTCCACAGCATCTTTAGTGGCCCTATTGATCATAATATTAGAAATAAAAATGATATTCACTAAAACTTTCTATGCCTAAAGAAAACTGGGGATGGCACTAGATATTATGGAATACAGTTTTATAATGCACTGCCTCCAGCAGTAAGACTTTGTAATGAAACTAAGTTTAAGTCCAGACTAGAAACTATCTTATTACAAATGCTTTTTACAGTTTTGAAGTTTTTTATCAAGTGATTTATCCCAAATTCGAAAAAAAAAAAGTCGTCTCTGATGATTACCTATCTCTAATTTATCTTGTTAATTCATATGTAATTACTAACTATTAATGTATCTAATAATTTTAACTAGCTGTATATTGTTTGTTGTGAGATTATATTTTATTAGCATTTAAGCATTTTACAAAATGTATCTAATTCGGTAACTATCTACTATTTTTTCATATACCTACTATTTTTTGGCTTGTGTAAATACTCTTGTGTATCTGACATTAATAAATGATTCTATTCTATTCTATTGGAATCGCCATTTTTAATGTTTAAATTTTGACATAAGATTTAACATCAACTACCCCGGCGCCTTCGCCATAATCTCGCATATTCTCGGATAGAAAATACTTGTTCTTAATTTTGCTCACCTCCTGCGAAATATAGCTCGATGAAACTAATATATGACAATCGCCGCGCCACACTCTATAGTTTGCAAAAGATTTAATAGAAATCCCTTGTTATTTCAGGGGAAAATGTCCATATAAATCGCTTAAACCATCCCAGAGTAGTCATTGAACAAACGTAAAAAACATACGGTCGTTGACCATACCTCAAAGAGACTTCTCTATGGTATAGCATAAGTAACTAAAAAGTAAAATCATGATGAAAGTAGCGATGGTACGAGCTTTTTTTTCCCCATAAAATAATAAAGTAATAATATGTAATTATAGTTCTTAAAACGACAAAACTTAAATCAAGATGAATAAAACTATACAGCTGCAAGAATTTGTAGATATTCAGAACATTACAAATCCCTACGTTTACATTTCTCTACTTAGAGCAATTAATTTTAAATACAAATTAATTTACAACTTATCTTAATATTATTTCATGAGTTCGGTTGAGTTTCTCAAAGTGAACAGACGCGTCGAATAAAAGCTCTCAAAAATAGCTCATAAATATAGGTTAAAACACCGCTAATTTATATGAAATTTAGACCATCGATAGGTCAAGAAATTCTGCACGTCGTAAAGTGAAATATTTAAAAAACAAACTTTATACGAAATAAATATTTGATTATTTCTAGTACAGGCCTTTCTGTAATATAAGAAATAAACAAGTAAGTGCGGCGTGTTATGATATATCCCAGAAAGACTTGAAGCGAGGGCTCTCAAGACCAGGGTAATAAATATTCAGTGTCAAGTGATATAAATGTTTGTACCTAGACGTTGGACGTTGGGGCTGAGACCCAATGCTTTCTTGGAAAGTGTAAATAAACAATTCGCATGAAGTGGAGGTTAATGAAACCAACAGACATTACCAGCAAACTACAAGAAAAAGATAAGTGAATGACTGAATGATTGATCCATAATTTGTAATTTATTGTTTCTGTTTGTATGTTTGTATTTTTTAGTATTATTTTTACTTTACTTTTATAATATCCTATTTTATTCCCATTGGAAAACGACAGTTGGAATTAGGCACTACAAAAACCAAAACAATATACAGGGTGTGCGGAGGTTTCTCTCGGGCCACTTTCTCATTCTCAACTCGCTGTAAAAAGTTATTTTACCGCGATACAGATAACATAATAAAAACACTCTCTTACAGCAAGCTAATATCGGTTTTGAAAAACTGGGCAAAAGATGGACACACTAATACAGGACGTTGAAACGAGAACACATCAATTACTGGTACAAAAAATCGACGGCGACGGAAACTGTCTATATGGAGCATTAAGCCACCAACTGGAGGAAGAAAATATAACATCACAGGCATATACCAATGCGACGAAAACCCTACGAAAACAAGTAGCTGATTATATCGAAAATCACTTAGACCATTTCATGCCATTCATGCAGGCATCCATCCATGAACTAGCACCCCGTTACAATAGATACAACTCTAATACGGGAAAAATAAATGCGTTCATTCGAGATCTGAGAAGAGAAGGTTTTTGGGGGGGGCAGGAAACAATTGCAGCAACAGCAAATATGAAAAACAGGACAATAATAGTACATCAAGAAGAAGGAGAACATATAATCTTCCATCCTACTAACCAACAGGGAAGAGAGAACACACCACTAGAGATAGCATATAGGAAGCACGGAAACGAAAGAAATCACTACGATAGCGTGATTATTGCACAAGAAAAACATGAAGCAGAACAACCAGAAGAAACATACGCTCGAACTGGGGCAATAACACCCCGCCCAGAATTAGAGGAAGCAACGCACATAAACATGTACCAAATATCACAAAGAACAGAGGAAGCCAACAGTCAAGAATTACAACACGATGACATCATCCTGGCGACATGGAATGTCAGAGGCTGCATAACGAGAGAGAAAAGAGAAAAAATCGATGAGGCGCTTATGATGGAACACATACACGTTGCATGCATACAAGAGACACACATGATAGACGGAACTGCAGTTACTCAAAACTACAAATGGCATCTAAGTGGAGGGAACAAAGAAAAAACCAGCAGAGGAGTCGCATGGGCAATAAGACGGAACACCCCTATCCAGATAAAGACAAGAAAAGTAAACGAAAACATAACCATGGCAGACTTACAAATTGGAAAGGAAAACATATGCATATTAGGAGTACATGTGCCCTCCGACAAACGGGCAGGACGAGTATTCAGACAGATCACCCAAGAGACTAGAAGAAATAGGAATAAAAAAATGAACATAATAATACTAGGAGACTTCAACGCGCATATAGGAAAGGACGACCAAACACATGAAGACAAGAATATCATAGGAAAAACCTTACTTCACACATGGACAAACGATAATGGAAGCTCGCTAAAAAACTTGGCACATCTGTTCGATCTAACAGTTAGAAACACATGGAGCAAGAACCTAACCTGCCTTAATACCTGGAGTAAAGGAAACATCAACTCTCAAATAGACCATATCCTAGTGGATAGAAAAATAAGGGACAGGGTCAAAAACATTAAGGCAAAACAAGCAACAAACGTCAAAACAGATCACAAAATATTATATGGAACACTAGTAATAAAGAAACAAGAAGCAAAAAAAAGATACAACGAAACATCAAATGACACATGGAACATCTCACTGCTACAGAACGAAGAAATAAAAAAGAAATACCAGGAGGAGATAGAAGAACAGTTAACAGGAAAAGAACTAAATTGGTCAACAATGGGTTTAAAAATGAAAATAGCGGCGAGGAAAACGTTGAAAAGGAACAAATCCCCTATGAGCCCAACAAGAAAAGACATGAAAAGAAATTACGAAAAACTAAAGAAAATAAAGGCCACAGGAAAACAATATACACCGAACATAGACAAAAAGATAATAGAAGCGGGGAAAGAAAAAAGAGACGCAGAGAGGAGGCACGAACAGAAAAAATGCAGGGAATTCTTCGAAAACATAGAATCCACTCCAGCAGGACAGAGATTAAACCAAACTTTTAGACACCTTAAAACATACAGGAGAAACAACAATACGCAGCCAAGAAAATACATACCACTGCAGCATTGGGTCAGGAAACTAGAAGAAGGAAACGCGGAGAGAAGTCAAATAGAACCAATACAAGAAATGGACCACTGGCCACTGGGAAAGCCACCGTCAAAAGACGAACTACTAGAAATAATGGCCAGAGCTAAAAGAAACACGGCCCCGGGAATAGATAAAATAAATAACGAACTAGTATACTATGGACCGGACAACATAAAACAGCTAACCCTAGAAATCATCACCAACGCGTGGACGGAAACCACACCCCTGCCTGAGGAGTGGAGCACAACCATACAGATACCGCTCCCTAAAACCAAATCACCACAAAACGTGGACGATTACAGAAGAATAACACTCTGCAGTGTAGGGTACAAATACTACGCACAATTCCTCCTCAGAGAAATGAAAAAATACATCGGCGAACTACCAGATTATCAAACGGCATTTATCAAGGGCAGATCAACAGACGACCATATGTACACCACCAGACGGATCCTGGAAGAAAAGTGGAAAGAAGGAACAAAACTATATATAGTCTCAATTCCAAAAGGCATTTGATACCATCAGGCATGAGGATATAGTCAACACTTTGCTCAACAGGGGAGTACCGCACTACTTAATAAACAGAATAATAAAAGCATGCCTACACGAAAACACTGCAATACAATGGTTTGGACAGACGACAGAATCAAAAATGAAGAATATAGGAGTCAAACAAGGATGTCCCCTATCCCCCCGACTATTCACCACAGTCCTGGACCAAGTGATAGAAAGCACAATAAAGGAGAATCAGAATTTCAATGGAAACGATGGAACGATAAAGCCCCTCATCGAACTTGCATACGCCGACGATATACTCATCATCACCGAGGAAGAACAAGACATCGTTAAATTTCTAAGAAACATGACACCACATCTGGATTCCTCTGGAATGAAAATAAACTTCAAGAAGAGCCTTATAATGGTCCGAGACCCATTGACAAAAACAAGTCCAACAAGTGGGGAAGAATAAAAAATAGGAGACTACACCCTGAGAACCACGAATGGAATGAATTACCTAGGAACATACCTAACGAATCAACTAAAAACGAGGGAAACAGTAAGGGAAAGAATCAAAACAGCCTACAGAGCCACAAGAGCTCTACTACCCTTCATTGAGGACAACAAACCACCATGGTGCCTAACCAAAAAGATATACACGACCATCATAATGCCTACGATGATATATGGAGTCAAAAACGCAGCAACGACAAAGGCCAACAGAAGAAGCCTGAGAAGAGCTGAAAGGGACATTATCCAACTGCTAGCAAAAACAGGAAAACCACAAGAACGACAGAAAACGTCAACATTACTAGAGGGAAGAACAATAATCAAAAGAATAGAATCATACGCAATGAAATACTGGGGACACGTCCAAAGACGGGACTCGACACACCTACTAAAGAAAGCGCTGCGAATGAACAGCAACAAACTGAAAATAGGGAGGCCATGCTACACATGGATAACAACAATCGAGAGGATTATGAATAAGCTAGGAAAGGATTATACACACTGGGAAAAGCTGGCACAACAAAAAATGGAATACAATAAAGAAATATCAAGGATATACACACTGCCAGACTCAGAAACAGAAGAAACAGAAAACTCAGAAGTAGAATAGGAGAGAAGATGATCACAGACAGAAACTAAGAAGAAGCATATCACAAAAACCTGAAAGTAAAAAGAAGCACGAAAACCTAAAAGAAGCATCTCACAAACGACTACACTTTCCATCCGATGAAGACAGAAGGAAAACAAGAAGAAACATCTCACAAACACCTACACGCTCCATCCTATACTCCTACCCCATGCGTCATGCGGCTCTCGCTGCTGACAACAAGCATGTCCAATGTCCAATCCAGCGTATGCAGCTGGTCCGGCGGTATATAAAAGCACTGGGGGTTTGTTCTGGCACACGGTGGGATGATCGGTGGGCGATCGGGCTGCGTGGTGGAACAAATCTCCCTGCACCGGAATTGGCAGCAATGCCCACCTTACGCTGGCAAATCAATCAATCAATCAACATATCTTAATATTATTTCACGAACAACCTAAAATTATAAAGTAAACCATCTTGCATCAAGAGCAGAAAAAAGATAATTGAAATAATTTCGTCCTCCTAAAAATATAAATTTGTCCGCTGCACCCCTTCAAAAACCATCCTTTAACAGCTTACATTTATTTCATTACATTTACTTTACATTTTTTTCGTAGATTCACAAATCTTATTCAAAAAGTTACGTAATTTTAAAATATTTAATTTGCAACCCCCTTATAAACCATCCCCTTGCTCCTAAGAATGTTCTTACTATTTGGTGTATTCACAGGTACAATATTATCGTATGTACAAAGTTTCAGAATTTTAAAACTAAATAATTTTTTAAAATCTCCTGAAAACCACCTCGTTAGTGCCTATATTTTTTTCAATATCTTCCCTATTTTCTAACGAATATTTTCTATTAATTTGCAAAGTAAAATTCTGTCCGTCTAGAACTTGAAAACTGGCCACTGTGGTGCGGCCGGAAGAATAGCCGGATATTTTGAAGATGCTCACAAGTGGATCACTAAAACTATACGAATTTTTTTTTCTCTCTACGAACGACATTTACAGTTTTAAAAATGTGCCGATCAAATGCAATATACTCCTGGTTTTCGTATTTGCGAAGAGTATAATAAACTTTTGACAACTACCAATTTTAATGTAATTTCAACGAAATTAGCAATTTGTCCGAACTATCACACTCCAGCACTGAAAAAACTACAGTGAAACTCACCACCAAGCAATAATACCTTACTGTTTTTAAAGAAATATCATTATGAATCGTTTTCCATTCTCACCAGCGCACAGTGGGACAGAAAGTAGGTAGATAGCGACAAAAAGGCGGAAACTGAAATCCCTTTTGCGGATTATGTATTGTTATTTTGTAACTCTTAAAATGTGAATGCATTTGTATTTACAACAGTTTGTTGGAAAGGGACCTTCGTTTGCCTGGTAGGTTGACAGAAATTAGCGTGTAGATGGGCGCGTGTGAAAACAGAATATTTAGAACATTTTAAAGTAAAAGTTAGGTGTATATTTGGACATTGAAAAGTGCCATATTTAACTGTTAGAAATGGAGCATGGTACTACCTGTAAGTAAGCTTTTTTTTACTTGGATTGATTATTTAATCAGTGTGCTCAAAATACAATATATCGTTGATATAAAGTAAATGAAGCAATCGTTGTTTGATTGTACCTAAGATGAACTTTGTGATAAAATATTTCAAAAAGTACATTTAGTAACAATGTGTTTCTTTGCATAAATAAATTACAAAATCTTTTAGATTTCAAGCAGAGGAGCGATATTGGCCAGAAATTGCCTAAACTTTTTTAATTCGAGTTTTAAATACAACCTACTTATGCAATGGAATATTTAATCAGACATAATTGTGTCTCTATGGCTTAAATATCTGTTTTTTTTTTTTTTCAACAAATAGGCTACTAATTTCTACTTTTCTTAATCGTTAAAAATTGGAAATATTGATTTAAAAGCAGATTTTTTAATTTTTCTTTATGCTCCACTTATACCAGGTGAGGCATTTAACTTGACAAACGCGAATAACTTGAAAACGAAGAATTTTGGAGAAAATGTTTCAGACAAAAGTAACCATTTAAAAAGTGGGATCATTGGCTATATTTTTTAAGGTTTGGTGGAGGAATTCAAGGTCATCTGAAGGCCATCTTTGGTTTTTTAAATACAAACCCCCATTTTCTTTACAGATTCATATTCTGCTCAAAAAAATAAACAACTTCTAGAAAGAATGGGTCTTTTAGTAGATGTACCCAAGGCAGGAGGAAATGGTACCACACACAATGGAAATTCTGCGAGGCGTATCTTCAGAAATCATTCTCTGACTTCTTAAATAACAGGAATAAACACAGGGTTAATAGAAAGATTTTCAATCATTCTGCATACGATTTCAATGAAATTAACTCAGAATCCTTTGATGCTTATACACTTGACACTGCAAAATTATTTCTAAGTCTGTATAAGTGGTTTTACATGCCAATATCAGTCTATAAGATTCTTATTCACAGCCACCAGATAATATCACATGCTCTCATTGCTATAGGACAATTATCTGATGAAGCTCTAGAAGAGAGGTTTAAGGATATTAAAAGATACAGAGAGCACATCATTCTAGAAAAGCATCTCGTATGATGACCAATGTTCTCCTAATAACTTCAGATCCTCTGGTAGCAGGTTTAAGGAAACTTCCCGTAAAAACATCAAAATCATTACCAAAGGAGGTCCTGTCACTTTTACTTTCAGTCACTACAGTTACACCTGGTATATCCTGAACAGAAAGAATATCATAAAGAAATTGAATCAGAAACTGAACTAGAGTGTAAGTGTAAGAAACAAGTTCTAGTGAGGAAGATTTATAATAGTTAATGTTTAATAAGTAAGTTATATCTCTACGTTATTAAATCATTAATGATGTCTAAATAAAATATTACTATTATTCTGGTATTTTATTTAATGATAAACCCGACACTACTCTCTGATTTCTTTCATTATACCACTTTATTGTATTTGAAACTTAACTGGATTTGAAAAATATGATGATCCAAATGTTAAAATAAAGGGAAAAAAACTAAGTATCAATTATTTCTACAATGCGGTTGACCTCAGCCAATTCTATATTATAATTGGGTATCCAAGGATAATTTTGAGCTTGTTTTGTTATAATACTTTAAGAAATATAATTTCTAAACAAAAGAAGCAAATCTAGAGCTTTACAATAATGCCTACATATTTTGTCGCACATTTTGGGTATTTGGTCCCACTGTGCAGCGCCTCCGGCAGATTCTGGAGTAAGCCGTTTTTTTCTGATTTTGCTTTCCTTGCACTAGACAATACATTCAATTTAATATTATTGACTATGATGGAACCATCGCAAAGTCATACACTACAGTTTCCAAAATATTTCTTAGAAACCTCTTAAGCCATTCCACATGAAAAACATACATACATACATACTACATACATACATACAGGTCGAATTGAGAACATCCTCCTTTTTGAACATTTTTAAAGTCGTTATAAATGAACATTTTTGCAAAGTTCCATTGTTCCCTCATTTTTCTTTTATAGGTACTGCTTTGAGGCTATAAGTATTTACTATATTAATATGTCAAAATACTATACCATAAATACCAAATAAGTAGAGCATACAAATGTAGAATTTTAAATTTCTTTCAATAATATTAGTGGGTCAAATTTGAACAACTCAGATGGTTAGATGAAAAATCATAAATCTAAAATGTAATCTTGTTATATCATTATTATTTATAATATCGGTAGGTACTTTGGTAGGTACTCTTGTAGAATTTTGGTATAACATACGCTCTAAAAAATATATAACCAAGAATAGTAAATATATCTTTAACTGATCTATGTATCATGTATCATTTTATTAGTAATTGGTATCAAAAGATCGGTATATACCTCTGATCTTCGAAAATACTGGTACTTAGAACGTCCTGTTACAGTTTAGAATACTAAATGAAATAAATTATTGCATTGGTGACCTCTAGGCTCTAATATTTCGTGTACTATTTACGGTTACATCATTTAAACTGGCGGGCAAATTGTTATAATTACTGTATGCCTTTTCAGAAACGTTTAGGCTTATAATATTATTCTAAACTTAGTAAGTTTGCATTGTTTCTAGTGCTTCACTTCTATGTTAGTATTTTAAATTTTGATCTGCAGTGTTAGATACTTCCAATAAAAACATCTTCAAAGAAATTAAGCGAATTATATTGTTACAGTTCAAAATTTAGGGACAATCGTAAAACAATTAGGTGACCCAGTTACATTAACAAGGCCAATAAACCCCATTTAGAGAATTGACAGTTGAAAGGGAAGCATGTGTATTAAATACATACTTCTTTGGCACGGTGAGCAGCACCAGGTCTCGTTATAAGAGCTGTACCGTTGCACACAACGGCGGTGTCTTCCACAAAAACACATTCAGGTAAAGACTCATCTGGAGGAAGTTCTATAACATCAAGTCCTAATTCCCGCAATAACCTGACATAATTTTCGTGTTGTTTTTTTGCTTCTTCCAGTTCGATTTCACCACGAGTTCTAAGTGACAGCGGTATTCTACATACTATAGCATGTGTGTATCTAAAAGCCGCCATTTTTAAACAGATGTGACGGCAACACGACCGCAACGCGACTGTGAAGTTGAACCGTTATATAAACGAACAAAGCGCGAAGTTCTTGAACACGTTATGTAACTACTAGTTCGGGGGAACCCGAGTTTCTCGCTGTATTATTGTTCAATCTCCCTGAATCCCTGTGTCCCTAGGTAATTTTGTTGCGAAATTTTCTATTCATGTTTATGGGCATCTTGCTATCCACGGTTCTGTAAGAAAGTAGCACAACATGAAAATTTAAAATCACTTTAACATGTTTCGGAACCGGCTAAAAATATTTTAATCGATATTGCACATATACGATGTACGTAAATCGCAACAAACTCGTTCATTTTTTAAATTAGTGGAACAGATTGGAGAAAAAACAGGGTCGAAAAGTGACTGCTCCGAATGAAAAAATTTCTCTCGCTCGCCCGGTTTCGTTCTATTTTTCCTGTTGTAACTCGCGCGGGCGGACAATGTATGGACATCGGGTACTTATAAAATAGAAAAGTCGAAAGAAAAACTTTTCTCAAAATGTTCATCCCGAACCCAACCCCCCCCCCCCCCGCTCCTCTCCGTTCTCCCGCCATACAGCAAAAACTTTGCCGGCCTGTATCCCCCTTCCTAATCATCCGATCGCGATCTTGCTAGGCGCAAATAGAAGATAAAAAAATGATATTAATTGGTGAAAAAATTATCCCCATCCCCTTCCTTCATGCCGAAAAAGACGTGCAAAAAATCGGCCATTTTTTATTTTGCACACCAGGCATTTAAAAAAAAGAAGAAATTTTTTTCGTCAGTGCTGTCTTTTAACAAATAAAATAATACGGAAACTGGTCCCGGCCAGATTGCTGTAGCTCTATTAATAAGGAAGTTATCAACGGTTTAATCATTTTAGTTTCCCCCCATTGTCAAATTATCCCACCACCCCCGCTGTCCGGTCTCATCAAGTGTTCATCAATACCCTTCTATTCACAAAAAAATGAGACCCCAACTCTACTCCTTCTCGAAACATAATTAATTTAATTTTTCGTTTTTTCGTAACTTCAATCGTGATATCTCGCGAACTAATTAATCGATCGGGTTCGGGTTAGAACAAGCTTACGTGTTTTGTCAGGCCTTCATTTTTGGCAAGTATGATTTTTTTTTGTGGCGCCAACACCTGCGGAGTTACTTCGGAAAAACTGCTTTCCCATGCTTTTAATGGGCCGTTTCCCCCACCCCCGCCGACTCCGCCCTGTAAAAACTTGTCGGCATTCCTCCATTATTATGGAGGGGACCTAACTTTATAAGTTGGCAAAAAAAAATGTTTTCATTCGGAGCAGTCACTTTTCAAAACCCAGATCTGCCCGGCTAAATGTAGATTTATGGATATTGTTGTCAGTAAAGCTAAACGTATTTTGCAGTCAGATGTAACATTTTATTTATTTTTTAAATATGGTAATACAGATATAGTTCGGAGTTCTTTGTTCATCCTGGTCTTTTGTATAAAGATACATTGAATAAAATTGAACCGTCTTTAAAACCGTCTGATGTTAAAAAAAATTCGAGACCTTGGCTTCTAGCATATACATATAATCTCCGATCATATGCTTATCCGTCTTTAATCGGAGATATACACCAAATCCCAGGTTCTGGGCTCTTAAGCTTGCTTTACTTACTTACCCCCATTTACCCCAACGCTTCAACGGAATAAGCTTAAAATATAAAATATAATTTAGTTCCAGATGTTCGCTATAATATACGTGTACCAAATTTCAAGTGAAAATCTAAAACCATTCCAGAGTAATCGTACACACAAAGAAACTTACTGAGATGTCGACAGATACAGGCGGAATTTCATAAAATCCTGGCCAAAACCCCAAAAAACAAAATCACTCCTAGCCAGTAGTACTATTGTTTTCGAGAATGTCATAACCTTATACCAGCCTACTATAACTATATAATAACTATACAAACGAGTAAGTAAGGCTAAGAGTAAACGATAATTATTTAATTTTTATTGCCCATCTTTGAGTTGTTCTGAAGGTATTTCGGCTGTGGCCAGGGCTGGGCATCTTTTCAATTTAACGCGTGGTGGTTAGTTTAATAGTAAATATTGGGAGAGGGGGAAGAAGAAGGATACCGGAGAAGAAATCAACTTTGCAGAGTTTTTTTAGTTATTTATTAGTCATACAACCGCATGTATTCTCCAAAAATTATTTCAGAAAAACAATTGAAAGTCGTATTTCGGAAATATGAACTTTATTTTTCTTTTAATGGAATGCCCCATATATTTTTACATAATTTGAAAAAGCTTTTTAAGATACATAAAACACAATATTTATCTCAATAAATTTAATTTACTGTAAATTGACAATTTATCATATTAGCCGCGTAAAACAAAAACATGCAATTTAAAGTAAAGAATACGTTACTTACGACAAGATCGTTGTTGGTATAGTTCTCTGCATATATTTAAGTCACATAAAAAGTATCGGCGCGTTTGACTTTGCGGTAAAGATCAAAGACCCCGATATTTTGTATTTGCCTTAATTATATGAAGAGAACTATAACCAATTGCACTTTTAGACCAGTAGCAGAAGCGGAAAAACAGCTAAGTGCTGCTTCTAGCACGAACTACATGACTCCCCCTGTTTTTTGTGTGCCGAACCATTCCCCTTTAGGATTTACCCCTATCGGCCAAAATCCACCCCCAAATCGCGTTTTTCACCAATCGCGAAGTAGAACTCGATTTCTGATTTTTTACTTTTGCATTGAATGTCATATAGTAACTTTGGAGGGTGCATCGAAGGGGAGGAAACTACCCCTCCGAGGCAGAAATCGACTTCGGCCGATTTCCATTGCTTTTTTAAAAGCTTTTATTTAACTTGCAATATTAGTGTGTTAGTTTGTTTAGGTCAAATATTGCAAGCTGAATTAGAACCACTTCCTCTTATCCTACGAAGCTGGAATTTTACACGTTGATTCAGTTCCTATGACAATGTATTTTTATGATAGGCATGACCTGATTCAAAGTTTAAATACCGCCAAAAGTTATTGCATGTCCAATAACCATTTCAGGTGCACTTAGAACGGCTTCAAATTAAATAGTATACAGAGTAGGGCAAAGAATATGAAAATCGTTGAAGAGTAAAGTGCGCTTATGTCGAAAACAAAATTATATAAAAAAATATTTTTAAGAAAAGCTTTTATTTTGAAAAACTGTGTACCAAAAAGTAAAAAATAATTTTTTAAAATTCATGCATCTGGGAAGTAAAAGCTTTGGGGGCGGTCAAATAGCACTATTGCATAGTTACTTTGCTCAATTGACCGACCGCAAAGCTTTTGGTTTCCAGGTGTATGAATTTTAAAAAATTATTTTTTACTTTTTAGTAGGTACAGTTTTTTAAAATTAAAGCCCTTTTCTTGAAAATATTTTTTTTATATAATTTTTTTTTCAACATAAGCGCACTTTACTCTTGAACGATTTTCATATTTTTTGCCCTACCCTTTATACTCTTTAACTTAAAACCGTTCTAAGTGCACTTTTGAAATTGTTATCGGACATGCAATAACTTTTGGCAGTATTTAAACTTTGGTTGTGCAATTAAAAAAAAATGTCCATTTGTTGCACATTTAATCGATCACACTGTATATCCTAGGCGTAGAATCAGGTCATGGCTATCATAAAAATGCATTGTCATCGGAACTGAATTAACGTGTAAAATTTCAACTCCGCAGGATAAGAGGAAGTGGTTCCAGTTCAACTTGCAAGATTTGACCTAAACAAGCTAACACGCTAACACTGCAAGTTGAATAAAAGCTTTTAAATGGCGATGGAAATCGGCCGACGTCGATTTTTGCCTCGGAGGGGTAGTTTCCACCTCTTCGGTGCACCCTCCAAAGTTACTAATATGATATTCAATGCAAAAAAATCTAGTTCTACTTCGCGATTGGTGAAAAACGCAATTTGGGGGTGGTTTTTGGCCGATATGGGTGAATCCTGAGGGGTGGGTTCGGCACCCATCGGAATCGATTCAGCAACCCAAAAAGCAGGGTGAGTCATGTAGTTCGTGCTAGAAGCAGCACTTCGATGTTTTTCCGTTTCTGCTCCTGGTCTTTTTGTTTTAAATAAAATGTAGATTTTAGTGATTGCTATATATTATTCAGACTACCATGACTTAATGGGAATAAAATATAAAATTAGATGTCTATACTGTGTTTCAAACATCATTCAAAATCGTTTTTTATGGCCTTTCAAATGGTGTAACACCAAAGTAATACTCATATCTCCGAAATTCTTTTTACGTTACTCCAAAAATGACGAAGTTAAATGAGGTTCTAACGCCGCGAAATGCACTCATGTTACTCATGTATGAGTGGCTTCAAGTCTAATATTTCCAACGGCACCACACGCTCATGCAGGTGAGGTAAATTTTAAAAACTGTACATTACAATACAAAGGTTTCATAATAGTTGAGAACGATGGTATTTTTTTCAAAAACATATCTAGTTGTGTTGCTGAGCACCACTTTCTTTTACGTGTGGTGCTCGAGCTTGCGAGCACCACTATGGTCGACGGCCGTGGCTGTGGCACAGTTAGGTAGAGAGACGGCTGTACGGATTTTCTATGCCTAAGATACATGAAAAACTTTATATGAGTGAATAAGAACTACCACATACCTACAGGGAGCCACTTTTCATATAAGCCAATTTTGCCCGCGTCATGGAGTTTTACCGGAAGTGACGTCAAAATGGAAGGATGCGAGCAAATAAGAAGAGACACCCTATTTTTTTTAATAAATAGAAGGCTTGTGCTTTAACTTTAAAAAAATCATTCATGTATTCTATGACTTAAGAAGACTGAAAAAAAATGACTTTAATCTCAGGGTTGCGGGGAAATTAACCCTGACACCCGACTTTAGTCTCATTGTATACTTCAAAACCTACATTTTTTTGGCGTAAGTTTTATTCATGTATTCGATGACACAAAAAATCGTGACGTCAAAATTCCATGACGCGCAATATTTGCTTATATAAAAAGTGGCTCCCTGTAACGAAAAAGCAGACCCACTCATTACGAGACCGGTTCAGCTATACAGCGATGGTTGGCGCAAAGAGCTCAAGCTCGACCCCTAATTATCCGATACCGTCAACAAAAGTCAAGAATATTGGCGAGGGTCCCTGTATGTCTGTAGTAGTACTTACTTCTCACACAAAGTTTTTCATGTATCTTATTCATAGGAAATCTGTACAGCCGGCTCTCCACCTAAGTGCTATCGGCTCAGTGCAGTGGCGAAAAGGTGTTTGGCTTGCTTGTTTGTTTTTCCCTACATGTCCTGAAGATCACCTACATATCCTATTAAACCTCGTTCTCTGTTATTATTTTAATTTTTTTGTGAGAAATAAATTAGGCAAATAAATGAAGAATGTATTTCAATGAAGTATCTTAAGGTTAAGTTCACGTATTGTACATAGGTAAACAGAATAAAACATTAAAATGGAAATAGAAATGTTTGGCTTGCGACCACGGAGTCCCGGGTTCGACTACTGGCCAGGGTATGGGTGTTTAGTGGCGTTTTTCATGTATTACCGAGAGGGTAGACCAGTCTCAGCTGCGGTAAATGACAATATCGCAGATAATGGTTGTTGTGTCGATGTCTATCTGTACGTGTCCTGGTCGAGTAGTGGAATAGCGTTATTTAAACTCCGATAGGATATTAATATAAATAAGACAATTAAATAATAGTAATAATAACAGTAAGTTATTTATTGATTACAATAATATACAATGTAATACAATACAATCAAAATGCTACTGACCTAGGTCCTTCAGCCAAGGAGATAATAATATTGTATTAAACTTTTTGTATAGAAAATATGGTGGGAAACAAAAGGTTGATTACATAAATTTAAAAAAAAACAATGTGAGGCATAGTGCTTCAAGTCTGTGGTGCTTCAGTACTCCTGCGACATCAATAGCATCTGGTCAAAAATTGATATTTTCGAATATGTAAATCTGGGTGTATTGTTGCTGCGAGCAATTATGAGAGGTAGCATTACTTCAATATTGCGGTTTCTCTGTGCAAATTTTTATTGAGAAGTTGTATTCTATCCCCGATGAATTCATGAATTGGTGCAAATACTGCCTATTTGCACCAATTAATGAATTCATACAAAAGAGCATTAGGGGGATTGTGTAAAGGATTGTGGGGTGCCGAATCTTTGTAATTTTCCTTAGTGCAGTTGTTTCAGCAGTCTTAATTTTTTTTTTAGCTGGACAATTAAATAAATAAATAGAATAAATTTCATAAAACCTTTTCAAAAATATATTTCTCGTAAACTAATCAACTTAGCAAGATGAAACAAAAACTGTATGAAAGCGGACATTCTAGAGAACATACCATATCTTTTTTTTTATACCGGGTGATTTTTTGAAAGGAGCCACCCTTAATAACTCGAGAACCGTTAAAGATTTTCTTTTGCAGTAAACGGCATGTTCTTGAATCTTAAGGGGGACACATTTTAACGAGAAAAGGTGTGATCCAAAACTCACCCCCTCACCGCCAGCCACCCCAAGTTTATAATTTCAAATGGCACCCATAATTTTTTTCATTGATTTCTGATAGCAGAATTTTTTGGAATGCAATCGTAAATAATAATGTGACATCGAAGAGACAAATTTTTGACAGAAATGCAAAAAAACTGAATTTTTATAGTAAAGTGATAAAAGCCATAAAAATATAGGTAATGTGATATTACATTTGGAAGGCGCACACTGGCAATTGCCGGCATGTTAAAAAATCCCCACTACCCGAAACTACCCCCACTTCAAAATTATTTAATGTGATACCAACTTAAACTGAGACTATAAGGTTTTCATGTATTTCTTATGGGTAATGGTAGGCATTTTTTCGATAGAATAATTAAAGTGCCGTAAAATAACAATCACCCTGATAACAACAAACGTCCCCAGGATTTTCATTTAGGTCCTCGTTAGGTCTGAACGTCCCGGGTTTGTGTGGTACGTCCCAAGGACGTCCGTTTGCTATCGTCCCCAAAACGTTCTGAACAAAACGTTTTAAGGACATCCTGCTAGAGTCTAGTCAAGACAAACCTAAAGAAATTTGTGAAATAACCTCTAGGAGTGATGTTTCTTTTGAGCAGATGAGGATATGATTAAAAAGAAATTAAAAACTGTAAGAATGAAATTATGAAATCCTTAAAAAGTTTTACTAACAAAATTTCTTTTGATAACAAAATATTTTCATATTTCATGGTCCATTTAAATTTTTTCAATTTGATTTTTCTGATTTCAGAAATCTTATATGCGTTTCAACTATTTTTTTCATCTTGCGAAATCACATTAATTTGTACTTTTTGACAGTACAGTTTTATTATACTACTATCCTCTATATTAGTGTGCTACTATCATTTAGTACGAAAATATCGCAATGAGAATAAATGGAAATACCTACTGGAATGAATAACAGTTAAAAATATGTTAAGTTCCTATAAAGCTCTTTTATTTTAAAGTTCCTGCCGAATGGGAGTTGGGGAGTTTCTACTGTGGTTTCGGTTAGTTTAGTTGCTCAGTTGCTGTCAGACGTCAGACTATAGGGAATTCAATTTGGCAGCCTTATGGTTATTGCATTGCATCATTTTTATTTTTTCCGCACACTGCCACTAGTCACTTTTAACGGCTACAAAAGAAAGTACCAAAAATAGGTAAGTCTATTTAATTGATTGGTAATTAATATATAAGTATTTAGATCGATATTTTATTCTAGATAAATTTGGTGCTGCTTATATTTGTAGGTTATAGCCTGCTACCACCCCCGCTCTGTTAAAATTCTATGGGAGATTACCTGTGAACCTGGGTTTGTAGTTTTTAGTTGTTTATCATGGAGCGAACTTATTCACATAAAAGAAGATTGTTGGTTAAACATTATAAATACAATACTTCCCTTCGGTATGCGAGTGAAGTAAAAATTGAAAAGAAGTACCTACTCACTGTGTTAAACGAAGTGTTATATATGGTTCGACATCTCAGATGAACAAGTGGAGGTGATGAAACTTTTAATAGGTAAGGTTTGATACATCGAGTAATAAAAACATTTGCCAGAAAACATCAACAAACTTGTAAAGTATATTTAGGGATTTCAGTAAATTAATATAAGGAAAACACTAACAAAGGTACTTTTTGAGGAAAATTTACAAATTTGTAACTTATATGCCCTATTTGTTATATTTTTTCTGAAATTATGCTGTACGTACGTACGTACGTACAAAAACTTTTATACATCATCAATGTTCAACCTAATAAACCTGCTTCTAACCGTAAATCCTAATGCATCTTAACCCATAGCCATTTGCTTTACCCGAATTCTGTAATAATATTGGCAAAAAATATAACGTTAAACTTATAATAATGTTATTAATCTGGTAGCATTAGTCACAACATATATTTCTGCTTCTCTCGGTCTTTGGTATTATTTGTAGAATCGATCATTCATAGAAAGAGGTGTTCTTAAAATTTTTAAATGAGCAAGGGAACCTTTCAAATGCAAAAGTCAGTTAAACAAAAACATTTTCACATTTATACTGATTTTTTTTTAAATAGGACACCAAGAAAATTATAACAATATATTTTAAATATAAGCTTGCCATCAAATGGCATATATTAGTCTTAATGTTTTTTGCCAAGATTTCATCTGAAATGTTAATTTTTCTTTTATTTGCACAGGGGCTGCTGAAAGTCACTTGCTTCAAAGTGTTGGAAGGACACCGAAATGGCTATTGCATCGTGATTGAAGAGGGCAAAAGAAAGAACAGAGAGGGTGTCAAAAAGGAGAGAATATTAGAAAATAATATAAACTAAGATAATTATAAAAAGACGAAGTGTGCAAAACGTTATAAGAGAAGGTGAGATATACATTTATCTTACGTTTTATTGCACACTTGGCTTATTTCTTATAATATTCAATATGACTTAATGTATATATATTTTACTGTACTAGGTATTATAATATATAACTTTTAAATCCCATAAAAATTGTGTTTTTGACACTTGACACTTGAATTTGTAGAGTAAGAAGTTAATTTAATGTTCGCATAAATTTGTCATTTGGTGTTGATGAATAAAAATACCAAGTATTAAAATCAATCTATTTGAATAATTTTTCTACATGGTAATTATATATTGTCATTTTTTTATCTTTTTGGCTTTTCTAACCACATTTATTCCCTTCGAAATAGAATCCAATGACTGGATTCTATTTCGAAAGAAATGCATGTGGTAAGAAAACCCAAAAAGGAACATAAATACCCTCGGCTGTGAATACACCTTAAAAGTGGTGGAGGGGGAGGTACCTATATGTTTTGCATAGTATGTCCCAACAACGTTTTCAGGACGTCCTCTCTAGACCTATATTCGTCCCACATACGTCCTGGGTGGGACGTCCTCGGGACACCCCGTTTTGCTGACACGGAACGTCCCTCAAACGTCCTCGGTACGTCTTACGTCGGTAGAGTACGTCCTCGGGACGTTTTCATGTCCTGTGAGTACGTTCTTGGGACGTTTTCGGGACGTCCATGTGCTATTAGGGCACACATAAGTCACCTCCTCAGAATTGTATCACTCCATTACCCTTATACATCCTTTGGGGGGAGCCAAAATAATGATCACCAGTGCAAACCTGTTGTGTTTCTCTTTCAAAAATATTATGGAATCGATGAGGATACTCAAAAGTGAATGCAGAAATTATTTTGACCGAACCCTTTTCACTTCCAAACCTCTTTTAGGTGATAAGATATTAATTCAATAAAATGAAGAGTATAGGTACAGGAATTACTCCAAGAGGACCTCTTACCCCTTTAAACCCCCAACTAACATTAAAACTAGATTAAATATCAGGACTCTATAATGAACCAAAGTCCTTTTCACCCCCCAGAAGGAGTGGAAAAGGATAAGGGGATGCCTCGGAATAAATCACCTATCATTGATTGCTTTGTCCATATAATGATTCAATAATATTTTCGTAAAATAAATGCAGACATGCAATTTTGCTAAATACTTCCACCCCCGGAAGGAGTGGAGAAGGGTGAGGTATTGAATGTTCTCCACTATTAAGTGGTTAGGTAACATCTTTGAAAAAGAAATACCAGTGTGTAATTTGTCAAATGCATTTTTAACCCCCCTGTAGGAGTGGAAAAAGATAAGGGGGTACCTTGGAATAAATTCTGCACCTATCATCGATTGTTTTCCCCAATTGAGTTGCTCCACCTATATCGAAAATGTGCTTATCATCTTATTGACTATGCAACATTTTCAAAAAAAATACAGAAGTGCATCATCTGCAAAGGTAAGGTGTAAGTGGTCGTAAAGGGTAGGAAGGTGGAAGGGTGTCAAAATGTAAATCAAACTCTGATTGAATTTTTTGTAACTATTGAAAGTGTAAAATATTTACTCTAACGCCTTTTACCCCTCTAGAGGGTGAAAAAGGGTAGAAGGTTTTTGGGACTCAGGCCCTTAGAGACTTTTGATCTACTCTGCCAGTAGAGTGACATATCAAAATTTGGGCGAATTTAACTGATGCCAGATTTCCACTTGTAGTGTGCGGGTCCTTTGACACAATCCCCCCATTTTTTAATATCGCAAGTTAGTTATTTAACTTTGTTGATACAACCTAAATATGCGTCGTCCACCCCATGCACCACTTCGAAGGGTGAAATATTCAACTGTCTGTAACTCGGGAACCTTTTGAGCTATCAGATTCTTTCAGACATACAAAGTTTCGTAATTTTTTTAAATTATGGAAATTTCAAAACGGAAAGTTTCATTTGCCGATATTGCAAATTTTCGAAATATTTTGGCAAAATATATATTTTTTAGACACCACCTTACCTTGTCTGCAACTATAACTATAAGATTAACAATCTTAAGGGAAAATATCTCTAAAATAAAAATTACACGGTATCTACAATCTAATACCAAATTGCCAACATGGATTTAAACAGAAAAAGTCAACAACAATGGTGGTAGATGAGGAGTGATGTCTTCGATTTGACTACGGCAACTCACACAGCTAACCATAAATTACTCATTGAAAAGTTGTGTGTGGTGGTTGAAGAGATGACTGGTGATTGGATCATCTTTTATTTGGAAAACAGACACCAATTAGTAGATCTGACTACATTAGTTCCTCCAGGGGTCCCACAGGTCGCTTTTATTATTTACTATATTTGTCAGTGACATACATACAATTCACCACAGAAAATAAACACCATCAGCTCAAACTTTTTTTTTAATCGTCTTATTTACATTACCAGGTGATACAGATGGACAACTTTCACTGTTAGTGGAGGTTGATGCCAATTCTGCAACATGCATAAAACTGTCTTTTTATACTACCGTGAGTAAAGTTAAACTTTCTCTCACCAGTGATACTCACTCTTCACATAACAAATATGTCTATTTAAAACAAAATCTTAAGTTTGTCTAAGTGGCTGGCTTGCTGTTTCATTATTTCACTTTATGCATTAGTACGGAAAAATAAATATCTTACGCACTATACCCAGATAGCATTTATTATTCCACGAATGTACATTTTGCATTCCTAATGTTCTAATTGCATACTGTACTAGCCATGTATGTTCCCCCAACATTCTTACATAAATAATATTTTCATATACAATATGAATATACATACGATATGGATCGAACATACACAAAAGTTTATGTTCATAGTCGCATGTACTATGTATAAATGTCAGGGAATGTTCTTCGTATATGTGTTCATGTACATCGTATAAACGTTCGTCGATGATTTTATCTGTATGATAAAGGTGTACATTTTGTAGAAATATTTGGATCGCATGAACTAATAAAAATAAAACTGCATCACAACTGATGAGACTACCTATTGCTACTTTTATATAGTATCTACTTTAACCTTAATTATAATAAAAATAAATAAATGTTTCTCTATCCAGATTTGATTTAAGTACATTTATAATCATTCCCTGTCCAGTGGTGAATAACATCCATTTTATAAATTTTAAATCGTTGGCAAAATTGTAGATGTGAAATATGATTTAAATTTTGAATTCAAACTAGGCTTGTGATCGCGCGCCACGGTCCCTAGGTTAGTGCGCATGCTCAATATTCTCATTACATTCCGCATTCCGCTATATAAATATCATCTCTTATCTATGAGTGTCTATGATTCCGCTAGGCCTCTGCTGTCAAAATGTCAAATGTCGATTTCAATTTGTTTATGGTTTGTGTTTTGTTTCCCTATGATTATTACTACATACTTAATTGCATTGCAGTAAGTATTTTACAATAATTATGTACAATAATACAACTACCACATAGTTTAAGGTCCCCTTTATTGTCATTTGCAGATATTTTAATTTTTGTTTAGACACTAAAGTTGAATGTAATTACACTTACCTATCCCTTTGTACTTTTATCAAAGATTAGGTCTAATCTTTGCTTTTATTGTAATACGAATAATGACGTTTGTAGGCATCGATTTTTGGGGAAAAAACGGAGGTGGTTTAATTCGAAGTGACTCGTTCCACGAAAAGCAAGTTTGGTGGTCACCATTTAAACGGAAACAATTTGATAAATCATTGAAAAACATGAGAGATCCCATATGAAGCGTGGACACTATAAATCTTGTTTTCAAGAAGGTAGGTTCGATCTATTTCAATATTAAGGAGCTTTTATTTATGTAAATCACAACCATCGGTCTTAATTGCAACATATAAGTTGTCATATTTGTACTAATTTGCTTTATACCTATTATAGAAGATTATAAGCTGCAGTTAGAGCAGAACTCACATCGGATATACAGAGTGAACAAAAACGAATCAAAGGACTATGTACAAAAAGCAAATTATTCCTCCCAAAAGATTATTATCAGATGAAGATAGTGATATCGAAGAACATATTGGAAGACGTCGACTTCCCAAAGTGAAATAAATTTTGCTGTTACTAGAAGTTGAGGGAAAATATGTTGTTCTTCTAATAACTTTGGTAGGTATTAAAATCACAAGTACAAATATTTCCGAATTCCAAAAAAATACCTGTTTTGTAAATTAATGATAATATCAATTTGTTTAATTTGTTTTTGATTATTTTTATTTTTTTCTGCAAGATGTTTGTAAGATATTATATTTTTCAACTTTATTATGGCCAGTTTTTAAAGTGAAACAAATATTCAAATATGCTCTCGTTTCTTTTATAGTTGGAACTAGCATGCGTATCCCCACCTCCTCTAGACAGGAAGAGAATACCTTCTCCGAAAAATTGGAAAAGCCAAAAGAAAGTATTCAGCCAATAGGAGCAGTCACAGATCATGTGTTGAGAATGCCAAGTGGAGTTTCGCAATTACAAATATCAGCATCGGCAACATCTAGACACTGGTTTTGGAAATGTAAGCCCTCCAATTTTTACTATTTTTTATTTACTGGCAAAACATTGGTTATAGCAAAATATGACAGTTCATAAGTAGCAAAGAACAGTTTGTTGTTACCAAAATATCAATTTAAATTCTTGACACAATTGTTTTCTATTATTGCAATTCATTTTTGTAGATGCAATCATTATAGTGGCTCAACGGGTGAAAGTATAATAAAGACGGAAAATGTTATTCTTGCCAGTTAAACCTCGTCTTGTGTCTCACTCATAGAGTCACTGTAACGATTGCGTCTACTATAACAAAAAATAAAAATATATTTAAAGTAGCACCAACTGTTTTATTTATACCTCTTCCTATTTTATAATTCAAGATGCATAATTGTTACAACAATAATTAGTAGTTAATAGAATAGAATCATGTTTTGCTCTGGATAATTTAAAACACGATTTGAACTAGATTAAACTTTAAGCTAACGTAATATGATCATCAGAAATAATGTGTTAAATTTGATTTTAGAGTTGAAATTTTCAGTGATAAATGTTTGATGTATTTTAAAATGATTTTGAACAGATCTTGTATAAACGTAAAACTAATTTTTTTACAAATGATATTCTTCGGCGTTTGTAAAGTACTGTTATAACAAATTGAGCATTTGTGTGCTCTATTCAAACAAAATTTGATCGATAAACCATGATTGACTTTAATTGAAAACTAGTGGTAAAAACAAATTTTCTGTGCATACATTCCACATTTACTTACACAATGTTCTTCACGAGGAATGTGTATTGTGGAAAATTAGAATAAGTAATAATTGACTGTAACAATTAAATACTAAAATTAGATACTGGATTTATTATATGCAAGTATTTCACTCATACCACGTATTCTCTTCAGAGTTTAATTATTATAATAATTTATTATTTATTGAAATCATAGATGAGTGGCTGCTTCATCATGAACATACTCAGAATGAAGCAGCGACTCATCTATGATTACAGTAAGTCATAAATTATTGTAGTAATTAAACTCTGAAAAAGATACATGGCATGAGTGAAGTATTTATAGATGCCACTGATACATAATGGTCATTCCTACAATATGCATGCATCGTGGATTTATGATCCACGTGTACATACCAGGTACCTACAGTTTAATTCCTACGAAGGTAGTACGCGTATACCGTGAACATGCAGTGTACATTATGAATGTAGCATGGACCTTCCTCCTATATACCTCATGTATCTAGCAATATTTCAATATACCTTTTTGGTTCATATCAAGTACCATTTTGGTTCATGGGAATGTTGTGGGAATCTTATTTGGATGTTGAGAAGCGGTCATCTGTACGTCTCTCTGACATTCAGATTATATACATTACATGCAAAATGAATATTCATTCTTAGTTCCTTGGTACATAAAGTACATTCCGAGCACATGCTCTGAATGCAAAAATGCTATATGGGTAGTATGTAAACTAGATTGTTTGTGTTTTAATTATGCATGTATTTCTTGGTAATTATTCATAAATACACATACTTGTTGCATATGTAACTATTTTCAACAAAAAACCATCAACTATGACTTTTGTTCATTAATAAATTTTAACCATAGATAATACATTACTATTCTTTAATGACCAGTTTTACAATCTCTAGTTAACTGACAATCATGCAGAGCCTCAGGTTATTATACAAATTGGTAAAGTAAATAGTAATTTACGTTACAACACCGGAAAGAGAGGTGTTTTGCACCTCTTTGCTTGACCTGCAAAACACTGTTTTTCGGTCATGTAACGTACAATTTTGTTTTCGACCATTTTCTGCTTCTAACGCTTCAAAATCTGAATCCATTATTAACTTGCGTAAAAGTTAAGTGTATTTATCTATTTGATACTTATACCAACAATTAATACGAGTTCGTTTCCATAGTAACAAGAATAACAAAGAGAATAACAGAGATTGGAAAAGCTTTTGGCGAAAAATTTCTCCAAAATGAGTATATTGTCTGGCCGATCGAAAAAAGAATAATGGTGGCTACACAGGGTACATTCCCAAAGCCATATCTATATGAAGAGAAAAGTGAAAATGGTTTACTACCAGTTTTATAACTTAATTTTGTTTAATTAGTGAGGCACTTCGGTCTCAGCCAGGCAGTAGATATTCATTTCAGATATGAAAAAATATAAAAGGAAGTATAGCGTTGTTCACATTAAATAGTCGACTTTAAGAGATATTTTTACCATCAGCCTATGCCAGTATTAGACAGAGCTCAATGGGAGAGACATCTCCATAAGCATGGACAAAATCACCAATGCTTGCAGTTGGAAGGTAGTAAATATTTTAGGGAATGGATTGAAATGGAGTTTATCAATATCAATATACTAGAATTTTATAATTCTATAGCAGAGACAGTAAATTCAACTCCACAACTATAGGAAAACAAAGTAGCTAGAACAGTAGAGGTGCCATTTGTCGGTCGCTTTGATCAGTTTTGGTTGCTTTATCGGCAAGGTCTTCCACGACTCCCTTGCTGCCCATTCCAGAGTATCTCTTGCCACAGCTTTATTTCATATAAGATGTTTAGCTCATAGGCTTCACAAAATTGCTAAAATTATTAGGGAATAACTATACCCTATTGTTGATAAAGTGATATCGAATGTAAAGAAAGTTTTTCTTAAAGCATGAAACCCATGCCAAACTTTAATGGATCACTACCAATGTCACTCGGAGGCGTTTTGTGGAAAAAAATATTTTATTGGGATTTGCGAAATTCTTTTTTAAAAAATGCAGTGTCCACCCTGGAATCTGGAAAAGTACTTGTAAAATATCTATAGTGTATTTTTTTTCCGAACAAGAAAATATAAAGATAGGTTTTTAATCTTATCAAAAAATCTTCATTCTTTATAAAGTTACATCATTTTGAAATGTTATTTTACACTGATATTTAATTTATAAAATTTCAAAATGATGTAACTTTATAAAGAATGAAGATTTTTTGATAAAATGAAAATCCTATCTTTATATTTTCTTCCTTGTTCGAAAAAAAAAATACAATATAAATATTTTACAAGTACTTTTCCAGATTCCAGGTTGGGCACTGCACTTTTTGAAAAAAAAATTTGCAAATTCGTTTGGCTTTGGTAGTGATCCATTAAAGTTTGGCATGGGTCCGATGCTCCATTAGTAAGTTATAGCTTACCAAGATTTCACTGGCCGCCGCTGAGCATCAGAATATTTTGCGGTTACTTCATGAAATTTTTCCAAATACACCTTACCTGTAGAACTCATACACAATAGAGAACTTGACTAGGGAAAACATTATACCATTAATGTAACTGCTATAGTAAGGCCAAGAAGTATAGTCAGTAGAGCAAAAAATCAGCGGCATTCTGGTCAAAGGATCAGTAGCTGTTGGGTAATACTTAAGCGGCACCTCGTTCTACTTTGAGTTATTTGAACAAGAAACTAAAAAAAAAAATGGAAACTCCAACTATCAGTTAAGTACCTGTTGCATTCCTAATAATTAACCCAAAGTTACTGATTTCTATACTCCGAAAGGCATGTTGAACAACACTAGATTTTTTAGTATTTCCATTATTCAGATGGGCTATATGTTTCTTGAATTCTGTCATGACTGAACCTTTTATTTGTCCAACGTACTTCAAAGTACAACCTTTACAACTAATTTTGTAAATTCTGGACTTTTGTTTGATTAAATTTTATCATTGCCTAAAAGTTGTTGCAATTTATTTCAAGATGGATCAATAATTTCTAATTTCAGATTTGTGCATGATGCCTTAATTCTTAGTTGCAGTAAGCGAAGATGAGCCCATACACATCCTGGACCGACTTCAGACAATAAGCTGTTATTATGGTTGAAGTGTCAATTATAGCAAAATGAAAATTGTAACTATACACTCAGGAAGTGAATAACTTTTTAAATTCAATTTGTTTGAAAAAACTGACAACACCGTTGGAAAAAACAGATAACATTACGAAAGAAACATACAAGAATATGTTTGTGGAATTAAAGTTGAACGAGCAGTAATTTGTTAACTAACGCTTCAAGTCGCGCTACGTCGGCCGTCCGCTCACGCTGGAATAGATTTGGAGGAGCGCGCATTCTTCATAAGTGGCTATAACTTTTGATTGCAAAAGCAAATGATATAAAATCAATTGGACATTAAAATGTAGCATTTTCTCGAAATATTACGTGTGTTGCAATAATAGTAGTCAATTTAGATCGAAACTTTTTGTTACTGTCATTACAATACTGAAAACCACGTCATTCTCAACGTTTTAATGTTTATTTCCTTAAAAATAATAAAATAAAAATAAAAGTGAGGTGCAGTTTTGAAAATTAATACCTAAAATTTCCACCTTCAATAGGTGGGTTTGTCAAAAAAAAAAAAAAATTTATTTAACTTTTGTTCACATTTGAATTTTCCGGTTTATTAGTTACAACATTAAGAAATCGTCTTCTTAGACAAAAACAAGCATGAAAACTTATAATTATCGCAAAATAAATCATTAGTGCTTATAATACATATATTCAGCTTTAATTTGATCACCTATAAAGTGCCGATATCACTTTTTAAAACTTTAGTATTAATGATCAAAATTGGGTACTCATAGCGGAAAACTGCTTTTTTCGAGAACTTTCAAGACCAGGATTTTGTGAAATAAATTTTTCTAATTTTATTGACTACGTCTTTATATTTTAAATAATCCCTGTAAATATGCTATCCAAGTATTTATTTTTTATTTTCGATAAATTATTCACATTTCGACGAATTTTATGAAGTAATTGAGAATTCAAGCAATGCTCCAGTTTAGGGTGCTATATGCAGTAATTAAAGTACGCAAAAAATTATTGTAATACGTAATACTTCAAGAAAATGTTACTTTTTAATATCCAATTGGTTTTATATCATTTACTTTTGCCAATCAAAAGTTATAGCCACTAATGTACAGAGTGCACGCTCCGGCAAGCTTATTCCAGTATGAATTTAAAAAGTTATGAAATATTGTATTTTTGCACATAAATTGTTTCATAAAAAAATTTTACGCACAATTTCCAAAAATCATCGATTGGGACAATTTTTCCGAACTTCGGGTCCTTTTTTGTTTAATTTGACTCCCCTTACTGCTCCACTACAATTTTCCTTCCATTGAAACAGGCCTGTAGCTAGGAGTGCGCCAGGAATAATTTTTGCCCGTCCTGCCGCAACTGCAGAACAAGTAAAAATTTGTTAATTGTTATTTTATATGAATTTTTCAGTTTAGATAAAAAAAAAAGATTTTACTTTTTAAAACACCTGCTTGAAATTTACACAATTTGTGGTAAATAATAAACCATTTTTTTTTAAATTCGTCTAACTGAAAATTTTTGTTAATAAATTTGTCAGACTTAATTTGTTATACATAATTTCTCTCCTGAAAGTGCACTTCACAACACCTTGATTTTCATTTTTAAATAAAGTTTAAGATCTCTTCTATTACAACTGGTCTCTCTGACAATTTTTGTTAAGTAATTAATTCCTATATTTTATGTTATTAATTAATAATTTTAATAGAAGTACATTTGACAACACCTCCCCTTTTTTACTTATAGTTTAAGATCTCTTTTTTTTTGGTGTCAAGGAGTGCGTCGGCTCACTCGGCCCCTTAATTGGGTTTACCGGGGTGGGTTGACGCACACCAGGGACGGTTGACGCGAATATAGCATTCTTGCCCTAGCCTATCACCGTCCAAGACCGTCCGCCAGCTTCACCAATGCCCCTTCGGAGGTGCTGGTAAGCATGTGGTGAAGAACCACACCCTGCACGAGGTGACACTGCTTAAACAAAAGGCGGCGGATCTAGACCGGGAGGTTCGAAAAACATCCCCCAAGTCAAGGTGTAAGCCATCGTGCCGAGGACTGAATGGTACCAGGGTTAGGGTACCTCTAACGATGCCTATGGGAATTTGGGCGACATCCCATAGTAACCAGCCCCCACGTGTTTGTGCCGTGCGTGGCGACCCGTGTCGTCGGATGAAGGAATCCTGGTGGTTGAGTGGGCCGTGCCTGCAACACGCCACTTTGGTCCGGAGTTCGGCTAGACGGGCGGTCGGGAGCTAACCCACTCCTGATCAATCGGCTGCGTCGTCCCGTCAGAGGGCCGGCAGGGTGAGTCTCTGGCGGCAGGGGGCGCGTAGGGGGCCGTGGATCTGGCTGTCGATCGCCTCGGCAGTCAGGTTTGCGCCACCCTCTCACAGCGTTGCCTGTCTCTGGGGGCTATATCCATCTGGTATCCTTGGTGATCGCACGGGCTTGCCGTGCGACATCCCCAAAGAGGGCTCCGTGGCGGGTGGGGAACCAGATGGACGAAATCAACAAATACCCATATGGATAATAAAACCTTAGCCAGTCAAGCGGCAGAGCGGCCACGCTCGCCGCACCAACCAGTGGATGAGCGCCAGCGCCCACCACAACATGCACAGTCTGCGGCAGAGCGACAACGTTCGCCACAGAACGAGCCAAACAAGGTAAGAGTAGTCCAGTGTAACCTGCAACACAGTAGAGCGGCAACGGCAACATTGTGCCGACGACTCGATGTGGAGCAGGATACACTGGCTCTAATCCAAGAACCCTGGATAGTTAAATCTAAAATATCTGGTTTAACAAAACTAAGCGGAGTTATTTTCAGCTCACCAACAACGACGCCGAGGACAGCGATTTATGCCCCCCGGCACATCAAAATCCAGCCATTACAACACCTTTCAACCTCTGATCTCACGGCCGTGAGGGTGGAATGTGCAATATCAGGCAAACCAACAACAGTCGTAATAGCATCAGTGTATCTCCCCCAGGACCAGGCAACACCACCGCCGACAAGGGAAATGGAGAACCTGGTAACTCATTGCCTCACCCAGAAATGGGAACTAATCATGGGATGTGACGCCAATGCTCACCATGTAACCTGGGGCAACAAAGACAACAATGTTAGAGGTAAGTCACTTTACGACTATATAATCGGTAATAACCTTAATATAATTAACCAAGGCTGTACACCGACATTTATTAACTCTAGAAGTCAAACCATAGTAGATATCACCTTAGCTACAAACCGTATATCCAACTCGATCCAAGACTGGCATGTGTCTGACGCTGCTTCAATGTCAGACCACCGCTGGATTGAATTCGGCATTAAATTAATCAAAGCACCAAGAAAACTCCTCAGGAACCCCCGAGACACTGACAGAGATGAATATCGACGTCAACTCAGGGAGAACCTGAGGGATGTACACAATGGGGTGCCACAAAACAACGGAGAGATTGAGCAGTATGTTAAAACTGTTCAAACCGCTATGAAAAAAGCTTACGAAGCATCGTGTCCCTTGAAGGCCGTACAACAGCAGCCTGGGGAAGCCACTAAATGGTGGTGCCAGACGCTGACCGACCTCAAGAAACAAGCTAGGACATCGTTCAACAAGGCGAAAATGACAAAACTTGAATCAGATTGGGAGCTATACAGAACCAATCAAAGAGAGTTCAAAAAACTAGTCAGGCAGAGACAACGAGAGGCATGGAGAGCCTACTGTGAGGAGATCGAGGATTACTCGCAGGCTGCTAGGCTACATAAAATACTTGCCAAAAACAAAGACAATCACCTAGGTCTACTGAAAAAGGATGATGGTACCAGTACCAACGACCTACATGAAAGCCTAGAGTTGCTTATGGAAACTCACTTCCCAGAATCTGTAGTGACAGATCGGAAGGAATGGCCAAATGAAACCGACACTCAACCCACCGAACTGGACTGGCAAACTGCCAAACAAATTGTGAGTGAAGACAGAATTAAATGGGCAATACTGGGCTTCTCCCCCTTCAAATCGCCAGGTACTGACGGCATTCATCCAGCCCTTTTACAATGGGGTCTGGATGAAATAGTGCCGCACCTGACAGCAATATTCAGGACGTGCCTAGCACACCTTTATATTCCGAAGGTGTGGAGAGAAGTCAAAGTAGTGTTCATACCAAAGGCGGGAAGAATAGACTATACTACCCCCAAAGCATACCGACCCATTAGCTTGACCTCGTTCCTTCTCAAGGCGATGGAAAAGCTATGTGAGCGATACTTGAGGGATGTTGCGATTACTGCTAATCCCACACATCCCAATCAGCATGCATACACCCCGGGCAGATCCACCGACACCGCCCTTCATGCGGTTAGTGGTCGGATTGAAAAGTCTTTGGACAATAAAGAGTCCACCCTGGGTGTCTTCATAGACATAGAAGGCGCTTTTGATAAAACCACCTTTCCAAAAATTACAGCAGCCCTCACGAGCAGGAACGTTTCTCCGATCGTAAGTGGCTGGATATCCAACATGCTCTCAAAAAGAGCGGTACAGATTAACATGGGAGACATCGCTGTTAGAGGAATGGTTGCAAGAGGCTGTCCTCAGGGGGGTGTCTTATCACCTCTTCTATGGAACTTAGTTCTTGACAGCCTCCTGCGCCGCCTCAACTCCGAGGGATTCCACACAATTGCATACGCAGATGATCTAACGATACTGCTTAGTGGTAAATTCGAAGGAGTCCTCTGTGATCGAATGCAGATGGCCCTGAGAATAATCGAAAGATGGTGCAGAGAACACTCTCTGTCGGTCAACCCCAGGAAGACAGAGCTGGTCCTCTTCACAAGGAAAAGGAAATTGGGGCCAATGACGGCCCCCGTTCTCCTAAATACCACACTAAATTTCGCATCAGAAGTAAAATACCTTGGAGTAACTTTTGATGCCAAACTAACATGGAATCTTCATTTAGACAGAAGACTAAAGAAGGCTTACATCTCTTTTGAGCAGTGCCGCAGAACCATAGGGAAAACCTGGGGAATGAAACCCAAAGTGGCTATGTGGATTTACACTGCTATAATAAGACCAATGATAGCCTATGGAGCCATCGTCTGGTGGCCTAAGAGTCAGCAGACTGTAGCGAAACGTAAGCTCAGCCAGGTACAACGAGTAGCCTGTTTAAACACAATTGGAGCTATGAGAACAACACCAACAAGAGCAATGGAAGTGATGCTGTGCCTGCCACCACTAGACATATATCTAGAAGAGGTGGCCCTAACTACTATGGCACGTCTCAAATCCGTTGGCATACAGCCAAACATAGGATGTGGAGTGACCAGATGCCGGCTGTGGAATGAGGCAATTAAACAAATGCCACTTCTGCAGGTACGTGCAGATGGTATTTCTCCACAGTTCATCTTTGATAGACCCTATGAAATACACACCAACAGTAGCAATGAGGCCGTCAGTGAAGGAACAGTTAACATCTTCACAGACGGATCGAAAAAGAAAGAAGGAACAGGTTGTGGGGTATACTCCAGGAACCTGCAAATTCAAATTAAATGGGCTATGGACAAACAAGCCAGTATAATACAAACAGAACTGGCGGGAATAACCATAGCCGCAAAAGAAATTTCCCGTAGACAAATAACGGGAAAAACAATAAGAATCTACACTGATAGTAGACAATCACTACTGGCCCTACAGAGACACAAAATAACAACAGGGTCAGTATGGGAATGCCATCAGGCACTCGTGGGCGCCTCCAGCATGAACAGTGTCATTCTATGCTGGGTCAAAGGGCATGCACAGTGCAGAGGCAACAGGGAAGCTGACAGTCTGGCTAAGAAGGCAGCCAGTCTAAGTATACTTGGACCTGGCCCTTCCAACATACTGCCGACCTCAGCAATAATGCTAATGATTAAAGAAGACACCCACAGAAAATTTAAAAAACTGTGGGATGAAACTCATAGTTGTCAGTTGGCCAGGGATCTGCTTAGATACCCTGACAAGGATACAACGATGATCTACCTGGGAATGTCCAGGAAGAACCTGCGCTTCGCGACAGGAATTCTTACTGGTCATTGCCAGCTGAGGAAGCACCTTTACAACATGAAGTTAAATGACACACCCCTATGCAGAGGTTGTGAACAAGAAGACGAGACTGTCCAACACGTACTCTGTGAGTGCCCGGCAGTCTCCTCTAGCAGAGAATCCATTTTGGGAGAACGTTGGCCTACACTGGCCGACTTGAGGGATATTCCCCTAGGCAGCATCACCACCTTCTTCACAAGATTAGGATGGTTGGAGGCCTAGGTGGAATCCTGTATCCCTCGGGAGGACGTACAAGGGGCCCAATGGGGCCTAGGTGCTGCGGTCACCTAAATGTGACTGCCCTCCCACAAACTCCAACTCCAAGATCTCTTTTATGCATAAAAGTTGATCTGTTAGGGCGCAAAAAAGCTTAAATGAGACCGACAGCTTCTGATTAGTATAACGCCGGTGTTAAGTCGTGAAGCACACAGGACTGGATTTCAAATGTATTTTCAAATTCAACCCATAAATTAAGGGACTTGAATATCTATGCAGTTGTTTCTCATTTTCATCGTATCATGATGTTCCTTTTAACAATTTTAACAGCTACTACATAAGCAGTACTCATTCATAACTTAGTTTTTATTTTTGTATTTTCTATAACTATTTTGTCATTTACACTGTTCTGTAATAAGATTATTCTGTTTGGCAATAAATTTATTATTATCCTTATTCTAAAATCACAGCTTATTGCTGGTGTCATGTACATTCCAGGGAAGAGTTTCATCTTATCCTGGACTGTTTAAAAATATCCTTAATTATCATCATTATTTTTTTATATTAAAAACTGTTTCTGTTAAAAAATTTAGATATCTATTTTCTTTACGGGGGTTATTTATAATTGAAAATAACAATATTTAGGCTCTGACTCTGAAAATTTGTTTGCCCGCCCTTAAAACAGTTTCTAACTACAGGCCTGCATTGAAACGAATTCATTCCTCAATTTTCTATATATGTAATCATACAGCTTCAAACAGGGAAGGAAAAAGAAACAAACAGAAAAACTTAAAATACCAATTTATTTATTTAAATTATAATAATAGCATACAACACAGTTGTAGAGTCAATTAATATTACAATAAAATCTAAAATAAAATTTTAACACGATAGTCAATCTATTGAGCCTCAGAGATATTCTGTCATGTCAATCAATATATAATTTCGTATGGTCCATTAGATACAGAGCACTGAATCTTAAAATTAATTATCCAATAAAAAAATACAAAAGTCTACAGTAGATACTGTCAAGCAATGTTAATTTTGTGATGCAATGTTAAAATGTGGAATGGATACAATGAATATAATGTACTACTAACTGGGATATATAATATTTCGTACATTAAGACTGCACTAACATGGATAAACTTTGAAAGGCCTAGAGCGCTCGTTGGGCTCACGAAAAACGGTTTCGTTAACTCAGGTGGGTCCCGCCTCTCAGAGTTTGTCAGACATACAATTGCTTACAATAAAAAAACCTAGCTAAAATTATTTATACAAACAATTAACCTTAACTAGCAATGAATATATTTATGAATAAAACTGTCCTCTATATTTTATAAAAAAAGCTACAATAATTTGTCACTGACAAGAGTATTTCAAATATATTTCAATAAAAAAAGTGTTAGTATATGAATGAATCTTATAAACTAGATTGTTGCACATAGTTTGAGATATAAAATGAAAGTATTTATAAGGTTTAAGTAAAAAGGAAAGGAAAGGGGGATACAGGTGCCTCGGCAGTGGGCTTTGGAGACATCCGGTCTCCTTACTTTCCTTCTTTTTCTTTGTTCTCTTCTGACTCTTTTTCTTTAGCCTTGTCCTTCTCCTTTTCGTCGGCCTAGAAGAAATAATTAAAATTAAGTAAAACCATGGAAATGTAAAATTTGTTAGCAAATCGATAAAATCTCAAGTTTATCGATTCGCTAACAGATGTCGCACCTAGTGAGAGAGACAGTAGGGAAATAGTTGGCAACGCTGCATACAGTTGCTGGCGCCAGCCGAAACAAATAATCCTGCGTGCGCATTAGTGCTGATTGGCTATCATACCGCCTTTCAACCCATTTTATCACAAATTCAAGTTTGATTTGATGGCAGAAATAATATTTTCCTCCTGTTTCCTATAATGATATCATTCTTTCATGTGATTTCTTTAGGTAAGATTAGTTAGGTTGACTTTTATTGTACTATCTAATTGTTAATAATTATCAGCGCTGCAGGCAGTATTAGCGTCACAGACAAAGAAAGGGGTGCGGGTTGCTTTTTTCCACAAAATATTTCAATTTCATGGGGGATTATTTGTTGCAGCTTAGGGTCTAGAATCTAGTGCTGATCGGCTAATCTTTGTACACTGTACTTTTACCAATGTTTCTTATGTAAATTTTATTATTTACCTAAATGATTTGAAGATCGGTTATTTAACAATTTAAGAATGTCAAGTTGCGATGATCAAATGCATTATAAAGGGTTAGCACAAAAAAATCAAATGCCAAAGTGTATTAAGAATTTTAGCTGGAAATAAAAACGGATCAGTAACTGTTAGTGGGAGGATTAAACATCACAAAACCACAAAAATCACTTCTGGGGGTGCTGCGTAACCCCCTCCTTCGGTCAAAAAGGCCTTATATTACAGATAACTCCTTAACCATTGAAGATAAAAAAATTGCTCATCATAAAAAATAAAGTTTGAGTAATTCCCTAAAAAAAAAGTCCTCTTGGAAGTTTTCTTATATATGCCATGGTTTTCGGGAAAATCGATATTAACACAAATTGTAAAATTTGTATTTTTAATGCACGCGAATTTTCGTTTATTTAAAATTTTTTGTACGCGCCTATAGAAAAAATTGAATTGCTCGAAAACCTAACAAGCTAGGAAGAAAAATCAAGATGAGTTTTAAAGGGGATATAAAATACTCTCGTGTTTCCATTTTTGATGGCTTATTGTTTGTAACCCATTTTTGACGGACAATATAAAATGACCCAAAATTCAAAATATACCTTATGTATAGCAAAGCATACCAAGGAAGACAATAAGTTCTATTCATCAGTATGATTTATATATAAATAATGGAAATGAGAAAATCGTGTGATTTTCAAGATAAAAACTGTGTTAGAGAATAAAATATACCTTTTCTTTTTCAATATCCTTTTCTTCAGGTTCCTTTTCTTTGTCTCCTTCCTTTTCATCTTTGCTTTCCTCCTTGTTATCTTTTGATTCTTCGGGGGCGGGTTTGGGAAGGTGTGAGTTCAGATCTAGAGTCGTGCAAATGTCGTCCCAATCTGAGAAGCAACGCTCCTTCATGCGATTTACGAGGCCTACCAAATTTGGACATGACTCTGTCATAAAGTCACGCAGAGGATAGCTAACTTCTTTGTCAATGAAATATATCTGTGCCAGGTGAGCAAATACTACAACGTCCAACTGAAAATACAAAACAATAGTTGATTAATAACAATGAAAATAAAAACTCAATTGATATAATTAGTACAGTTGCTTAGTATGTATACAGCTGTATGTTATAAATGTTAAAAGTTACGGTCACGTCTCAATATCAAGTATTGAAACATGACCATAACTTTTAAAATATTAATTGTATTTAAACAAACCCTTGGACAAGTCGATTATTATTTTTAACTACACAACTTTTGTTGCAATTTATAATTTTCAGTTTTACACACCCCCATTTTCTTTTCTTTTAACATAGCAACCTACCCTTTCTGATACCTCAAAAGGTATTTTAATAGGCTATTCTACGGCGTAAAGAAAATCGAAAAACGTCGATACAATTTGCTTCCCGAAGACATGTCGTTGCCTCAGAAAAGCCAATTGGTGACCCTCCATCCCGCATATTGCAAAAATTTCCCATTTTTCGGTGTTGCACCCACGAGGACATTTGATCGGGAGGTCATAAATTGACACATAAAAAATTCAGGCATTTTCTTGAGCTTTAAATATATTTCTTGGTCGCTTAAGTTCAGACGCTATATCTGAACTGTTATATTTCCGAAACCATTAATTTACAGAAATTGAAATACAAACAAACTGCACATATCATAAGATTTATTTTGTATTCCATCAATGTTTCGCCTAATTACAACCGTTTTTCAGTTATTTGCAGAAAAAGAGTTTTTCAAGAAAAACAGCAAATTTTTTCTTTAATTTAAAGTATATTTTCTAAAATAAATGCTTTAAAAATTAGAGCATGTTAGCAATACTGAGTATTAACAAAAACCATCAGATTTTTTAAATTTCTATTCTATGGTCGATAGCAGCAGAAAAATTCCAAACAAAAAAACAAATCACTCATTGCTACGCACATAGCTACGTTATTTTTAAAGCGGTAGGATTATTATCAAAAACTTGCTATTCAGAAAAATCAAGATCTATATGACCTATAATTTCTATCACACGTATTTTTAATGCTGGACTGATTACACTGGCACACACAAAAAATAATGCTCTGTTACAGAACACCCACTTATGTACCCCATGTATTTTTGGCCGCTGAATCCAAATCCGAGGTCGGAATTGGCCCGTCACCCCAGGCTTTTTCGTGAGAACCAAAAAACCACATGAAAACCGGCCAAAATGGGGTTTACATGAGAAAAAAATGTAAGTGCCCGCAAAAATCTGAAAGAATTCAGGGGTGCGTAGGAAGGCGAGACAAATCGAATGGCGCATACTCGTATCTCGTTTCGTTTCTCGGGAAGCGCACCATCCGGTGAATTTGAGCCAGCGGTCGTATCTCAGAAACGCAGGACCTCATCGTTCGATTTTCCATGACAAAAGATGCTATCGAGCGCGTGGGAACTCTCGTTCGGGAGGCATGGCCCTCGAAGCTAGCTCGGGTCGTTCGAGGAGCGAAATCCTCGCACTTTTCACTTCGACGGTCGATATCTTCCAAATTACAGGGAAATATCGTGCCCCACATCATCAGATTGCAAATTTAATTTACAATCGATTAAGCACAAAAAGGGGGGTCATTTTTGTCTCGGAAAAGTTGCAGCAATTTATATGAAGAGGCGTTGAAATCGCGTATATTTTTTAGATACTTTACCTTTGAAATTTTGTAAAAAAATTAAAGTGCCCGCAAAAACCTGAAAAATTCAGGGGTATGTAGGAAGGCGAGACAAATTGAATGGCGCAAACCGCAGCTCTGTATCTCGTCGCGTTCTCGAGATATGATCTCGAGAAGCGGTTTTTGGCCGGTCTTTAGTTGGTTTTTGGTTCTCACGAAAAATCCTGGGGTGACGGGGATTCGGATTCAGCGGCCAAAAACACAGGGGGGTACATAGGTGGGTGTTTTGTAACAGAGCATTTTTTGTGTGTGTCGGTGTTATTTTTCAGTTATGAGATTATTTTTCAGATATGAGAAGAATATATCTCGATTTCAACTTATAAACGTTCGAACATCTTTAAGCTGCCATATTTTTGGAACAATTTACTGTGCAGAAATAAGAAAAAACAAAGTATTTGTCATTTATATAGTCTTGTTTTTGTGCTATACCACACCACTGTCTCATTATATGTAGCAATTTCTGAGTGATTTACGAGAATCGATCTTGAAGTATTAATGTTTCAATGGTAAAAATCGCAATCTTCAAATCGTTATAATTTCGAGAAATTCAATTTTCATAAAAAATTGTAAACCATCTTTTTTTCTTACAATTTAATTCAGATCCATTAGGGCGACATTGGGAGTTTCGTAACATTAATTTACCTAGGGTTAAAAAGACATTACAGAAGAAATGTTGAAGATAAATAAATGTGTTAAAAAAATACTTACATTCGTTGGTTCATCACCAAAGAAAAAGGGTTTATCCGCCAACATATCTGAAAGAACTTTAAGGTCTTCTTGTCCGAATTCATTGATCTCCTCCGCTGAGTGGACTCCCATTCCTTGAGCCTTGACTCTTTTCGTTCCCTGGAACCACTAAATCGTCAATATTATATTAAAACAACTCTAAGAACACAACACTGGAAAAAACATGCTTCTACACCACTACGGATGCAGGGAGTAGTTAAAACAAAAAAAGGTGAGGATGACCAGTAACATAAACATCAAGCAGTCAACTAAGATGAATAATGTATTGAAAAATAAATTGTTAGTCACTAATCATTCCTTTCTTTTATTAACTACAATCATGAACATATCATTAAAATGTAAGAAATTCAAAGGTAAGTTAACAAAAAAATAGATAAGAAAATATAGGTACTACTATAAAATGCATTCCACATCACCTCCAATATATCAGAAATATTACAGTAAAACACTAAACTAGCAAGAGAATCCAAGACATTTGTTAATTAAAATTTGCATATATTTTTTTCATTGTCATATTTCTTTACTACTATCAATCATATCATCGCATTTGTTATATCTCTAAGGTCAGGATGTTTACAATGACCTCTGTGAACTCCATAAATCAATTTCCTACGGTCTATTATAGCAACATGGCTGAAGTATTGTAATATTATTATGAAGTCATTGAACGAATTCCATGTTATTGTTAAACCGAGCAGAAGTACTAGAATAAACTGTATGAAATGCCTAATTCACACAGGTCATTCGAATAAACTAACTGTGACACACTTAATTTGGCACACAGGGCACTTTTTATAGTTTTCTTTGGAAATACTGATATATAGTACAGCTCATACGCCTCAAGACAACTACATCCAAATTAGGTCGAAAATTAGCTTTGCTCTAATTTTATTACCTGTCTTATATCTAAAAAACCGCTGCCTAAGGAATCACTACTTCCACATCCAGATTCTTCATCCAAATCGTTTTAAAGGAAACATCTTGACTATATTTGCACTCTAGTATGTGGAAATTATTGGTCATAGAATTTTAATAATATTTGGGGCAGATGTCATAGAAAAGTTTGAGGAGTTGGTTTCAACCATATACGTTAAAAATGTAGTTTTTAGTTCACCCTACTTATTTTCTACTATTCACCTCCCACCCCTTCAATGGAGGCATCTCAATCAGATGTCACTACAATACATACGTGTACTAATCTCAAGTGAATATCTCAATTTGATGTTATCAATCCCTTTAATAACGAAGCGGAGGTGGTGGAGTTTGAAAAATATTAGAAAGAAATCTGAGGCCTTGGTTTCTAGTATATACACCGAATCCCAAATTTCTGTACTCTTATCACCTTGATTTACTTATTTTCCCCTAGTCACTCCTATTAACCCTAACGCTTCTACGGAATCATCCCAAAATATAATCTAGTTCCAGATGTCGTTATAATACATACGTCTACCAAATTACAAGTGAATATCTCAATTTTATTTTATCAACCCCTTTAATAATGTAGTAAGGGTAGTGGAAGGGTTGAAACATATTGTTAAAAAATTTGAGGTCTTGGCTTCTAGGACATACACCGAATTTCAAGTTGCAATACTCTTACCAGCTTGCTTTACTTATTTTTCCCTATTTACCTCTACTTACCCCCACTCCTTCAACGCAATCATGTCAAAATATAATCTAGTTTCAGATATAATTATAATATATAAATGTACCAAATTTTGAGTGAAAATTTAAATTTAATTTTATCAACTCTTAATAAGGGAGTGGGGGTGGTGGGGAGAAATAGAAAATACTAATAAAAAAACCTGACCTTGGCTTCTAGTACATACACCGAATTTCAAGTTTCTGTAGTCTTACCAGCTTGCTTTACTTATTTTCCCCTATTTACCCCTATTTAACCTTCAACCCTTCAACGGAATCATCTCAAAATATAATCTAGTTCCAGATGTCGTTATGATACATATGCGTACTAAATTTCATGTGAATATCTCAATTTCATTTTATCAACCCCTTGAATAATGGAGTAGGGGTGGTGGGGGCTGAAATAAATTATCAAAAAATCTAGGGCCTTTGCCTCTTGTACATACACCGAATTTCAAGTTTCTGTAGTCATACCTGCTTGCTTTACTAATTTCCCCCTATTTACCCCTAAATAACCCCGAACCCTTCAAAGGAACCATCTCAAAGAATAATCTAGTTCCAGATGTCGTTATAATTCATACGTGTATCAAATTTCAAATGAATATCTCAATTTTATTTTATCAACCCTTGTAATAATGAAGTAGGGGTGGTGGGGGTTGAAAAATATTATAAATAATCTGAGACCTTGGCTTCTAGTATATACACCGAATTTAAAGTTTCTGTAGTCTTACCAGCTTGCTTTACTTATTTTCCCCTATTTACCCCTATTTAACCCCCAACCCTTCAACGGAATCATCTCAAATATAATCTAGTTCCAGATGTCGTTATAATAGATACGTGTACCAAATTTCAAATGAATATCTCAATTTTATTTAATCAACCCTTTTCATATTGGAGTAGGGGTGGTGGGGGTTGAAAAATATTATAAAAAAATCTGACGCTTTGGCTTCTAGTACATACACCGAATTTCAAGTTTCTGTGGTCTTACCAGCTTGTTTTACATATTTTCCCCTATTTAACCCCCAACTCTTCAACGGAATCATCTTAAATTATAATCTAGTTCCAGATGTCGTCATAATACATAGGTATACCAAACTTCAAATGAATATCTCAATTTTATTTAATCAACCCTTTTCATATTGGAGTAGGGGTGGTGGGGGTTGAAAAATATTATAAAAAAATCTGACTCCTTGGCTTCTAGTACGTATACCGAATTTCAAGTTTCTGTACTCTTACCAACTTGTTCTACTTATATTCCCCTATTTACCCCAAATTAACCCCCAACCCTTCAACGGATTCATCTCAAAATATAATCTAATTTCAGACGTCGTTAAAATACATACGTGTACGAAATTTCAAATGAAAATCTCAACTTTATTTTATCAACCCCATTAATGGGGTAGGGGTAGTGGGGGGTTGAAAGATGTTATAAAAAAATCTTAGGCCTTAACTTCTAGTACATACACCAAATTTCAAGTGTCTGTTCTCTTACAAGCTTGCTTTACTTATTTTTCCCTATTTTCCCCTATTTAACCCCCAACCCTTCACCGGATTTCCTCAAAAAACAATCCAGTTCCAGATCTCGTCATAATATATACGTGTACAAAATTTCAAGTCAATATCTCAAACCGTTCCGGAGAAAACGTGCGGACAAAAAAGTTAGACAGACAGACCGACAGAAATTTTTTTTTCGCTCAAATTTAAAATCTCGACGTTTCATGACATTCTAAACCTATTTCACGAATAAAAATTTTTGAAAATTTTTTTGCGATTACTATACTTCCAATCCACTACGTGGATGTGGAAGTAAAATACAAAATAATAACTGTTGTCTTTGTTTACGTAATTTTATTTGATATATGTGTTTTGATTTTCCCCAAATCCACTGTTAATGTCTTTCCTTAATTGTGCCTGTCTGTCAGTTTGCACCGTCGACCATATGCAGCTTTATGTATTGATTCAAGACAACTCAAAAATATTTAGAGTTCATTAAATTTTAAGATGATATTAGAGTAAACATTATACTCTTCGCTGATCTATGGAGTTTTTTATACAATTGATGCACATTCTATGGGATACTCTTCGTAGCTTTTTTGTAAATAATGTTAGTTTTAGAATTAATAATTTTTTTATTTATCGAATTTCATTACAACCGGAATTTTCTTTCCTAAATCATATTTATAAGAAACGTGACGGGCGAGCGGACGGACGGGCGGACGGACGGGCGGACGGATACTTTGAAAGTTGTTCAGAATTCGATCACTAACATAGCGATATGAAAGTTTTTCTCTACTAACCATATTTACGGAATTAGAAATGCTCTTCGTTTTTATATTTGCGAAGAGTATAATATTATACAGCGTATGTCGTAAGATGTCATTGAGCAACTAACTACCTGAGGATCAGGTCAAAATATGACAATTTATCTTATGTTGTCTTTATATCACTTCTCAGTGATTAAGTTATTTGGAAAAAGTGGCCAACCCTGTTGTATCCCTAAAATATTTAGTATATATAGTTAAAGGGTAATTGACGCATCTTTCTTAGAAACCTAGACTCGTATGACGTAATGCATACTTGCGTGGAAAGCACAGTCAATATTACGGAGTCACTTGTCCCAGTAGTCTAGGAAATGGCGTGCAAAATCGACGACGAAAGGTTACCGTCTGCCACTCAGTTTTCGAAGAAACTGAAAAGAAGAGAAACCGAAGAAAACCTAGTAAAACGATCCATTTGAAAAAATATCCAACTTACCATAAAAGCAAATTCAGATAAAAAAATCCCATGAAAAAATCATATTTAAACCAGTAAAAAGGCTTATAACCACCTTTGGCATCATATTAAATCGAAATCTGCGTAAAAAATTATTTCACTAAAAATTCCCAAAATATTGACTTCAAGTTGTACGGAGCGGAAAACTGCTCTGCCCGACGAACTTTTCGAAAGTACCACGAATTTGGTGGTTCACAGATCGAAATCCTCAGTCAGGATGTAGCGAGTAGCTATTTTAAACGTCAAAATTTAGGAAAAAATCAATGGGACGGTTTTTCCAATAAAAACCAAAACCCCCATTTAATTATCCTCAAAGTGGGAGAGCAAAATCCTTATCCAAACCACTAGAACGTACCAAAAATTAGTCAAAAAATTCAAAGTCGCAGGGTCGATTCCGACGAACCCAAAATACTTTTTATCCCGGCTCAGGCGGACATCGCCATAGTAGTCGCTCGAAGGTGAGTCGGCGGAAAAAAGTATATTTGGGTTTGATGCCGTTAGTACGTCTATAAAAGCAGGAAAACCATCGAACTCATATAGATGGCTCCTTTAAGCATCCTGACAATCATTTCGATAATTTCAGTGCAAAATTAAAAGTGAATAATTTTCAAAAAGTTCCGCATACATTTTACAATCATTACTAATTGTGAGTCTGAATATTTTTGTATAGTCGATTGTCATAGTTCTCTTGACGCTGGATGAGTTACACTCCTACGGGAGGTAACAGCTTGCCGAGTGGTGGTGCTCTTTGAAGTTTGCCTTACACACATTAGTTAAGTATTGAATATTTATATTTTTTACATTTTATGAATTTTTCAATAAATGAAAATATATTTTGAATTCGACTTCTTATTGATCCATCAATTATAAGATTTGTGACCGACGTGCGATTCTGTGGCGTGAGCCGGACAAGCCGCGGGTCACCTTTGATCCCGCCACGTCTGTGTACTTGTCCTAATACTCATAGAATCCATCGACGGTCTTAATTATTAAGCGTTTCTAAGAAAGTGCTAATTATAAGATGTATTCATTAAAAGTGCTCCGCCCGACATAGGATTTCGACGGAGAGAGCAGACTGTAGCAATCACAGTAAGTATAATTTTGTCTATTTTCGTCTTGGGGAGTCTGAAGGGTAACTTGAATCCCCCTTGTGAGTAGAGTTGATAAGTATCGTAGCGGCGACACGGCTCCGACCTAAATCATATAAAATCCTTGTCGTGTCCATCAGACCATACGATACTAGGCACATCTACAAGAACATATAACTACGAAACTATTTTCTCTCTGAAAATTTTTGGTATGGTGGGAGAATATGGAGGGGGGATTTTTTTTTTAACGAATTGTTATCGATATCTGTCCTCATAGGTCGTTAGTATATGTACTTGACATACCCCAATTACACGGCAGAAAAAAAATCTCTTTTTAAAATTTCCTCTACCGCGCACCGAGCGGAATTTTCGTCTGCCAGTTAACTGCGGTATAAATGTTAGATACAGAATTTTTGTTAATGTAATACCGCAGTATAATTTGTCTCATTGACCATCCATCTTCTGCTTTAGCAATAACTCCAGCTTTAACTAAATCGCTCATATGGGGCATATTAGTTTTGGTACACTTGCAATGAATTTTGACAACTAACTGACAATGTCACAAAAATTAAAGTTAGATGTACACAACTAGATTTTAGAAAAAATACGTTATAAGACTTGTCCAATTTTTTTCTTGCTCACGACAGTACACAAATTTTTGATCGTGGTCTGTCACTTGGAACAATCGCTCAGTGTCTCCTCAATAGTACGGCAGCCCGTTACCAAATTTTTCTGTCATAGCGCCCGAATCGAGTAAACTATGAATCGCTAGTTTTTTTTAAAACTAAGAAAGTTTTTCCTGATCGAAAAAGTCGTACAACGTTGCCGTAACCCGTCAGAGTAATTTCAGTAGGTAAAAAAGTCAACGGTAATTTTGTTACTCCGCCTGCTCCGTTCTTCATGTAATCTTATTAAAAATGTACAAAAAAACATGAATCCATAGAGAACGGAAGTTTTTGATATTGAAATATTTCCATTGTTTAAAAAAAACATGTATAGAAAAATGGTCTGACAAAGTTACAGCGCCCGGTTCAAAATTTATTTTAAATTATTGATAGGACATCCAAAAACGGTAAGTAGAGTCGAACGGACCTTTTCCGTGCTGCAATGCTCCAGGGAATGCTACGGAGTCAGCACTATATATGCTGTATGGTCCGTGCTCGCGGTACACGGCGCGCGCATACAGCGGGATACTGTGTGGCTTGGTTGTCTATAGCAATGCAGATGGTGGGTCTGACAAAATTATATGTATACTCTCTTGAAAAAGATCACGTGATCGTGTCACATCACAATCACATCACAATCACATCGCAGATCACGTGATGATCACGTGAGAAATATTCTCACGTGACAAATTTTCTCATGTGAGAAATTTTCTCACGTGACAAATTTTTTTCATTTCATGAATTTTCTCACGTGACAAATTTTCTCATGTCAGAAATTTTTGTCATGTGATTAATTTTCTCACGTGACAAATTTTCTCACGTGATCTGCGATGTGATTGTGATGTGATTGTGATGTGACATGATCACGTGATCTTTTTCAAGAGAGTACTTTATGCCCTTCTTTAAAAAAATTGGTGGCCTCAGACTTACTGAAAGGTTTCGTTTCTGTTTGATTCTAGATTTCGATGAAAATGACGATAATATCAAGGAGTCTACGGATTCAGAGAGTGATGATACTTATGAGAGCAGTTCAGAAGACGACGATTGAATTAATATTTTTATTTTGTATTGATGAAGTTTAATAAATAAGCGGGACAAAATTTCGCAAACAAAATAAAAAAATTCAAAAATAAAAATTTTTCTGTCACTGAAAATGACTTTACACAACAATGCACGTATAACAATGTCCGTTCATATTTTTTCCCCACTTTTCAAGGCACAAGAAATGATTTGTACCAGGAAACGGAGCAGGCGGGATAACTCGATCAGCCTTAAAAAAAACACACACCTGAAATTCAACCCTTCATTTGCGCAACAATGAAAACGTCCGTTATTATTTTTTTCTGATAACAAAACATTCAAAATTATCTATGATCAGGAAAACGGAGCGGGCGCGAAAAGTTGAATTCCGAACTGTCACAAAATTTAGATTTTTAACGAACCAAAACCACTTACAGCTCGGAAAATGTCAGTAACTATTTCTATCCTATTGAAATGATCATTCTTGGTAAAAATAACACAAAAACGGACCGGGCGCGATAACTAATTTGATCACTTCCTCTTTACATATATATAGGTGTTTTTCAACCACTTCGCAACCTTGCCTGAGTCAGTACCCCTGAACTTTTCTTCTCAAAACTTCATGAATCAACCGAAAAAACCAAAAAAATTGCGGGCGGGATCAGGCGAAAATCTTGGTAACGGGCTGCCGTACTTTGCAATTTTAATTTCTATTCAATACAGTGAGGAGCCAGCGTAGAGACGTCTGTCTATACTCGTATTTCGATACGAAAATGCAGCAACGTCAAGCGCGGTTAGTACTTGGACGGGTGACCCATTCAGGTTCTATCTTCTAACGGCTTGTATACCAGCGCATTCGTAGAACATATGTAGCTTTACGAAGGGATTACCCGGCGGATGTAAAGCAGTCGGTCCCTTGTCTATTAAATGTTAGGCAAATAAAAAAATCCATACTCTTCGATAGAGAAGAGGTTCGGCTAAATATCCAGGTTGGGGATAGTTCGCCTCCTGGCGTCGGTGATAGGCCTCAGTAGCGAAAATAAGCCGACGTTAAATAAGTGAGAAAGAAACTCAATATAGCGGGGGTCTTAAAATGTTTACACCTCGTGAGGAATTCCAAAAATACAAATGCAGTATAAGTTTCGCTAAAAAATTGAGTCGACGACGACTTATTTTACACCAACCATCACGTGCAACTGCTGTTTATTAGACTATCCTGCGTCGTGCAAGAAATCCTCAGCAAAGGATTATTAATGCGACTGTACGTGACCTGTGGTAACATTATATTAAAAATCCCAGGATTCCGAGTGCCAGCAATTTCAAAATAGCGTCGTTATGCAGCCTTTTTGGCAATTGCAGTTACCGGTCGATTATACAGTTCCTTAACAATTTATTTTATAATTGAACAATTTTAGATTAAATAGTATCAAATACTTTAAAAAGCATGGGAAAAAATATCACAGTACATACGTGCACACATGTACAGGGTGTTACGATGAATATGGTATTCTTAACATATATTCACAGACAGATTGGTAACCGCAAAAGGACTTTTTTCAAAATTGCAAGTTTGTGGGGTGCTGCTAGCTTCAATTTTCTATTCATATTTTACTACCACATCGTCGGAGTGAAGTGAATGTATATTTATCGTAAAAAAAATCTTTATTTGTTAAAATAGGTTTGGAATGTTATGAAATGTCGAATTTTTTTCATAACATCTGCCACCCCCAAAACCACTTCATTATTAAAGGGGTTAAAAAAACAAAATTAAGCTATTGTCTTACTACTAACACCTGCTGGTATGGAAGTAGATTACAAAAACATGAGATTTGGTGTATATACTAGAAGCTAAGACCTAATATTTTTTGTAACATCTGTCACACTCACCACCACTCCATTATTAAAGGGGTTAACAAATAACATTAAGACATTGACTTTAAACTTAGTACACGTCTGTATTATAGCGAGATCTGAAACTAGATGATATTTTGAGCTTATTCCGTTGAAGGGTTGAGGGGTAAATAAGAACAAATAAGGAAAGCAAGCTAGTAAGAGACCAGAATTCTGTGTATACACTAGAAGCCAACGTATAAATTTTTTGAGACATTTAACACCCCACCTCTTCCTTCCATTATTAAATAGGTTAACAAAATAAAATTGTGTTATCATAAAAATGCTTGGCATCAGCCTCCATTATTATCACCTTCGGACTAACGATTTCAAAAGAGCTTTGAATGAGAAATCTGGATGTGGAAGTAATGATTCTTTGGGCAGCGGGTTTTTACTACGATTTCGAACACTATTGCGCCGTAAACGAAAAAGTAAGTAGAGGTGATTCAGAATCTCATGAGTCGCGAAATGCACAAAAGGCAAAGTTTAATCTGAGTAATAAGTATGTTTTTGAAGACACTGGAGGCTGCCTTGCTGTATACATAAACAAGAGCTCGGGATAAATTGTAAACAATAAATATAATATTTTTAAGAAGTGTAACTGAGTCAACAGGACGGATGTCTCTGCGCATATGAAGGTCACAGCTCATGAGGTTTTAAAACACCTCTACCGCTCATGTTCGTCAACGTTACTACTTTCTCCTCGATATCATGAATAATTATTTTTCGCATTAAAAGCAGATCTTAATAAAATGTATTAATCAAAATTTGATGAAAATATTGTCCATTACGAAAATGGTAAATCTTACTGTTTTAGATCTGTACAAAAATCACAGCAGCCTAATTTTCATATGACTGTGTTTTTCGATTCGGTAATTTTTCACCCCCTATTGTTTTTTAATATGGACATTTTGTGTTTAAGGATAAGGTGCATTATTTCGAACAAGGACATTTATTCTTATTCGTTTAAGCAAACAAACGATATGACATGGTTTAGTGAACAGTAGTAACAGAAACTCAAGTACGGGAGTACATTATTACATATACTACTCTCTTTATGTCAACATTTCCTGATTCTACCATTAACATGTGTACACTACATACAATGTTATTGAAATTCTCGGTACATAACAACATGGTTAACGTTCATATTTTCAAGATTTTTACCAAACAAACATAACTTAAAGCACATGCTATTTTAAGTATGTAAATTGAATCAAAATATCAACAATAACACATAGTAAAGAACAATTAAACGTTTAGGGTTTGCAATACAAATATTGAATTACTCTTCATAGTGCAACAATATATTCGCTCCAAGGGGAAAATTAAATTAATCACAGAGGAGTTCATTTTACTAACCGTGATTAATCAAGGTTTGTATTAGTTTAAGTAAAATATTATACAGTGTGCCGCACATAATATGAATACACCCCTGCATTTTCATTATTTTTAGAGGTACATAAATAATTTCTGGTACAATAATAGAGAGAACGTCATAAACTGCATCTTTTCAGGCATTTAACTGAAAGAAAGTGTGTCGGTCTAAGCACGATATCTCGCGTTGTGTTGAATATATCGCAAAAGGATATTACAAGAGTTGTTCAAAATCAGATGTACCGATTTCTAGCGCAAAATTAGCAATTTGGGAAGTTACTTTGTGCTGATTTATTTCTAATTTTGGATATTATTTTCACTAGTGTGCCATGGAAACAGAAAACAATTGCATCCCAAATAAATAACACAAGCACACAAAAAAGTGATCTGTTGTATTTCGACATGCTAAACGCGAATCTGATGCCCGCTTAGCTCCACCATCCACCAATTTTTTGTAAATCGCGAAAATAACCTAAAGAAATCAGGTTTCATAGGCAATTTTCGCGATTTATAAAAAATTGGTGGGTAATTAGCAAATTTCAGAAAATATACTAGTTTTTACTTAGATTTAAAATCCATTACATGCAACGTGCATTTTCGTATTCAAGACATCAAAGATAATAGTTGCCACGTATTATTTCCATTAAAATGTTTTTTCTCAAAAAATAATTGTTATAAACAATTTGAATTGTTGGCTATTATGTGCAAAAGTAAAAACTCAAGTATCATTATAACTTTCTTTTTACTATTATTATTAATGAAGGGCATTCAAACTTGCAAACTCAAAGAATGCTGTATGTGCGAGACACACGTATGAAGCAGACACTAATTTAATCAGGAAAAAACCCGTTTTGAGATTAATTTTATAAATTTGGTCATTCGTGGCAAAAAGAATATCTGAATATGACGTTCAACAGTTTAGATATGGAAATTGAGGTTCAAATTACAGGATGGCCACCTAAAACAGCTTCTCAAATCCCCTGACCTCACTGACTTCCCTGACCGATAAACTTCAGTTTTACTTGACTAATTTTTAACTACTTTTTACGTTTTATTAATAAAAATTGTGACCGAACATAAAAACTAGCAAATGTTGACCAGCTTGTGCAAGTTTGAAAGTAAATATAAATTTCACAATTTCTATCATTGAAATAATTGAAGTAGAAATATATGTAAAACTTTAGTTGTTCCAGTGTGATTGGAAAATACAAGTGGCAACGCTATCTACGGTCTTGTATACGTGAATAAAACAATACGTATCTTCGCTTCTAGCGTCATGTCACGGTTAATTAAGCTATATTGTCGTTACGAACAAGTATTAATAGGCCAGTAAAAATAATGGGTCGACCTAAAACAAATTTGGGACAAGCTGATTTTAGCGTGATTGTGTTCCCTAGGGGGTACTCTTTATGTGCCTAAAAGTCCCCAGTAATCCCCCGAGCCAAACTACCCCAAAACCACCCCCAAATGTACATTTTTTTGTTTCTTTGCGATTTTCTCAAAAACCTTAAACTTTTCGACAAAATTTCAGGATACATTTTTCATAGAGCATAAAATCCCCTATTCAATGGTATAAATTCGAGTAATTGGAAAGCCCTCTATAGCCTTTTGAAAATAAATAAAATTTAAATTCTGCAAAATTATTTTCGATTTCGCAAGTTCTGAACAATATTTTAAAACTACATTAACATTACTTGGGCTTTATTGTATATTTATCATATCTGCGGGATTTATTTAATTCGAAATTATTTTTTATTAATATTATTAGCTATGTTTATCTTTACAAATAATTTTAAGTCTGAGAAGATCCCGCGATTTGCACACAAATCTCCAAGTAATAAGTAAGTTAAAAGTTAAAAAACTTGAATAATTTATGAACAAGTTATTCGTTATAAAAAATAACAAAAATAAAACTATTGCAAAAAAAACAGAATACATTTTCATTAAAAGATAAATTAAAACTTAAACAAAATTAACCAAAAATCCTCATCGTCAACTGAAGACACATCTGATGCGACATTACTGCAATATTGTCCCAGACAAAAACTACAACTTGTAGTGCATTTTAAATTAAATTTGCTGCAAGTACAGGACTTACTGGAGCAATTAGATTTGCATCCACAAAACAAAATTTTTAAAATGGAATCGGGTGCAATTTCTTTCGAATTCTTTTGCGGTTGTACTGCGTCATCATTTTAATCCACCCCCAGTCGTCTGGATTTAATTCGATGCCCATCCATAGCTGTACTTGTAAGTAAACTCTTTTAATATGAAGTTCAGCAACTTCAGATGAAGATGGCAATGAAATAAATTTTGACGGGAAATTGTGTGACAATATTTATAATTCATTTAAGTTTTTGCTTTTGTGACTACCATACCATTTTAAAATAAAACTTTGATCTGCTTTTAATAAATCCTATAGATTCGGAAAATCGCTTTTAAATATGGAAAGATCGTTAAAAAGAGCATTATCATTTTTTTAAATTGTGAGTGGCGTTTTCTTGCCCTTTTTAAAAAATGCTGATGTATCGCAATCAGTCATAGCATGAAGAAATAGTATATTTTGAAGAATGGGTTTATCTAATATATTTTGTAATGCGTATATATTTGTTAGCCTATTTGGCTTACAAGATGTACCGGGTCTCAGCATATAAATATTTTGAGTTGTACAATGTTCTAGAAGCAACACCATAATGTCTGTATCTAGTGCCACAACAATTACGGGATTGTTACTTTCTATGGCAAAATCCACTGCTGTTTTAGCAATCACATAATCAGTCTTTGCTATTTTCACTGAAATACAACATTAACAAAATTAGTGAACTTCTCTTTATTTGAAGGAAGGGCTAAAAAGTGATCTTGGTTTATATTAACAGATGTCTCAAGTGTAAATTTAACTTCTTGCCCGGTTGCGTTCTTTGCTCTAAGTTGGTGTTCTGTAAATTTGGTGCTTGAATGTTCACTCCGCCACCAGGGCCAATCACAGATGCCTGGAAATTTTGCAGAACCCTCACTTTATTGTTAGGTAGGGATTTTTAACGTGCTCACATCTCAGATACACGGAACCCACAGTTTTCTTCTCTTTCGAAAGATGGTGACGTGAACAGATCCGCTCACCCACTATATCTCGTCGACTCGGACTGACCAGGGACTGAAGCCTGCGTGAAAGGAAGCGCCACTGTTCCTTAAACTTACGAGCCAATATTATTAATAATTAAAAGGAAGATTACTTTAATTTGGCCATAGGATAATAATAACATATCTGTTAATTTTTCTCTAGACACTCTAATAACGTAAATGTTTAATAATATTATAATATATACACTACTATACACTTAAAAAAACGGCTGTATAATTAATTATTGCCGACGCGCTCTTTACATCTAGTACAGGTAATAGCTACTTGGAACCCCGCGCCCGTAGTGTCGATCAGTGCTATTACGCCATCCGCCAATTTTAAATGAAATTAAAAAGTGATTACATCATACCAACTTTAGTATTATTGTAGTTTTAAAGTATTGTTCAGAACTTGGGAAGTCGAAAATAATTTTGCAGAATTTAAATTTTATTTATTTTCTAAACGCTATAAAGGGCTTCGCAATTACTCGAATTTATACTATACATATACCACTGGATAGGAAATTTTATGCTCTATGAGAAATGTATCCTGAAGTTTTGTGGAAAAGTTTAAGGTTTTTGAGAAAATCGCAAAAAAACAAAAAAATGTACCTTTGGGGGTGGTTTTGGGGTAGTTTGGCTCAGGGGATCACTGGGGACTATTAGGCACATAAAGAGTACCCCCTAGGGAACACAATCACGCTAAAATCAGCTTGTCCCAAATTAGTTTTAGGTTGGGCTTAAAATTCACTTAATTTTATTGGACTATAACCAAACAAATCACAAATTACCAAGAGGGATATAAATGAAATGTTTAAGCAGTAAATAGTATACAGCACAATCGTTCATAAAAAAAACTAATTCCAATGATAATAAATTAACTATTCGTCTATCCAACATCCATACATAGGTAATTTGTAACGTAAATAGGACAATTACGCTTTAAAAAAAATCGAATAGGTTTAAATCCTTTACGTGCACTTTCCATACTGTCCAAAAGTGCGTACTAACCCGTTCTATTTAACGGAAACGGTCAAAATAACTTTGTTTAAAACAAAATAAGTACAATATTTTTTATGTCTACGATAAGGTTTAAGTAAAAAACATACCCGTATAATTTCTATTAACACTGACGGCATGATGGATTCAAGTATTGAAATTTAAAAAGCGTTTATTTTCACTTGCACATTTTTATGCAGCAGTAACCGAAGCAACATTTTGATTCTCAGTTCTGCATTTCTTATTGTGATGCACTTTTCTAAGGTAAATTTTAATAATGAAGAACATTTTAGTCTATAGTTAAACAAGCTGAGTTATAACGTATTTATTAAAAGTGTAGAATATACCATTTAAACTGTGGGGTGGGTGTGATTCTGAGTGTCACATTACTGGGTCGTGTATTAGGACTCTACTCTTATAGAAAATTATCTGAGGTACAAATTAGTAGCAAGTTTTTTTTTTTTGAAAAGTTTCCCGTTTTCGAGGTATTTATAAAATACTGTTTTCGGGACTATTCTGCCCCGCATAATTGACCTAGGGGTAGTCACGTCGATGAAAATTCTCACACATTATTTACCTATAGACCGAGAGATAGCGTTACAAAATGTGTACTATTTATAGAAATAAATCCATTGGGGTTACATCTGGAGAATGAGTGGGCCTTCGAATAAATCCATTGGTAAATATCCAATGTTGAGGCAAAATTTCGTCTAAATAATCTAAACACATACGGGAATTTGGAGGAGGAGCTCCATCTTGTTGAAAATATTCAGTTATGTCGATTCTCTAAAGGCACGTCATCTAAGATTCATTAAATTCGTTCCTCAAAAAGTTTAGGTACCTTCGGCCACTGAGGTGACCATCATAAAAATAAAGATCTATTAGATTGGTGCCTAAAATACCTAACCACATATTTATTGAAAAACGATTTTGAAACCCAGTTGGTCTATGCCAGGGTGTATTTTCAGAAGTCCATTTGTAAAACCAATATTACGATTAAAAAATCCCATTATTGGAAAAATTTGCCTGGTCGGACCAAAGTATCTCACTACATATTAATGGATCGGTGCGCTCCTTTTATTATTCATTTTTGTTTGTTTGCTGAATGTACGTTATTCTTTTTAATTGTTGATAATGTTAGTTAAAAAAAATTATTGGTTTAAAAAATGTTTTTGTAATTACTTGCTTAGTTCCAACGAATAAACATGACATGTGATATATCATTGAAATAGGAGGAAAATATTATATTTAATGCCACTACCTTTCGCCCTTTTAAAAAAAATGTTTAAACACCCTGAAGAATAAATCTCAAAATACAGCGATTTTGAAAAAATGTAAACAAAACCTCGTTGAAATACTGTGGTGGACATTTTGAACACTTGAGATGATATTTTAAAAATAATTTTGAGGATTTGATAAATATTAATGTTCTGTGTGCTATATTCATTTTAATTATTAATATTTTCTGTTAGCTGAATGTACTTTATTCTTTTAATTGTGTTAATGTTTGATTATAGTAAAGATTTGAACTTACTGAATTTTTTATTCCTTTTATTTAATCATACTTCTCCACGGCAAATATGATGCTAGTTAAGAAAAATTCTTGGTTTAAAAAATATTTTTATAATTATTTGCTTAGTACCAATGAATAAATATGAAATGTGATATATCGTTGAAACGGGAGAAAAATATTCTATTTAATACCGCTATTTCTCGCCCGTTAAAAAAAATTAACTCCCTGAAGAGTGAATCTCAAAATACAGCGGTTTTGAAAAAATTTAGACAAAACCTCGTTGAAATACTCTGTTTTGTAAAAAAATTTCGCCTCAGAATTTTTGCTTAGACATATTCCGCATTTTCGGTATTTTCCGTCATAACTGTTAAAGTAGGCCATGGATTTTAAATATCTTTAAATTTTCGTAGAAACAATTTTTTTGCACGATCGATATTAAGTGATATTCTCGATGGCCCTGATACAATGGACAGTCTGTATATGTGATATTTGAGCATCAGATTATGACCGAAAATGTACCTTGGAAAGGCATGAAAATATCAGAGAATGACTATTTCAATGTTTTCGTCATCAGCAATAGGCTTTCTTCTTTGCATTTTTGCCTTGACAGAGCCATAATTTTAAAAAATTTTCAGTATGCGTTTTACAATGTTTGGTGACGGTTTCCGTTTTTCTGGATATCGAATAGCAAATGTGCTGCATGTTCTTGATATTACCTTATCACATTTTCCATAAATAATAAACGAATTTAAAAAGTCTTCGTGGGTGTAATTTAAACGTGCTGGCATTTTTTGACATAAGATACTTAATGACTGATTGTTTCTAATCATGGCTATTTTGATGAAATGATCACAACAATTAATGAATTTCTAATAAAATCGCAAATATTTCAAAAAGTTGAAAACTTTAACCCCTCAATGCCAATATCAGAAAAAAAGGAAATCAATTTTACGTAACTTGACGTAAAAAAATACAGGGTGTTCCATTTGACCTAAACAAGTTTTCGCGGTTTGAAGTTGACAAAATGTAACGCGAAAAACGGACACTTGGTATGATATTATTGAATTTATTTCAGTTGTAGAACGTAGTGCTCCTTGTGTTCTTTCTCCGTGCCAAAGAGCAAATGAGTATGTCCTACACAGAAAAAGTTATAACGGTTCTTGCAAACCGTTGCACCTGTCAAATTTTTTATAAAATGTCAAATATCTTCGAAACTACTGGGTTTAGTTATAGGGTGTGCTACATGCCTGAACTCAAAATTTTATTGTCATCTCGAAAAGTCGAAAATATATAGGGTATTCCATTTAAAATAAGCAAGTTGTTATCGACTTCCGGTATAACCGGAAGTACCCCATGCTTCTAATTATATTAGTTAGATTGGCCACACCGACATTAGTAACTAACTAAATTTTCAAAAATTTCTGATGCGTACTTTTCTCTATATCGATCGATTCAGTTCCCGGTGAGACACCCTGTAGAATCAAAAATATCAAAAAGAAAAAAAAAATTAAAAGTAGCCCTGTGGGGGATCGAAGTCGCGAATCCACTTAAAATTAGTCGCCGCTTAGCACGATCGGCTACGGCGTATCCCAAGCTCAAAATTGACTATAATCTCGTCAGAGAAGGCAACACTTCGAAAACATCAATTTTTCCAAAGTTAAGAACTAAATAAATACGTCAAGTGGAGGATCCGTGTAATGTCTACGGAGAAAGAAATATTGGAATTTTGTCAGTGTCGTAAATTGCGTCGGCAAAATCGGAAATTCGCCTCGGCACGAGAGAATCAAAAACAGCCCTTTTGAGATTTGTGACAGTACCGCTGTCAGGTTATTAATTAAACAGGCGCTCACCACCAAACGCACTTGCCCGGCAGACCAATCAATGGGCGGGTATTCAATGGATCATCGACAACCTATTAAGGCACATTCTGTCCATTTATAAATATTACAAATTATTGTGACGCTAGCTCTCGGGGTATTAGAACCCCAATATTTTTAGCCTGCCGATTTTTTCCTATCATCGATATTTTTATATCGATTTTTCTTGGACTATTGTCCCATTTGACATTGTAAACAACCTTATGATAGTTTGCGAGCAAAGCTATGTGCATATGACACTCTCTTGCCTTCTAGATAAATTCAGCAATCTGCAATTATCACAAAAACCTGCATTCCTTTTGTTATATAATATCATAAAACTGACATTGTTCTGTCGGCCAAATTCCTATTTTCTACATTTTTTATGTATTATATGAAGAATCATTGCTCCATCTTCACCAACTAACAGCCCTTCGGCCTCGTGGCCGAGCTCTTGTAGTTTTTAGCAATTTATATTTAAGAATGCATTAACATAGCATCCTTTATTTAATAATAAAAAATAGTGCTTCATGGAAAAGTACAAGCGAAAATATCCCCATGGAAGTGGTCGTAGTTTTATATTTAATTTGTTAAGTAAGAATTTATTACTACTTTCGTAAGACATAAAATTTTGTTTTAATTCCACGATGTAACTCAGTTTTAATAGAAGGCGCAATACAATTATTATTTTAAACTATGTATCATTAATTAATATCTAAATTTGATTTTTGATATCTATAAATATGCTTGCACCTTAAACAAAATTTCCTATCTTCGGAAACATATGTAGGATAAATTGAGAAAATAAGTAAGAACATGAATTTTCATCGTTTCCGATGTATGCTTATAAATAAAATACATAAGAATGAAAGAGTTTCTGGAGTCCAATAAACATGAGAAACGGGAATTATGGCCGTATACCCGAGCAATAGCTGCATCCTTGTTTGTGTTTGATGTATTTACATAGCAAGATTTCATAAAAAAATATATTTTTCTTTTAACTAAGTACAATGCTGATATTTGATTTTAGTAAGAGTTCGTGAATGGATTGACTAACAATGGTAGGTAGCACTTAAATCACAATAAACAGATTAATATTAGCTAAAAGTTTCTTTCAAACACATGTCGTATTCAAAGAATAAGTTTTTTATTCTGTCATAGCCCCCATTATGTGTGAATAAAGGTATATTCATAATATCGGACATCGAAGGTTTCAAGCACGAAGAGGTTTCGAAAAATATTGTATAATTTAAATATTTAAAATACAAGGCGCTGTCTTCTCTTCTAATTTGCCAGAGCTCTATTTCGCGATTTACGAGGGGCGGACTCAGACTGTGTGTTAATGTGATGAACAACACATTAAATATTATTTTTGCATATGAAATACCTACAAAAAACATTCTTACAAACGCGTCCGAGTCCGCCACTCGTATATTATTAGTCATCACTAATTTAAAAGGTATTCATAGTTGTCTCGATTTGTTTAATGGCCATAAAAACCTAAATATCAAAGTCGGCGCTATTACCTGTTGACATGAGTACTATACCGGGCGTAACAGGATCATGGTATACCCCTCTTTCTTCTTTATTTTGAAGATAATTGATTGAAATTTAGGATATATACATAATAAGCGGCACTTTTTGTCATACAATTGATTTTTTTTCACTTCCGGCGTCAGTTATATATTATTGCATTTTTTAATGCTGCATAATTTTCTGAATCCAACGATGCCAAATAAGTGACATTTCAAACATCAATTTTTTATATAATATAATTATTAGTTTTCCATTTAAGTTTGCCATGACGGTTCCGACTTATTCTAAATGACCCGTGTAATGCTACAAAAATCGAAATCCCGTTAAAAACACTAAATTACGTGATTTATGAGCAAATAAATTCACCAAAATTGTTTTTGGGGCAAAACTCATTTTTTTCAAATGGAACCATATCGGTAGCGGGATACCATTTATTAGTACTATTAATAAGGAATTTATTCATATGTCCTATTAAGATGTGCGATAAATACAAACAAAATTACAGCTAAAAGAAAACTTTATTCTAATTACCTTGTTACACATAAGATGGTTTTGGAATACAAAAAATTAATACAAAACATTACAACAGTTGTTCAAAATGCTGTCCATTAACGTCAATGCACTACTGAACTCGCATAGCTGTTTCTCGAAGAACGTTCGCCAATTGCTGGGCCGTTATGCTATTAATTGCTCGTCTTACTAGTAGCTCCAGGTCTTCACGGGTTGTAACGGCGGTTGCATAGACAATATTTTTTAAATGACCCCAAACAAAGAAATCAAGGAGTGTTAAATCAGGTGACCTTGGAATCCCAAAAAATCATTGTTTGGCTACACGTTATTATACAAAATCCAATTGCAATATTTCATCCTACGTTCGTAATCACTTTCGTACAAATGGGTATTTAAAAGATTTATAGTGGTATTTGTGCAAAATTCGGCTTACTGTTTAGTGACTGTTGTTCAATTCAAACTCAACTTGCCTTAATGAATCTGTCTTATCAACTTCTATTCGAGCCAAAACAATAATTTCCATTCCTTCGCCAATAACAAAGCACTAAATACACTTCACCATCTACGCGTGAACAAAGAATGACATAATTTCGCCGGGACTTGAAGGACACGGCATCAACGAGGGATTTCGCTTTTAATCTGAACGCACGCGCCCGGAGGAATTGCGGCATTTTGACACATTTAACAAGAATTTTAAACCATTTTCAAAAACACAATAAAAACACCGTTAAACCAACAAATGTTTGACAAGCTAAATATGTTTTCAAAGCTACCTTTGTTAGTTACTTCTTAACATTTAATTAGAACAAAATTGTATTTTCTTAGTTTTTTTCTAGCTGTAATTTTGTTTGTATTTATCGCACAATTTAATACCACATATGAAAAAATAACTTATTAATAATATTACTAAATGGTACTACGCTACCGATATGGTTCCAATTGAAAAAATTGAGTTTTGCCCCAAAAACAATTTTGGTGAATTTTATTTGCTCATAAATCACGTAATTTAGTGTCTTTAACGGAATTTCTATTTTTGTAGCATTACACGGGTCATTTAGAATAAATCGGAACCGTCATGGCACACTTAATTGGAAAACTAAAAATTATATTTTAAAGACAATTGATGTTTGAAATGTCACTTATTTGGCATCGTTGGATTCAGAAAATTATGCAGAATTCAAAGATGCAATAGTATTTAGGGTGTTCCATTTAAAAATCGAAAGTTAGTCTTCAAAACTAAAGGAGAAAAGGGGGGTATACCATGATCCTGTTACACCTGGTAGAGCCGTACCTCAAATTTTTTCGACTGCATTGAGAAAATGGCATTTTATTGGCTACCACATTAACGAGTGCAATAATCTTGATATTATTTGTCAAAAAACAACTCATAACTGTTCCTTAGAGATAAATGTCGCATGCGTGGAGATTATTTTTCAGGAATATAAATTTTACTATTTTGTAGCTTCCAACGATTTCATTTTTAGAAGAGGTAGTAAAAAATTTAGAAAAATAATGTTTCCAACTCCTTGTACAATATACAATGTCCAGTATTCTCTTTCTGTTTTAGTTTTTTTTTAATATAAATGCTAAATCATTTATTTTCTTAACATCATACTCATCCATCAGTACATAAGTCTGTATTTTTAAACACTATTGTAGTTGCACAAATCAAAACTTTATGCTTGATAAGTTCAAAGGTTGATAATATGCATCTACCTTAAGCCTTGTTGATAAAGATGTATAAAAATTAATATATTAACTTTTATCAGCAGCAACGGTCCAAAATGAAAAATATTCGACAAGGGATCCTACGCTGTGCATCTGCCCTTTCGTCGCGAAACACTCTAAATATATAAAACGTAACAATTCTGAAACTACGTGTGACATCTGAACGTGTCTGCATTTAGATGAAAATTCTGTTGGGGAACAACCTTTTTCATTAATTTTCATGGACTCGGTTTTGCCTCTCCCGATTCCCTCTCACCTTCTCTCTATGTAGCAGCTTAATTTTCCATGACTCCTATATTTACGTACATTGTATTTTCCTAGAGGTTCAACCCTTTCATATTTGTACTAATTTTAAAATTGCAAAACCTTAAATACCTTACTGGCATGCTAATTACTTAGATTTTTTGTAAATATAATTTGGGTACTGCTGATTTAAGCTTGCTAGTAACTGATTAACTGAATGGTTAAATATATTAGTTTTTATGCAAAGTTAATGAAATTTTTATAATCTAAAAATAAAAGAATAATTTGTTTTACCTTTCTGCCAAATGCGAATTTAAACAAAAAGTTTAAAATTCCGTTGGGTATTCTGGTGCCCAGCGCGTGTTGTAAGTTGACTTTGTATCCCTTGAGGACCTGATCGGGATATTTGGTACGCCACCAGATAACAACCCATGCAAGATGGTTTTCAATCATAGAAATCGTAGCATGGGCGAGGTTTCTCTGTTCGGCTGTGAGACCAGCATCCAAGTCGTGTCCGAATTTCTGAGAAAGTTCTTTTATGATGATGGCACTGTCGGCTACTTCCTCGCCGTTTAATTCCACAAAAGGCAGCTGTCCCTTCTTTGAGCGGTATTTCATCTTATGGTCTACATTCTGAAATTAAAAGAAAACGTAAATACTTTCGGGTTTTATTGACTAAAAATCGATTTTAAAAAATTATTCTATATTTTCTAAATATGAGTAGAGAAATGGGTAAAGTTTAGGAAAAGGCTCAGGTTCAGATCATTAAAACTTCAGGCTGTGGAAAAACAAATGTAATGCTTAGTTTATTAGAATAGCCCAATGGTTTACAATCCGAAAACATTTAATTATTTATACTCTAAATCTCGGTGTCAACCCAAATATGAATACCTCAGAAAGTTAATGAAACCTATAAATGAAATTTGTAATTACGTTAATAGTTTTCACCAAGACAACTATAATCTTGCATGAATTTATAAATCATTTTTCGTGTAAAATATTGAAGACAAAACACTCCAGATGGAAAAATATTTCGCATTTATCCAATACGTTCTTGTGCAATGCGTGGTGGCAGATATTGCACTTGTCACTCAGTTGAAAACAGTAAGCTTGTTCATGCAGATATGAGTTCAACAAGGAACGTCAACAAGATGGCGTGCAGCGTAGTTGGGATTGTCTGACAGAACATTGAGACGCATTCTACACAAGTATACACACATATGTATCCATACAAAATTCAAATTGTAAGCAAACTGATGCCACTTGATCATCCGAAGAGTTTGAAATGTGCATAAACTGACAGTAACTTGGTGCAAGTGGGCCTAAAATAATGAGTGATGAAGTGCACGTTCGTCTTACCGACGCTGTAAACAAAACAATCGCTATTGGAGACGGGAAAACCTCACATCATGATCATGTTTAGTTCGATGAAAAGACACTGTTTGGTGCTAAATTTGCTCTAAAAGATAATTAAGCAAGTCCTTATTGAAGATGATGGAGGAAAAACGATTACCATTAATGATCAGCGGTACGGAGAGAAGCTTCGCGGCTTCTTGCAGTCACAGGTGGATGCATTTGGTGCACAGGTGGCTACGGAAAGTCATCGAATACCTCCAGAAGAAAGCTGTGCAACGCTTGCAGTGGTCATTTGCCAAATATTATTTTTGGGGTCTAGACCAATACAATTAATTATAGTATATTCTATTACAAGTTAAGGAATGGCTCATATTCCACACGAGCAAAAAGTTTGCAGTCCGAGGTGAACTCGCCTTCGGCTCGGACTACAAACTTTTCGCTCGTGTGGAATATGGGCCATTTCATATCTTGTAGAATATACTATTTCATAACCATTACACACTTTTTGAAATTTGGTATATTTTTATTACTATTTATGCTGCGCCCGATACATCAATTGCTTAAATGCATCGTGAAAACCAATTAGACCGTCTGAGAAATCTCTTGATAACTTATATTCTTATATCATTTTATAAACTGTCTTCTGCTTAATCAGCACGGACGATAACTTCATGAAATATATTATTGTAGAACAAAGAGGCATATTCATTTAGACTAAACTACATTAACGTTGCATAAGCACCTAATTTTAATGAGACTTTTGCGTCATTATTAAGCCTTGCAATAATGAATTTATCCATAATGGCATACTCTCAGTGTACCAACGCTGTCAATTAATTAAAATAAAACTGCTTCCAGCTCCGCTAAAATTTAATCACAGAAATAACTGCGTTGTTAATTACCGGTTATTTTATGCAACCATTTATAACTTTCAGAGAGAAATTATGTTGGTCTAATCTTACACGGACACTTTAGCGAATCTTAATGGTTATCAATGAAAGTTAGAAGTATATATTTTGATAAATTTTGAGTACTAGAAAAATGTTAGCAAAAATTAACATAAATATCGCCATATTTACATAGCAATCTGGTATCCGAATTTGTACAAGCTGCAGTGGCGTAACCGGGGGTTATTTAACTTTGTCTATTATCCAAAATGAACAACTCGTCTACTTGTTATTGACTGTCGTGTTATTGTCAATAATTTTGATGCTATTGATATTTTAGTTGGCTTGTAGTTACAATTAACAAAGAGTATATTGCATTTGATCGGTACATAGTACATATTCTAAACACATTCTAAAACCTGTAACATCGCTCGTAGAGAAAAAAATTTCATACTACTGTGTTGATTGATTGATTGATTTGCCAGCGTAAGGTGGGCATTGCTGCCAATTCCGGTGCAGGGAGATTTGTTCCACCACGCAGCCCGATCGCCCACCGATCATCCCACCGTGTGCCAGAACAAACCCCCAGTGCTTTTATATACCGCCGGACCAGCTGCATACGCTGGATTGGACATTGGACATGCTTGTTGTCAGCAGCGAGAGCCGCATGACGCATGGGGTAGGAGTATAGGATGGAGCGTGTAGGTGTTTGTGAGATGTTTCTTCTTGTTTTCCTTCTGTCTTCATCGGATGGAAAGTGTAGGCGTTTGTGAGATGCTTCTTTTAGGTTTTCGTGCTTCTTTTCACTTTCAGGTTTTTGTAATATGCTTCTTCTTAGTTTCTGTCTGTGATCATCTTCTCTCCTATTCTACTTATGAGTTTTCTGTTTCTTCTGTTTCTGAGTCTGGCAGTGTGTATATCCTTGATATTTCTTTATTGTATTCCATTTTTTGTTGTGCCAGCTTTTCCCAGTGTGTATAATCCTTTCCTAGCTTATTCATAATCCTCTCGATTGTTGTTATCCATGTGTAGCATGGCCTCCCTATTTTCAGTTTGTTGCTGTTCATTCGCAGCGCTTTCTTTAGTAGGTGTGTCGAGTCCCGTCTTTGGACGTGTCCCCAGTATTTCATTGCGTATGATTCTATTCTTTTGATTATTGTTCTTCCCTCTATTAATGTTGACGTTTTCTGTCGTTTTTGTGGTTTTCCTGTTTTTGCTAGCAGTTGGATAATGTCCCTTTCAGCTCTTCTCAGGCTTCTTCTGTTGGCCTTTGTCGTTGCTGCGTTTTTGACTCCATATATCATCGTAGGCATTATGATGGTCGTGTATATCTTTTTGGTTAGGCACCATGGTGGTTTGTTGTCCTCAATGAAGGGTAGTAGAGCTCTTGTGACTCTGTAGGCGGTTTTGATTCTTTCCCTTACTGTTTCCCTCCTTTTTAGTTGATTCGTTAGGTATGTTCCTAGGTATTTCATTCTATTCGTGGTTCTCAGGGTGTAGTCTCCTATTTTGTATTCTTCCCCACTTGTTGGACTTGTTTTTGTCAATGGGTCTCGGACCATTATAAGGCTCTTCTTGAAGTTTATTTTCATTCCAGAGGAATCCAGATGTGGTGTCATGTTTCTTAGAAATTTAACGATGTCTTGTTCTTCCTCGGTGATGATGAGTATATCGTCGGCGTATGCAAGTACGATGGGGGGCTTTATCGTTCCATCGTTTCCATTGAAATTCTGATTCTCCTTTATTGTGCTTTCTATCACTTGGTCCAGGACTGTGGTGAATAGTCGGGGGGATAGGGGACATCCTTGTTTGACTCCTATATTCTTCATTTTTGATTCGGTCGTCTGTCCAAACCATTGTATTGCAGTGTTTTCGTGTAGGCATGCTTTTATTATTCTGTTTATTAAGTAGTGCGGTACTCCCCTGTTGAGCAAAGTGTTGACTATAGCCTCATGCCTTATGGTATCAAATGCCTTTTGGAGGTCAATTGAGACTATATATAGTTTACTGTGTTAGTCATCAAATTCTAAACAATTTTCAAAATGACCGTCAGTCTGTCCATCACGGCAACTTAAGACGGAAAAGTATGATTGTATTGAAATTTGGACACTGGGCAGTAAGTTCGTGTTAGCTAGAGTAAGAACACTATTATTTTTTAACAAAATTGATCAATAAACAAAAACTGTCTAAAACTAATATTATTTACAAAAACTGCGCATTTTGTAGAATGTGCAACAATTATATAAAAAGTGCAGTAGATCGGCGAAGAGTATAATGGTCAGCTTGTTATTTTACAGATTTAACAAATGTTAATGTAACTTTCAGTTCTAGCTAAATTAAATAAAATGTTAGGAGCGAGCGTAGAGACGTCTGCATATACTCGTATTTCGATACGCAAATGCAGCAACGTCGGGCGCGGTTAGTACTTGGATGGGTGAGCCTCTCCAGGGAAACACAGCGTTCTCGCTCCGTCTTCTAACGGCTTGTATATCAGCGCATGCGTAGAAGGTATGTAACTTTAGGCGGGGGTTACATAGTGGATATACCATCCCTCGGAGGGGATGTAAAGCAGTCGGTCCCTTGTCTATTAAATGTTAGGCAAGTAAAAGATCCCTACTCTTCGATAGAGAAGAGGTTCGGCAAAATTTCCAGGTTGGGGGTAGCTCGTCTCCTGGCGTCGGTGATTGGCCTTGGTAGCGGAAATAGGCCGACGTTAAATAAGTGATTAAAAAAAAATAAATAAATAAAATGTTTGGAAAATTCCTCCTAAAAGTGACTGAATTTAGATTTTTAGATAATTAGAAAAAGTGTAAACTTTTATAATCATTATGTAGAACATGCCGAACTCTTGAGTATCCCTATCCACCGCATATAAGTACATTTAACCGATCACCCTACTACAATCGTATTACTATGTCTAATAATGTTCTATCTGATAAGACAATGTACATATGGTGCAAGAAACAAAAACCATATTTGCCCTAGAGTTTTAGATTATACATTTCTTGTCTTACGGCTGTTTCATGTTGTGTAGTTATTAATTCGTTTCACTTTTGTGTTGCAGTAGGAACAAGATTTTGTATAAACAGATTTGGCTTATGTTCAAGTTTCCTTTTTCTAAAAATCATTGGAGTATCATTTTTCGTATACACAAAATTCTTATAATCAATTAGAATGATTATTTACTGTGTATAAATGCATATATTAGTTTAAAAGTAATTCATATTTTTATGGTTTTGTACTCCAGTCATCTGTTCCGGACGTTCTCCTGGATCTACCTCCTCTCCATATTTACCTGGACAGGGAGACCAGGTGGACAGCATAGATTCCAAACAAGCAGTGATCAACTTGCCGCAGGCTACCATGATGGAAAGCAACAAGCCGTTAGATGACATAGACAGAGACAGTCAAACATCCTGGGAATGTGATGACTACTATGATCAACCACGAACTGTCCTTTAATCTTGTTTTCTGGAAGAGATGAATAGGATTGGAACAAAATCACTCAAAGGGGAAACATCTGTTAGTTTACAGAGGGCTCCAAATCTCAGAAGAAACTTAAGCCGGGGTATAATCATAACCCAAAAGTAAGAATAACTTCGAGCCTAGGCAGTAACGCAACTATTCTTCGGGCAGAAATCTATACCATTGAACTGTGTGTGCAGATGCTGGAACCGACGCATCTCAGACAAAATCTTTTGAGGCAGCAAAGACATTTTTAAAGCTCTTGGATCCTACCATGGTAATTCTAAGAGTTTGAACCGCCAGAAGCTTCTAACTCGTTTGTGCAGGAATAACAAATTAACTCTGGCGACTATGACCTGAAAGGCAACGAAATTGCCGACTCTGACGAGGGAAGGTGCGGCATCGAGAATTATAGAGCTAAAACCAGCTCTGTATATACGCAATTTTTTTCACTGGCAGGAACAACCAGGATACTTCACTCAAAAGAGTTCATTAGATATGTTTTGAAGTCAAGAACGGAAAACGGAAAACCTACGGAAAACGCTCAATTCGCCTTGGTCTAGAGGATGATGAAATGGCAGAGCATGTTCTATATACCTGTCCCGCTGCAGAAAGAATCCGGCCGTCACTATTCGGCCATGGACAACTGGTGCCAAAAGACCTGAACACCACAACAAACAAGATTATCGACTTTATCAAAAAGCTGAACTTGATGGGGGAAATATAAATATTAGGAGTGGGCCACAATAAACCTGATGGTTACAGTGGAGGGTCTGACTATAAACCCACTCATATATCAACCTAACCTAACTACATCACATATAATAATAAATGAATTTTGACTGATTGCAAATTGACTTTACCTCAATATATATAAAACATATAAATCAGTTTGTTAAAGGTAGGTATTTTTTAACTTTGTTTTTTCTTAGAATTCTAGATTTTTAATAATACTAAAGCCCGAAAATGTATTTTCAGATTTCTTTAACTATCGGTATTTTTAAATATTGCTCAATCATAACTCAAAAACGGTTCGACTTGGTAAGATTTTGTACACACACACATACATGTAGATACTCTCGCAATGAGTGAAAATGCGTTGCTTCATATCAAAGGTAGTGGGAAAGATAGAGGAAGAGGGTGAGAAGATATGGTGAGAAACGTGACAAGTTGGTGGGAAGACAGCGGAAATGTGGTGAGAAATTGGAAGATGGAGGAAAGTGATGGGAGAGACGGTTGGAAAAAGGCGAGATATCCACAAGAGCATAGCTGGGCATAAACCAGTATACAAATAAAACATTAAAGATAAGCCATAATAGTAAAGATTTTTTAATAAATTTAATCGCACTGGAAGTCCCTGAAGGTACAACGAAATACATTTTTCCGAAAATATTTTAATTATTACTGAGTGTTACATGTTCCACTACATAATTACCGATAAGTTTACTAGCTATCAGATTATTACATTTTCGTAAATGTTATTTTTTTAATTTCAGTCGGTACATCTGAGATAAAGACAAAATCAATAACAAATAATAATAATCATTATGTATTCACTGACAAAGCAGAAAAACCGCTTTGTGAATGTGTACAAATAAATTTGTATCAATTACAACAAAAACTAATCTAAACGACAGAACATTATTCAGAATGGAGTTAGAACTTTTAACACGACACAATCAGCGACGTAATTTCCACAAAGCACCAAAGCATTAAAGACTAATATAGATTAGCCGAAGTCAGTTTGAAAATTATAATGATTGTAAATATTGTTTTATTACTTTATATCAATTGATGGGCATGAAGTAGATTATTTATTTGTAATACATTCTTTATTTATAATAAATAATGTTAATTTAAAGAACAACTCCATATATGATTAAATAAAAGTAAATATATACATTATTTAACCTACGGCTATGCTACCGGCAATATTAAAAACGAACCAAAAGCAGATAAGGTCTTGTAATTGTGGGCCAGGTAAACAATCGACTACTTTCGTTTGAGGTAAGCACATAACATATCTGGTTAACTATCGTATACGGATATCGTTTGCAATGTTCAAGCACGGCCTCGGGTCTTATTCTATCACATCAGGCTTTGTAATGATTTAAGCTGGTAGCAACGCTTTAGACTGAATTTTCAAATTGACAAAAATACTATATCACACGTTTCATAAACCACTAAATCATTTTAGTTCATCTCTCGATTTACACTAAGAAAGTAGATCAAATACCGTACCAGTTTAACGATTCTAGCAATGAACATGATTGGAATGACCGCATAAACTTTTCCATTTTGTGATTCCTCAGATGAAAAAGGCTTCTAATTCTAACCAAGCCCGCCCAGAGGGGGGGGGGGCGGTCAGGGAGTTTTCTCCCCGGTGGCTTTTTTAGGGGACCCGGGTTTTAACCGATGGAGATTTGCATTAGGAAAAATGAGAGAGGTATACTTTTAAAATGATTAGTGTGATGTAAATAAGAACGAGTTTCCGAATGCACCGAGATAAATTTTCAATTATAAGGAATATCACCCCCCCCCCCCCCCGCTCTTCAAAATTTATATATTCAAGATCGGTAGAAGTCGTATGTTACCAAACCACCCCCCCCCCCCGATTTTGTCTCGGCGGCCCTGACTCTAACTGTTTAGAGGTGTTTTAAAACCTCATGAGCTGTGACCTTCATATGCGCAGAGACATAATCCGTCCTGTTGACTCAGTTACACTTCTTAAAAATATTACATTTATTGTTTACAATTTATCCCGAGCTCTTGTTTATGTATACAGCAAGGCAGCCTCCAGTGTCTTCAAAAACATACTTATAACTCAGATTAAACTTTGCCTTTTGCGCATTTCGCGGCTCATGAGATTCTGAAACACCTCTACTACTTAAATATTTCTAATTTAGATATTAGTTGTTAGTACCGATGACCGAAAAATGAGGCTTAGAATTACTATATCTTTGTTCAGCATACTTCAAATTACAAGTCTTACAATTAATTTCGTAAAATCCCCGATCATTCATTCACTCCAAGTTTACTTTTTTTTTTATTTACTAAAACTTAAAGCCGAAAAGGTGAGGAAATAAATAAAGACAAATTCAAAACGCTTCACCATAATAACTGGTAGTCCAGTCTACCAAAATAAATTCAAGAAGGATATAAATGAAATTAATCCACGGAACTACAAAGATCTAGATGCTATGTGAGAGTCTCTAATTTCTTTTTTTTTAATTGAGCTTTAAAAATCGGTCATTAAAGTAATGACAAAATTTCACCCTCAAGAGTAGTTCGGTTAAATGAATCTTATTATCTAATGTCGATTTTGATTTAGTTAAAAATTAGTTCGATTTTGTTGTTTGTTCATTTTTACACCGACTTCAAAATCGATATTAAGTAAAAAGGTTCCATTACCCAACGACAGTGGAATTTTATTTTATAATTTTAGCGAACAAAATTTTCCACTATTTTTTGTGGCCCAATTTCATGTAAATCTTAATATCAGATTCAGTATGAAAGTAACTATTTAATTTTACTTATTCCTTATTGAGTATTTTGTCACTAAAAATTTTGAATATGCCACAAATTAAACAATTACACAGCCCCACAAAAAAAAGTTCAGACCCAGAAACTAAACCTACCTTCTCTCGCCTCAAATGCCTAATTATATATAATTAGGCATTTTCTGAAATGGTCTTTGAAATTTCCCCTTGTTAGCATCAAGCAGTGTGAGAGAACAAGTTGTACATATAATTAAAGGACGCTTTTCATTTTTTAGATCAAAGTCCTCAAATATAAACTTTTTAATCAATTTTTCAGTGTTTTCAGTTATGAAAAATATTTTCTGGTTTTTTTTCCCAAATATAATTTTTTTTCCACATGGAGCACATACCTTTTTTCGATTATCCTCGTGAGAGGATTTATTTCCATGGCTCATTTGAAATCGTTATAATTTGACAGACTTATAATCAATGAAATTTTCTTTTATTTTGTGGTTCTGGAAAAAAGTATACTATACACTTTTGAGATTTACACTTTATGTTTGGAAACAAAATACGAGTAGCTACCTAGCGGCAAAGAGTGTAATTCAAATAAATTATTTTGCCAGTAATGAAAAAATGTATAAACCTTAAAACACTTACAAGTAAAAAGATAATTAAATTTTAATTAAACGTTTTTGTTTCTTGGTTATTTCCAAGTGTTTTACAACAAATAAAATTTAATTTTTAGTAATGGAATATTGTCAGTAAGTTTTTTAATTAAAGAACTCTATTTACAAGATATAATAAACTTATTTACGATAGTTTTATTTCTAAAAGTGCTAAGTGCTCGAAGAAAAAGTTAATGTATACGAGTAATTGTATTGCAAAGGGTTAAAATCCAAAAATGTGGATAAAACGCGAAAGGGATCAGCTACGATTTTAAATTTCATAAATTTTGAATCTACTTTTAATGTAGAATCAGCCTGCACAAACCGATTTTGGACTCATTTTCGTCATAATTTTTCCACCTTCAAGCCCACTGTGTATTTATGGAAACTACATCTCTAGAGGCTAAGAATTATTGTGGGGTAAATTTAAATAATATACAGTTTAACAATAGAGCAATAACTTAACTTCACTCTTTTATAATTATGTTAGTTAAACTTGAAACGAAACGTCATCTAATTTTACTAGAACTTGCCAAAACGCCTGCAGCCGTTTAATAATTAGTTCAGCGCAGTCTTGCATTCTTGAGGAAACCTGGAAACCGTGCTGAGGGTAAACAAGGAAATACCTACAACCACTTTAATTAGAAGTGATATTAATTTTAATGTTTACTTCCTCCGTTTGCTAGAAAGGTAATATAACGGAATATAGCAACTTTGTGACTACTATAATGACTTGTTTTTACTATCACTTTTTTCTTAACAATTATATGAGGAGCAACTGATTTTAGTGAACAAGTGTAATACAATATCCGCATTAATGACAAGATTCAGTAAATTTCTCAACGCAATAAGAGGTACCCGTTCCTTCCAGAACAACGGAATGATTGGCGATTATTATTAATAAGTAGACGATACTATCACATATGCGTAACTATCAAATTTGTAGGTATTCAAGATCCTGCTCAGTTATTAAAATATTCCTACCAAGTACCTATTATATATAATCAACACAAATTTTAACAGGCTTCCTTAGATATGCATATATTGCTTAAGTATTTTTTTTTATTGCTTAAGTATCAATTTTGACAATAAACTTAGAAACAATTAACAGTAACAATACAATATAATAAACATTAGAAATTAGAATTATGACATAAGATTTATAAAATATGGCTTGTAGAGAATTTCCTTCTTAAGCATATTGCACCTAGATGATTTAACATCCGTATGTGCAGCAACATACAAAAATTAAAACTAAAACTTACTATATACTTACACTACACAGATTATAATATAGGAGAGACAAAGAAAGACAATGAGAATAACGGTTAGAAAGGGCAATTAGATCATATGTTAAATATATAGTACATTATAGAAAACACAGGAATTTACTTGGATTGTTATATATCTATTGGGAGCATTCTTGTTTATTTTTTTTTTCAGGATTGTTATAGATTTGATTTGATTGGGTATTAGATTATAGAATTTGGGAGCTAGATAATTTATAAACCGTTTGTTGATATTAGTATTGCTGTTCGGTATACTTAAATGTTTGGTAATTTTACATCTGGTATTGTGAGAATGCTTAACAAAGGTTTTTATGTTTGGGTTAGTACTGTTATGCACGAATGAACAGACACAGATAATGTACAGAGATCTAATGTCCAGTAATTCATTAAAACACAGTAATCGTGTAGGAAACATTTTATCTTTTTTATTGATGACCTTCAATACATAATTCTGGACAATCTTTAATTGTCTAAGGGAAATATGTAACACAGAAATTCTTTTTTTTTTTTCGACCGACCAAAAAATACAACCTTCCTGGAGAAATTTTCGGGCAGAAATTAACGTTTCGCGGGCTAGACCAGAAAATGGGCATCAGAGATTGGCAAAAGCTTTCCCGATCCCTGTTATTCTCTTTTCCGATCCATGAAAGTAAAAAATGCTGCCAATTTTTTTGTATAGGTGGCTGTGCTTTCTTCTTGCTATGGAAACGAACTTGTGTTAATTGTTGCGATAAGTGTCAAATAGATAAATGCACTCACCTTTTAGAGTTTTCAAAAGTCAATTCGCAACTTATGGAAACTATGGATTCAGATTTTGAAGCGTTACAAGCTGAAAATGATCGGAAAAAAATATTGTACACTAGTTACATGGCTGGAAAACAGCGTTTTACAGATCTCCCCAAGCTTCCTTGGAATTTGCTCGGGTTGATCTGCAAAACATCTCTGTCCAGTCTTGTAATGTAAATTACTATTTCATTCCCACAGGTTGCAGAATTCTTATTGTAACGATAAGGATACGTCAAATAACTATTGCTAGTTTTAATACTCTGGAAAAGACAGAGAGTAATAAATTACTGAGAAAGATCAACCATGGACGTACTACTATTTTTGGAGTGACAGCTGCCCATTTACAAATTTTAAGTTTAACAAGGGTACGTGTGATGACACATTTGAAAAGGTTTTTAATTCTCTATTCAGCAATATAAGGTTTTTGAGTTTTGTATATTCTTCATCACAAAAATTAAATTTGAAAATTTTAAAATCTATTTGAAATGTCTTAAACTATTTATGCCTATGTATAGTATGCGTAATTGCTAATAAACCAACTGTTAAGGAACGGGTGAGACGCAAGACGAGGTAAAAGGCAGAGCCGGATTACGATATTGTTGAATTAAAAATATCTACACGCGAATTAAAACACATCTAAGAAGTTAACTGCTGCCAACTGCCACGGTCCTGACTATTATTTGCACGCTTTGGCACGCGACTTGAACAGCCCATGACCTTCTGTCTCGGTTTATAAAGTAAGAGGTGAAAGACGGACGATGTTGTCGGCGCCTTTTACCTCGTCTTGCGTCTCTTGCGTTTACCGGTTACGCATACTATACCAATAAAACTGTCAAATCTTACTTTTCTAATTGATTTTGTGTCAATCAATTTAAATGTATCACTTTTTATGATACGTAGGTGGCAAAATAACCAACAAAAAGAAAGAAGTAAAAAGGGTTTCTTTTTACATATCAGAAAAAATTATAATTTCTTTATTTGCTACATCTGCATCTGCGCATACTTATAATTCTAGTTATTTATCACTGATTGTGCTAAGTTGATCATTATATCAACAATGAGCCTTTCGGTTACCCAAAGAACTGAAATTTTGACATTATTAGGATGTGGTGATAAAATCAGAACGCAGAAGCAGGTATGCGAAATCTTCACTGGTAAGTATCCTGACCGTCTCATTTCTCAGTCTACGGTTAGTAGATTAGAAAACAAATTTCGTGAATTTGGAAATGCCAGATATTCCTAAATCTGGTAGGAAATGCATTTTAGTCGCTGAAAAGGAATTGGACATATTGTTAGATATTCAAGATAATCCACCTACAAGACAAGTTGCCGCCGATAATGATGTTAGTAAAACGTCCATATAGCGTCTTCTAAAAAATGAAAAATACCACCCACATAAAATTCATTTGGTTCAAGAACTTAACGGTGATGACCCTGATCGCCGATTGGAATTTGTTTTTCTTGAAGTCGGTTTGGAATGGCATGAAACGTCGAGATTTTAAATTTTGGCGAAAAAAAATTTGTTTGTATATATGTCTGTAGGTCTGTCTGTAATTTTTTTTGTTCGCACGTTTTCTCCGGAGCGGTTTAAGGTATT